>CALYLW010000027.1:2535330-2617830 GCA_944989445.1 Ampullaceana balthica
AGTCAAAAACATTGTTTTTTACGTTTTTTTAAAAAAAGGTACTATTATCAAAATGGTTCGTAATAGATAAATCTGATCAATAACTTGGCCAAAAAGAAAATGTAATAACCAGCAACTAATACTGGGGAAAAGGATCAGCACACTCCCGCTAAAAAGTGCGGGTATATTTCTTGTACTATATATTTTTTAAAACTAAAACTGGATATACTATTATCGTGTGAAAGATTTTGGTCCTTTTAAAAATAAAATTTATCATGTTATTATATCTTTTATAAGACGCTAGAAACTTTGCCGGTTGTTATATATGACTAGCCAGTATGCTCTTGAGTGTCGTAGCTAGGGTCATGTGCGCCCGGGGACATGACACAAAATCTGCGCCCCTTTTCGGACCGAAAGATTCTGGGGGCTCAATGAGCCCCGAAGAAAAATTTGAAATTTTACGGTTTGTATATGTAGCCGTCTGCTAGAGTTAAACCCCAGCAGTCCGTCACTGCAGGTTCATCCAGCCCTCGATGTGACTGGAGTTCACCACGCCAGCAGGCCAGTATCATACTGCCCCTGGTCTGTGAAAGAGAGTATTAATAATGTGGTAGTGTGCACACCCACACAGCGCCGCACCATGTGCACCGCACCGAGATGCACTAGGTGGTATGTTAGCAGATAGGAAGTAGATGAGAGAATGACAGTTTGATGCGCGAGAAAGGAGTGAACGTGGTAATGAAGGACAGCTGTTCCATTTTGGGGTGAAATAAAACTGTTTGATATCCTAGCCCAGTGAATTGGATTTTGTTATTGTGTTAAATTAACTTGGCCACCACACGGCTACATATAGTTCATTTTCAAAGCCTCTGGTATTTTAATGAAATAGAACACAGACTAATAATTCTCTATAAGATTGTAAACAATTTATTTGAAAAAAAAACTCTGCTAATTATATGATTAGACATAGTCTACAAAAAAAATGATTCTCCTTGATTTAATTTGATTGTCGCAAACTCGTCAATCACGTTGTCAAAATTAATATTCTCAAGTGTTTCTCTTTCGATGCTAAGCAGTGCAAGATCACTGGGACTATCTTTTCCAATTTAAGCTCGTAAATAAGACAACATAAGTTTCAGTTTGCTGAAGGGCCGCTCACAGCTTTCAGTTGAAACAGCAATTGTTTGAAGTATTTGAAGTGAAATGGGCTTGACTCGGAAATACATCATCTCCATATGAAACAATAAAACCAAGAAGATCCAAAGGAGTTTCCGATAGAACTTCAATATGGGTACTGAGAAGCATTTTTCAGTCTCTGATTTATGTGCACAAGTCGTGACCATTGACATCAGTGTCGTATAAATTAGCAAAATGTAAGCAATTTTAACGAAGTGTATCGACTTTTGTCTCAGCAAGAAGAGTTTTGACGTCTAGTAAAAATCCAAATTTGTTGTTTAGATTTTTTAGACATATAAACCGTATTGATATCTCCTGTTGGAATCTATCAATTAGGCTGTTCATATCACGTGCAATTCTTCTTCTGCAGGAAGTCCTGCATCTCTTGTTAATTCTCCAGGCATCCTCCGATGTCGTCTAATCCTTCTGTCAACCTCGATTCTCCAGGTTGTGCATCTTCCTTTCCATTATCTACCGCAACCTGGCTCAAATTATCACGAATGTTGACAATTTCTTGCCCAAGCGATTCAAGATCAGATGCTGCTTCCTTGAAATTCACAGTAGATTCTGCAACCGTTTCTTGACACGATCAATTTTTCCAGGTATGATGTTCCAGAAATTTAACAAAATTAGGAATTTAAAGTTTAATATACCTGCCAACAAAGTTTCTGCATCACTTCTGGTGTCAGGCGTCATATTTGTATGTTTTGATAATTTTTCCAACAGCTCTACCAGTTCATCTATTGAAATCTAGTCCTTCATAAATTGCTTTAACAGCTTCTGATCGTGCACTCCAACGTGTTTCAGATTTCCTCTTTATTGTGATTGGCACAACTCTTTTTAATGCTTCCCAACGAGTTGTTGAACGAGAGAAAACAAAAATTCAAACTTTTAACTGTTCCAAAAACGTGATAACAACTGGATCCTGTTTAGCTGACTGTACTCTTTGTAAGTTTAAGCTGTGGTTATCACAGTTGATGAACAATGCTCTGTGATTTCTGGCACATATTCGGTGTTGAAGGCCAGACATATGCCCAGTCATTACAGCAGCATTGTCATAACATTGTGACCGATAGTCGGCTAGAGGTATGTTATTAGATTCCAGTTTCTCCACGATAACTCTTTCAATGCTTGCTGCGTCTTTGGAATGTATCTGGATCAAACCTAAAAATGATTATTTGATGGTTTCTTTTTTAGTTTGAAAATCCACATCCTCAAATCTGATGACTTGAGAAAACTATTCCGGGTGTCTTAGATCGGGTGTTGAGTCAAGTAAGATACCGTAGTACTTGTTTTTTCTGATTTCACTCAACAGCTGATTCCTTACAGTCGATGAAAGTAGGTGGATAAATTCATTTTGGATTTCCTGTATAAATAAGATACTGAACCTGGATTTTCTCGGGAATCTTGTAAGTGCTTTTCTAACAGTGGATCATACTGACCAAGTTTGATCACAGAGAGACAGGAAAGAGAGGCGGTATCTGATGTTTCATATAAAAGGAATCCAACTTGCTTTGACATACCCACACAATCCCTTGCGAGGAGAGACCTTCTGTAAGCCAGTGGTTCTCAACCTTTTGAGATTCAAGGACCACTTGAAAAATGTGTGTCTTAGCTACGGACCACTACTAAAAATTGTGCTACTGCCGAGCTGGAAAGTTAAATATAAATATACTGTGTATATCTTATCTGTTGCACACGCTCCTTCTATACAGAAGATTATTGTTAGCTATAATTAGTATACATGTTAGTTAGTAAAACTATACTAATATGCTACGTTTTGCGTGCTCCAAAAACAATATAGTAATGGCTTTATTTTGTAAAGCACAAATGTCATTTATATTAGTCTCATAGTCTTCTTATTTAATTCTACTTGCTAACTATAAAAAAACTTTAAGTCATAAACAGTAGTTTTGTATTAAAAGACTGCTATATTAGTTTATTTAGTACGAACGATGTTTCGTTTTTATTGTAAGCAATACAGAAAATCCACTTTCACAAAGTTGCAAAGGGTAAAAGCATTTTAAAAAGATTTCTGAGACAGTTCGGAGTACTCCAAAATTTCATTAAACTCACTTTCTGATGCAACATATTCAAAGTGGTATCGCTAGTCAGTTCAATGAATTGTTTTAATTACGATGTTGGTAATTTTATTTGACGAGACAATGTGTGCGATATTAGGACTGGAAACCCACAAAAACAACTGAACGTTAAAAATCATCAAAGTAGAATTAAAATTGGCCCTCCATTGATCGAATATGACCAGAAATCAAATTTATCAACAGTTGTTTATTTATTTCAACTTTTTCTGGTTTGTCGGTGATTTCGTATAATTGATCAAACATCTCAAAGTTACCTTGAAATAATATTCTTTTCCAAAGATCAAGCTTTTTCGTAAAAACAGACACTTTGTCACGGAGAGTAATATAATGTGTCTGCTTTCCTTGCCGAGTTGAATTAAGTTTATTGAGTTCTTCAAAAGTTTCAGCCAAGTAAGCCAAAGCAGCAACCCATAAGCTATGGTTCAAATGATCAACAAGCTTTGGGTTTTTTCTACAAGAAACTCTGTTACGTCATCACGTAATTCAAACAGTCTGATAACCAGCGAATTTCAGTACACATCAGTAACTGTTAATGTTCAAGATTCATATTCGAACATAAGAAATCATAAAGAAGAGGATCTAATGGACGAGCCTTGATAAAATTTAAAAACTATTTAGGCCAGATAAAAGTATATTTTAAGTCTGCGTTAATTCTTTTACTTGTTAGTCTTTTTAAATCCCTTATATTAACTTCACCGGCGTCTCTCTCTCTCTCTCTCTCTCTCTCTCTCTCTCTCTCTCTCTCTCTCTCTCTCTCTCTCTCTCTCTCTCTCTCTGTCTGTCTGTCTTGGGCTCGGCGGGCGGAAAAACAGAAGTAAAAAATGACCCACTTCCCATGATCCGATCAAACTGAAATTTGGCACACGGACCCGTCGAACCTAACAATGCATCGTATCAAAATTTCAGATCGATCGAACGTACCATAATTAAATTAATGCATTTTTAGTTTATCCTTATATGAGGTATGTAGTTCAAAATTCACTGTTTGTTATTTTTTTTAAAATTCCAGTTCCACGTGAGTTTGAGTTGACGCCGACCGTCGTGTTGACGACGACCGTCGTGCCGACACCCCCTCACATCCCACCCCCATTTATTAAAGACAAGGGACATCACTCAGTGTCAGTCTGTAAATGTTTAAAAATAATCACTACTGTTAGTTATGTCTCATATATAAGGGATTTATAGTCAAAAACTTTGTTTTTACGGGTTTGTTTTTTAAATCCCTTATATTAACTTCGCGGCCGTCTCTCTCTCTCTCTCTCTCTCTCTCTCTCTCTCTCTCTCTCTCTCTCTCTCTCTCTCTCTCTCTCTCTCTCTCTCTCTCTCTCTCTCTCTCTGTCTGTCTTGGGCTCGGCGGGCGGAAAAACAGAAGTCAAAAATGACCCACTTCCCATGATCCGATCGAACTGAAATTTGGCACACGGACCCGTCTGACCTAACAATGCATCGTATCAAAATTTCAGATCGATCGAACGTACCGTAATTAAATTAATGCATTTTTAGTTTATCCTTATATGAGGTATGTAATTTTAATTCACGGTTTGTTATTGTTTTTTTGCCACGTGAAATTTTGAGCTGACGCATTGAGGCGACCCAACGAAGCGACGGGCGCTTTTGTTTACATTTTACGTGTCACTCTGAGCTCGGTCAAGCGAATCGATGACCAGACTTTTCCCCTCTCCCCCCCCACCCACCCCTCCCCCCCACCCCACCCACCCCTCCCCCCCTCACTAGGGTTATGATGCAAAGTTGAGTTAAGACAGATTCAGTCTGTAAATGTTTGAAAATAATCAATACTCTTAGTTATGTCTCATATATAAGGGATTTATAGTCAAAAACTTTGTTTTTACGGGTTTGTTTTTTCGATGAATCATACAGTGCGTAAATTTCATGCTTTGCTCGCGGACCACCTGGCACATCTTCGCGGACAACTAGTGATCCACGGACCACAGGTTGAGAACTACTGCTTTAAGCCACTCCTTTTTCTTGTCTTGGTCATTTTGGTTGCTTTTGGTGTCGTCTCTGTCTGTTCTATTAATAGAATCGCCGTTGTCTCTTACTGCTCCCCTACTCTCACTCCCAGTCTCTCCCAGTTTTTTTTAAATCGCCATCAGCAATCCTACATTGTGGATGTGTCATTTATTTATGAGTAGAATGGCTCCCCTTAACGCTCAATGGGGACGCCAAAATCATGCTTGCCAACTGATTTGTAATGAATATATTTTCGGAGCTCCAAAAGTCAATCTTGCAAATGTATTTGGGATACATTAGTTTACTCCAAAACACAATTAAATAATGAGTTTTAATACTTATTTTGGCGCCCCTTAACGTGGCGCCCGGGGACATATGTCCCCCCTGCCCCCCCTCGCTACGCCACTGGTGCTATTATCAATTATCCACACAAGTGATGCCATCTAAATGTCACAGCAGGCTATAAAAATACGTATTGATATTAAAACTGAAATAAGACATCTTAAGTGTTAGTATAAATGCAAAGTTTAAACCTACAATAAGACTAGACGTTCTACTACTGCCAAGTTTAAACCTACAATAAGACTAGACGTTCTACTACTGCCAAGTTTAAACCTACAATAAGACTAGACGTTCTACTACTGCCAAGTTTAAACCTACAATAAGACTAGACGTTCTACTACTGCCAAGTTTAAACCTACAATAAGACTAGACGTTCTACTACGGACCTATGCCAAGTTTAATCCTACAATAAGACTAGACGTTCTACTACGGACCTATGCCAAGTTTAAACCTACAATAAGACTAGACGTTCTACTACGGACCTATGCCAAGTTTAAACCTACAATAAGACTAGACGTTCTACTACTGCCAAGTTTAAACCTACAATAAGACTAGACGTTCTACTACTGCCAAGTTTAAACCTACAATAAGACTAGACGTTCTACTACTGCCAAGTTTAAACCTACAATAAGACTAGACGTTCTACTACTGCCAAGTTTAAACCTACAATAAGACTAGACGTTCTACTACGGACCTATGCCAAGTTTAAACCTACAATAAGACTAGACGTTCTACTACTGCCAAGTTTAAACCTACAATAAGACTAGACGTTCTACTACTGCCAAGTTTAAACCTACAATAAGACTAGACGTTCTACTACTGCCAAGTTTAAACCTACAATAAGACTAGACGTTCTACTACTGCCAAGTTTAAACCTACAATAAGACTAGACGTTCTACTACTGCCAAGTTTAAACCTACAATAAGACTAGACGTTCTACTACTGCCAAGTTTAAACCTACAATAAGACTAGACGTTCTACTACGGACCTATGCCAAGTTTAAACCTACAATAAGACTAGACGTTCTACTACTGCCAAGTTTAAACCTACAATAAGACTAGACGTTCTACTACTGCCAAGTTTAAACCTACAATAAGACTAGACGTTCTACTACTGCCAAGTTTAAACCTACAATAAGACTAGACGTTCTACTACTGCCAAGTTTAAACCTACAATAAGACTAGACGTTCTACTACTGCCAAGTTTAAACCTACAATAAGACTAGACGTTCTACTACGGACCTATGCCAAGTTTAAACCTACAATAAGACTAGACGTTCTACTACTGCCAAGTTTAAACCTACAATAAGACTAGACGTTCTACTACTGCCAAGTTTAAACCTACAATAAGACTAGACGTTCTACTACTGCCAAGTTTAAACCTACAATAAGACTAGACGTTCTACTACTGCCAAGTTTAAACCTACAATAAGACTAGACGTTCTACTACGGACCTATGCCAAGTTTAAACCTACAATAAGACTAGACGTTCTACTACTGCCAAGTTTAAACCTACAATAAGACTAGACGTTCTACTACGGACCTATGCCAAGTTTAAACCTACAATAAGACTAGACGTTCTACTACGGACCTATGCCAAGTTTAAACCTACAATAAGACTAGACGTTCTACTACTGCCAAGTTTAAACCTACAATAAGACTAGACGTTCTACTACGGACCTATGCCAAGTTTAAACCTACAATAAGACTAGACGTTCTACTACTGCCAAGTTTAAACCTACAATAAGACTAGACGTTCTACTACGGACCTGAGAAATATAAAACTACATTGTACTTGTAACAGTTTTATTTTGTTTTCTTGAAAAAATAGGTTCAACTCATCGATGAATTATTTGGAACAGCTGTGATCTTTAATTACCAAATATAACCTTCTATTTTATAATCGCAAGCGCTGACTGACTCAGGAACGCTCTGTAGCTAACTCAACCGCGTTAAGTGACAGGCTCTTTTGGGATGGAACTAATGCTCGCATAACTCGGCTCATTGTATTACTGGCGAGCGTCAGGTGAGCATCGCCATAAAAATATTTCTACACAGTTGGAGCCGACGCTGGTCGGGGATTTAGGCGCTGCAATAAATCGGTTCTGTCAAGTTGCGGCCCCTCGACGTGCCCATTGATGAACTGTAGGTCTACTCTGTCGCCCCGTGCCACGTTGAAACCGACTATCTCCATAATGACACAGACCGTCTTTGCCTCCAGAGAGGATCGACTCAGGGGTTCGAGTTAAAAGCCAAGAATCGGTAAAGACAACTAAGGTAGGAAAGACATTTCTCTTGTCTAGCTTCGGCGTAATTCTTTCAACACCAGTGGATTGCTTCCAGCTTTGCATTGGTTGACCTCACGGACAACCAGAGGTAACGGCTCGATCATAGTGAGAGGGTTTCTTGCGAAGTACCAGGGTGGAACAGGCTCCTGCATCTACCAGAACCCGGCTAGGAACGCCAAAGATCAGAAGACCTTACGAGTAAGGGGTGAAGTGCACACATTACACCCTAAATGGGAGGAAGATTTCTTTTCTTATCTTATCTGATCTTATCTTATCTTATCTAGTCTTATCATGTCTTAGCTTATCTATTACAGACGTTCCTTCTATACAGAAGAGTATCGCGTCCTACGCTTCTCCATGATTAGAGTCCAGTCTTGCATTGTCAGTATATTTTAAAATTTTGATGTGTGTTTGTTTTCCTGGTGTGAACAGGCAAAACATTTCACGCCCGAATTCCAGACGGGTAGAACGAAAATTTGTGTTTGTTCTTGCCTACGAAATAAGAAAAGTGTTTCTCTCCTGATTTCTGCCTACTCTCTCTAACTCACATCACCTTTAGTGTTTAGTTCTATTTTTTTGGCTTATTTGATCGGAAATTTGATATAGGGCGTAGATTTTTTTTTAACGGAAATGTAGAACTTGATGATTCAATCTGAGTAGTAATAGAGGCAGGAAATTAACGAATTAATACATTTGTTTGACATTTTGACTTGTTTTGGCGAACTCCTCAAGCACGGAGTATCACGTATAAAGTGATTTAGTTGAATGATATTTTGTCTAAATCTTTATCAGAAGGAATTTCCAGCATAGCTCTTATAGCTGCAAACTATTTGACTTTTTAGTATTTCAAGACTAAACAGTCACTAATTAAGTCACTATTTTCACAAACACTCTACATGTAATTGGGATTTATTTTAACCAATTCTTTCACTAGAAAATAGTAAAGTGTTAAATTTTCTTAGTTAAGGAGAATTTAACTAAGCTGATTAATGAAAATGAAAAATATTTAAATTATTTACATTGATATTTGTCTAAAACTAGCTAAAATTTAACTATAGTTTAACTGACAGGGGATGGGAAACCATGGCTCTCTAGACATATGTGGCTCTATTGATTGTTGCATATGGCGTCAGAATTGCCAGAGCCAGCTCCACTTTTGGCAGGTTGTACCCAAATGTCTGGAACAGAAGAGGCATTACCATCCAGACCAAGCTGAAAGTGTACAGGGCGGTTGTGCTCCCCACACTGCTATATACAGAAGAGGCATTACCATCCAGACCAAGCTGAAAGTGTACAGGGCGGTGGTGCTCCCCACACTGCTATATGCGTGTGAAACATGGACTGTGTATCAGCGCCATGCTAGGAAGCTTAACAACTTTCATTCAACAAGCCTCAGGAAGTTCCTCGGCATAAAGTGGCAGGATAAAATACCAGACACAGTGGTACTGACCAAGGCAGATCTCCCCAGCATATTCACACTCATGATGCAGTCCCAGCTTCGTTGGGCAGGGCACGTGGTCCGAATGCCAGACGAGAGTCTGCCAAAGAGACTCTTCTATGGCGAGCTCCAGCATAGCCAGCGGTCCCACGGTGGGCAAAAGAAACGCTTCAAAGACACACTGAAAGCCTCACTGAAAGCGTTTGCCATCAACCCAGACACGTGGGAACTTGCTGCAATGGACCGATCCACCTGGCGTTCTTCCATCCACGAAGGTGCCAAGTCATGCGAGGCAAACCGGATCACCTCCGCAGAAAAGAAGAGGCAAGCCCGAAAGGTCCGTGCTGTCAACCCTCCTGGAGATGTCCCACTCGTCCCTTGTCCCTTCTGTTTCCGAACCTTCGGTGCATGGATCGGCCTCATCAGCCATCTGCGCACGCACAAACAAAGCCAGTCCCAGCAACCCTCGGATGATTAGAGTGGTCTTCGTCAAATCGACGGACGAACAACAAACAAACAAACAATTGCACAAAAAGACTGATGCAACATGTCGTCTCTTTGTATCCTCTTCGTTCCCTTTAAAACTATGAATAACTTCTATATGCTGGGTGGCCATCAGAAATATTAAATATTTTTATCATAATAATGGCGGGCCTACTATAATGGGGTTGGATGAATGGTGCCAATGATAAAAATTCTGCACACGGCGAAATATGGTATTTTATGTCTTATAGGTAGGATTTAAACATAGGATTTAGACCAGGGGTCGGTGAAATCTTTAGCCCATTACCCCAAAATCTAAAAGTTTATGTTGTCGTTACCCCCGAGGGTGCGAGATCCTGCCCACAAGACTCGGGGGTTTAGGGAAGCGTTGTTAGCCTCCCTCCACTAACAAAGTGTCTGCAGCTTAGCCCCAGCCGAAAATGAATCTGGTGAGTTTTAGAAGCGTCTACAACAACGGTGGCCAAACGGCGGCTGACGAGGAGCCGCATGATGCTCTTCTGTGTTTACATTCGGGACTCATGAACAATTTATCAAATTAAAACCTTTCGTTTGAAATATATAATATAAAAATAAACGAAAGTTTTTAAAAAATATTGACCGAAACAAAGGGTTGAAAATAATTTGGGCTTGATTTAATTTCAAAAGTTGAAGTGAGATTTTGGATTTAGATTGGTTGATGATATAAACTGTTAAATTTCTGTTTACGGTCCCGGTAAAAATCCTAATTTCAAAGTCATTACTGTTGGCCCTACTAAAAATTGTAATTTATTATTTAAAATTTTAAATAAAATATGGCAACAAGTTGCCGTAAGCGAAAATATAAAGAAGATAGAAGTTTTCTACCAAGATGGAAATAGGATTTTGCATAATTTATAAAAAAAGACTGTCAGTCTATTCGTCTCACATGTCAAACACCGCTGTCAAATTACGAAGTTAGCAATTTGAAGCGACTCTAAGACAAAAGTCAAAAGTCAAAAGTCAAAAGTCATGATGAGCTTGCATCACGACATTCCCAGCAATCTGCATTAAGAAAAAGTGACAAGGTTTATGGATGGGTCAGCGGCGGACACTAATTTCTGTTTACAGCAAAGAAGGTGCCACTTCAACTGAGTCAAGTTATTCCATCACTTGGAATATTTCTCGTCCTAAACACATTATTCTGATGGGACTTTAATAAGAAGAATATCAAGGGCGGCATTTCAACACTAGAGCCAAATAGTTTCAGATGTAAATAATAATAATAATAATTGACATTTTATATAGCGCTGTATCCCAGTAAGGAACCGGGCTCACAGCGCTTTACATGGAGATCATAACATACATATAAAAATTAAATAACCATTCATACCATAATAACAACATAAAGGACAGTACATTACACATAAGCTACGTAAATCATTAAAACAAATGTTGTTTTATTAATTTTCTAAATACATTTTGAAAAGATGCGTCTTAAGTGCAGTCTTGAAGGACTTGGTAGTTGGAATACTACGGATGTGTAATGGTAGAGTATTCGATTGTTTGGCTGCACAAAAAGAGAATGACCTTTCGCCGAAAGTTTTAGTTCGTGTCTTAGGAACACAGAGAATAAATATGTCTGCAGAAGATCGTAGCTGACGACTGGGTGGGTAGACCGACAGAAGTTCTGTACGATAGAAAGGAGATGAGTCAGAAAAGAATTTGTGACAGAGAACAGCCAGTTTGTAATCAATTCGAGCTTGTATAGGTAGCCAGTGAAGTGAGTAAAGTAGCGGAGTAACATGGTCATGTTTTTTTGCCTTAAGAACTAGTCTGGCAGCTGAATTTTGCACTTTCTGTAGTTTTTCAATGCATTGTTTTGGGGCACCTGACAGAAGAGAATTGCAATAATCAATGCGAGCTAGAACAAGAGCACAGACTAGAGTTTTTGTTGCACTAACTGTTAAGTAATGACGGAATGAGCTGATCTGACGAATGGCGGTGTAGGCAGAGCGATAGATGTGATTGATGAAGTTGTTGGTAGACATGTTGTCAGAAATAATGTAGCCAAGATTCCTAGTCGACGTTTTGAACAGTATATCAGAACTAGCCACCTGAATAGAATTCGGAAGAGACAAAGTACTGCGTGATTTATTGTTGCAAAATAGGAGTGCTTCTGTCTTATCGTCATTCAGCTTGAGCTTGCTGAAAGTCATCCAAGACTTTACCTCACCAATGCACTCCTGCATCAATGGGACAGTGGAGTCAATATCAGAGGGATCAGTGTGAGTGTATAGCTGAGTATCATCTGCAAATGATTGGCTTTTAACTGAATGCTTTTCGAGCAGTAGAAGTAGTGGCCTTGTATACATTACGAAAAGTATCGGACCCAAAACGGAGCCTTGAGGCACACCATAAACCAAGTCAGCTTTGTGAGAGATACAGCCATCTACTGATACCACCTGTGATCTGTTAGATAAGTATGATTGAAACCAAGCCAAAACTGAGCCAGAAATCTCAAAATAATTTTGCAGGATATTTAGCAACGTTTGATGGTCGACGGTGTCAAAGGGTGCACTAAGATCTAAGAGGACCAATATAGAGATTTTCCCACTGTCTAGTGCGAGTAGGTCATTTGTTACCTTCAACAGGGTGGTCTCTGTGCTGTGAGAAGGTCTTTAGGCCGACTGATTAGGACTTAGAAGAGTGTTGTCGTTAAGATAAGTAAAAAGTTGTTTTAAGACAAGTTTTTCTATGACCTTCGATATAAATGAAATATTAGACACAGGTCGATAGTTGTTTAAATTGTTTTGTTTTGTAAAGTATAGATTTCTTTTACATACAGTTTTCTACCTAGAAAAAAATTACGAAATACAATGAAATACGTTACACGCGAAAACATATTAATAAAAATATATCAGTTAACACGCAATAGTAAATTAGTCCCAAAAAACTACAATAAAACAAATTATGGAAAAAAAGAAAAGAAACCGCCGCACCTTTTAAGGCAGGACATGACAGAGGCGGGACATGACAGAGGCGGGACATGACAGAGGCGGTGTCTTTTGTTTTAAATGAAATAAAGCCAACTGGCCTTTGACATACCGACACATGATGTAAGCCGGTGAGACTAACCCCACCTCAATAATCCCCCCACGACAGGGTACAGACAAATATAGTTAAAATCCCTTATTTTCAACCCTTATTCCTAAATATGCACATTTTTTATAAGCACATAAAATTAAACAAATAAATTAAAATTAACATTTCGCTACCAGACGCCCCTGCCCGCGACTCTCGGTAAGACAGCCTAGCGCGCTCCCGCTCAACCACTGCGCCCCATTAATTTAGTAATTAATTATTAATTTAATTCCATGTAACATCATGTAAAATATTTCAAGGTAAATAGAAATAATAATTGAGTTTATATTAGAGTAGGTCACTTCCGCCATTAAAAAGGGGGCATGATAACCAGTTTGGGATTATAGAGATTGTATGCTTTATGCCCATAAAAATTAAATTTTGAACGAAAGGTCCCAGTGCAGTGAAAATGGACACATATAAATCTTTTTACAATGCTACAAAATTTTGATATAAAATAATTTTTTTCTTTTCTTATTTTATTCTAATTAAGTCATGTATTACATATAGGGTTGACTGAACATTAATAAAAAAAGACTGATTTTTAGGTCAAGATTTCTTCTAAAATGAATGTTGTTAAAAGTATCACACATTTATAGGTCAAGATTTATCCTACAATGAATGTGATAAAAAATATCACCAATTTATGAAACAAAAGTCTTTTTAAACGTTTGGTCATGGTGATCGAGATAACCGATGTAGAGCGGCAAATAGCCATCTTTTATGCTCGAGATATTAGGGTTAAGCAAAATAATTTTAAAAGTAAAAGCTAGGACAAAATTTTTGGAATTTCGTGTAAAAAAACGTCGACTTAATGGGGTTAACTGAGTTCAAGATAAAAGTGTTTCACTGTCAATAAAATTCAGGAAATTAACACACACATTTATATTAAATATAGGTTTGTATCTTGTCTATACATGAAATCATTTTTGTGTTATGAATCTTTAAAAAATGTAATTTTCCATTTCAAATTTTTTGTTTGTTGATGACACAATGTGAGAGTCTATTGATGTATCATTGACTAAAGTATATTGATGTATCATTGACTAAAGTCTATTGATGTATCATTGACTAAAGTCTATTGATGTATACTTGACTAAAGTCTACTGATGTATCCTTGACTAAAGTCTACTGATGTATCCTTGACTAAAGTCTACTGATGTATCCTAGACTAAAGTCTACTGATGTATCCTTGACTAAAGTCTACTGATGTATCATTGACTAAAGTCTACTGATGTATCCTTGACTATAAAGTCTATTGATGTATCCTTGACTAAAGTCTATTGATGTATCCTTGACTAAAGTCTATTGATGTATCCTTGACTAAAGACTACTGATGTATCCTTGACTAAAGTCTACTGATGCATCCTTGACTAAAGTCTATTGATGTATCATTGACTAAAGTCTACTGATGTATCCTTGACTAAAGTCTATTGATGTATCCTTGACTAAAGTCTACTGATGTATCCTTGACTAAAGTCTATTGATGTATCATTGACTAAAGTTTACTGATGTATCATTGACTAAAGTCTACTGATGTATCCTTGACTAAAGTCTATTGATGTATCCTTGACTAAAGTCTATTGATGTATCATTGACTAAAGTCTACTGATGTATCCTTGACTAAAGTCTATTGATGTATCATTGACTAAAGTCTATTGATGTATCATTGACTAAAGTCTATTGATGTATCATTGACTAAAGTCTATTGATGTATCCTTGACTAAAGTCTACTGATGTATCCTTGACTAAAGTCTACTGATGTATACTTGACTAAAGTCTACTGATGTATCCTTGACTAAAGTGTACTGATGTATCCTTGACTAAAGTCTACTGATGTATCATTGACTAAAGTCTATTGATGTATCCTTGACTAAAGTCTATTGATCTATCCTTGACTAAAGTCTATTGATGTATCCTTGACTAAAGTCTATTGATGTATCCTTGACTAAAGACTACTGATGTATCCTTGACTAAAGTCTACTGATGTATCCTTGACTAAAGTCTATTGATGTATCATTGACTAAAGTCTATTGATGTATCATTGACTAAAGTCTATTGATGTATCATTGACTAAAGTCTATTGATGTATCATTGACTAAAGTCTATTGATGTATCATTGACTAAAGTCTATTGATGTATACTTGACTAAAGTCTACTGATGTATCCTTGACTAAAGTCTACTGATGTATCCTTGACTAAAGTCTACTGATGTATCCTTGACTAAAGTCTACTGATGTATCCTTGACTAAAGTCTACTGATGTATCATTGACTAAAGTCTACTGATGTATCCTTGACTATAAAGTCTATTGATGTATCCTTGACTAAAGTCTATTGATGTATCCTTGACTTAAGTCTATTGATGTATCCTTGACTAAAGACTACTGATGTATCCTTGACTAAAGTCTACTGATGCATCCTTGACTAAAGTCTATTGATGTATCATTGACTAAAGTCTACTGATGTATCCTTGACTAAAGTCTATTGATGTATCCTTGACTAAAGTCTACTGATGTATCCTTGACTAAAGTCTATTGATGTATCATTGACTAAAGTTTATTGATGTATCATTGACTAAAGTCTATTGATGTATCATTGACTAAAGTCTATTGATGTATCATTGACTAAAGTCTATTGATGTATCCTTGACTAAAGTCTATTGATGTATCCTTGACTAAAGTCTATTGATGTATCCTTGACTAAAGTCTATTGATGTATCCTTGACTAAAGACTACTGATGTATCCTTGACTAAAGTCTACTGATGTATCCTTGACTAAAGTCTATTGATGTATCATTGACTAAAGTCTATTGATGTATCCTTGACTAAAGTCTATTGATGTATCATTGACTAAAGTCTATTGATGTATCATTGACTAAAGTCTATTGATGTATCCTTGACTAAAGTCTATTGATGTATCCTTGACTAAAGTCTATTGATGTATCCTTGACTAAAGTCTATTGATGTATCCTTGACTAAAGTCTATTGATGTATCCTTGACTAAAGTCTATTGATGTATCATTGACTAAAGTCTACTGATGTATCCTTGACTAAAGTCTATTGATGTATCCTTGACTAAAGTCTATTGATGTATCCTTGACTAAAGTCTACTGATGTATCCTTGACTAAAGTCTATTGATGTATCCTTGACTAAAGTCTACTGATGTATCCTTGACTAAAGTCTATTGATGTATCATTGACTAAAGTTTACTGATGTATCATTGACTAAAGTCTACTGATGTATCCTTGACTAAAGTCTATTGATGTATCCTTGACTAAAGTCTATTGATGTATCCTTGACTAAAGTCTATTGATGTATCCTTGACTAAAGTCTACTGATGTATCCTTGACTAAAGTCTATTGATGTATCCTTGACTAAAGTCTATTGATGTATCATTGACTAAAGTTTACTGATGTATCATTGACTAAAGTCTACTGATGTATCCTTGACTAAAGTCTATTGATGTATCCTTGACTAAAGTCTATTGATGTATCATTGACTAAAGTCTACTGATGTATCCTTGACTAAAGTCTATTGATGTATCATTGACTAAAGTCTATTGATGTATCCTTGACTAAAGTCTATTGATGTATCCTTGACTAAAGTCTATTGATGTATCCTTGACTAAAGTCTATTGATGTATCCTTGACTAAAGACTACTGATGTATCCTTGACTAAAGTCTACTGATGTATCCTTGACTAAAGTCTATTGATGTATCATTGACTAAAGTCTATTGATGTATCCTTGACTAAAGTCTATTGATGTATCATTGACTAAAGTCTATTGATGTATCCTTGACTAAAGTCTATTGATGTATCCTTGACTAAAGTCTATTGATGTATCCTTGACTAAAGTCTATTGATGTATCCTTGACTAAAGTCTATTGATGTATCCTTGACTAAAGTCTATTGATGTATCATTGACTAAAGTCTACTGATGTATCCTTGACTAAAGTCTATTGATGTATCCTTGACTAAAGATTATTGATGTATCCTTGACTAAAGTCTACTGATGTATCCTTGACTAAAGTCTATTGATGTATCTTTGACTAAAGTCTACTGATGTATCCTTGACTAAAGTCTATTGATGTATCATTGACTAAAATTTACTGATGTATCATTGACTAAAGTCTACTGATGTATCCTTGACTAAAGTCTATTGATGTATCCTTGACTAAAGTCTATTCATGTATCATTGACTAAAGTCTACTGATGTATCCTTGACTAAAGTCTATTTATGTATCATTGACTAAAGTCTATTGATGTATCATTGACTAAAGTCTATTGATGTATCATTGACTAAAGTCTATTGATGTATCCTTGACTAAAGTCTACTGATGTATCCTTGACTAAAGTCTACTGATGTATCCTTGACTAAAGTCTACTGATGTATCCTTGACTAAAGTCTACTGATGTATCCTTGACTAAAGTCTACTGATGTATCATTGACTAAAGTCTATTGATGTATTCTTGACTAAAGTCTATTGATGTATACTTGACTAAAGTCTATTGATGTATCCTTGACTAAAGTCTATTGATGTATCATTGACTAAAGTCTATTGATGTATCATTGACTAAAGTATACTGATGTATCCTTGACTAAAGTCTACTGATGTATCCTTGACTAAAATCTACTGATGTATCATTGACTAAAGTCTACTGATGTATCCTTGACTAAAGTCTATTGATGTATCCTTGACTAAAGTCTATTGATGTATCCTTGACTAAAGTCTACTGATGTATCATTGACTAAAGTCTAGTGATGTATCCTTGACTAAAGTCTACTGATGTATCCTTGACTAAAGTCTACTGATGTATCCTTGACTAAAGTCTACTGATGTATACTTGACTAAAGTCTACTGATGTATCATTGAATCAAGTCTACTGATGTATCCTTGACTAATGTCTACTGATGTATCATTGACTAAAGTCTATTGATGTATCCTTGACTAAAGTCTATTGATGTATCCTTGACTAAAGTCTATTGATGTATCCTTGACTAAAGTCTATTGATGTATCATTGACTAAAGTCTATTGATGTATCCTTGACTAAAGTCTACTGATGTATCCTTGACTAAAGTCTACTGATGTATCCTTGACTAAAGTATACTGATGTATCCTTGACTAAAGTCTACTGATGTATCCTTGACTAAAGTCTACTGATGTATACTTGACTAAAGTCTACTGATGTATACTTGACTAAAGTCTACTGATGTATCCTTGACTAAAGTCTATTGATGTATCGTTGACTTAAGTCTATTGATGTATCGTTGACTAAAGTCTATTCCTGTATCCTTAACTAAAGTCTATTCATGTATACTTGACTAAAGTCTATTCATGTATCCTTGACTAAAGAGTTCAAAGATGGCTGCTTGATAAAATGTCGATATTATTTAATATTTTAGTGCCATCCGATTCCAGCAAGTTTTGTGTTGTTAGTGAAAGCCGCTTTTAGGCAGTACAAAGGATGGGACGTCAAGCGAATTGAATACGAGGCTTTCTGGACAAATGCTGCATCAATGTGCGAATGTAATTGAGGAGGAAATAGACTGGGTGTTATAACTGACGCCCTAGTCATCATAGTAGGGACTGTGGGAAATGCAATCAGTTGATGAGGTATGTTGTTATAACTGACGCCCTAGTCATCATAGTAGGCAATGTGGGCAATGCAATCAGTTGATGTGGTATGTTGTTATAACTGACGCCCTAGTCATCATAGTAGGGACTGTGGGAAATGCAATCAGTTGATGAGGTATGTTGTTATAACTGACGCCCTAGTCATCATAGTAGGCAATGTGGGCAATGCAATCAGTTGATGTGGTATGTTGTTATAACTGACGCCCTAGTCATCATAGTAGGCAATGTGGGCAATGCAATCAGTTGATGTGGTATGTTGTTATAACTGACGCCCTAGTCATCATAGTATGGAATGTGGGCAATGCAATCAGTTGATATGGTATGTTGTTATAACTGACGCCCTAGTCATCATAGTAGGGAATGTCAGTTTAGCGAGAGCTTAGCGAGGGAGATTCCGTCAACACATTTACGAGTGCAGAGTCTCCATACTTTCCTGTTGCAGTTACCTTGGATATTGCTTTGAAGCTAAGTCATTCATTTCTATATTTTTAATAATATTTTTTATTGTTAAGATATAATTGATTATGCTTTAAATTGGAAGGCTAAATGTTTAAGAGTTATTGCATTTTGAGTGTTGGCTTGTGGCGCTGAAATTTACTTACCCTGTGAAGTTCCAATCCCAGGCAATAATATATTTATTGATATATTCATATTAAAGTGGCTTTTTATTGAAGCCCAATATCTTATTTATCTGTGGTGAATATTGGAAGGCTATATTAGTGCTGCTGTCAGGCGAAATATTCCTATTAAAATATACCTACTTTGTGTGTTGCAAATATTCCTATTAAAATATACCTACTTTGTGTTTCTATCAAATTTCACTAATTAATATATGCTTTGCGATAATCAATGGCAAGAGTTTCTTTTTAAAGCCACATACCTAATTAAACTTTGGTGCAGTTTTTAAGGCTTTTGCTTTACAGATAAAAATGCTATGGTACTTTGAGTGTCGAAGATGTCTTTTTTTCGGTCACAGATTTTTTGCAATTAATTACTAAGGCTATACAATGAACTATTCTGACACTCGAAATGCGATAAGATTTTCCCCATGTAAGACATAGAAATAAACCAGGTATCATTGTAAAGGTAATAGCAAGCCCTTTCAAATGATACACGTTTCATTAATATATCTCAATTTTGACATTTTTAGTGAAGTACATACAATTACGTTATTTCAAATAAACCATTAAGTAACAAGATGTATCTTTAAAAGTAAATGAAATAGTTCTACACCTTTCACCCCATGGGGGTTTTAAAACAATCTTTTTGACGTCCCTGAACAAAGCTAATGATTGAGCCCCCAACCCTCCCTCACCCAATTGTAACGGTAGATTTATGACATCAATATTTACATTCCCGTTTGAAAAAAACTAACATATTACTGACCAATCTTTACTGTGAGATTATAATAATCTCATTTACTTCAAATGTTTGGTATTTTAATATTTTTAGTGCGTTTTTTAATTAATCTTTAGTTCAACAGACCGACCGCCACGTTAGAGAATTATTTATCTTTGGTATTATTAGGTTGCAGTAAGGACGAGGACATTAAAACTTCATCTTCTTTGTTCTGTTGATCAGAATAACGCTGACCAATATTATTATTGATGGGACTTGTCAGACAAAGTTCTCATATGATGGGACTGTCAGACAAAGTTCTCATATGATGGGACTGTCAGACAAAGTTCTCATATGATGGGACTGTCAGACAAAGTTCTCATATGATGGGACTGTCAGACAAAGTTCTCATATGATGGGACTGTCAGACAAAGTTCTCATATGATGGGACTGTCAGACAAAGTTCTCATATGATGGGACTGTCAGACAAAGTTCTCATATGATGGGACTGTCAGACAAAGTTCTCATATGATGGGACTGTCAGACAAAGTTCTCATATGATGGGACTGTCAGACAAAGTTCTCATATGATGGGACTGTCAGACAAAGTTCTCATATGATGGGACTGTCAGACAAAGTTCTCATATGATGGGACTGTCAGACAAAGTTCTCATATGATGGGACTGTCAGACAAAGTTCTCATATGATGGGACTGTCAGACAAAGTTCTCATATGATGGGACTGTCAGACAAAGTTCTCATATGATGGGACTGTCAGACAAAGTTCTCATATGATGGGACTGTCAGACAAAGTTCTCATATGATGGGACTGTCAGACAAAGTTCTCATATGATGGGACTGTCAGACAAAGTTCTCATATGATGGGACTGTCAGACAAAGTTCTCATATGATGGGACTGTCAGACAAAGTTCTCATATGATGGGACTGTCAGACAAAGTTCTCATATGATGGGACTGTCAGACAAAGTTCTCATATGATGGGACTGTCAGACAAAGTTCTCATATGATGGGACTGTCAGACAAAGTTCTCATATGATGGGACTGTCAGACAAAGTTCTCATATGATGGGACTGTCAGACAAAGTTCTCATATGATGGGACTGTCAGACAAAGTTCTCATATGATGGGACTGTCAGACAAAGTTCTCATATGATGGGACTGTCAGACAAAGTTCTCATATGATGGGACTGTCAGACAAAGTTCTCATATGATGGGACTGTCAGACAAAGTTCTCATATGATGGGACTGTCAGACAAAGTTCTCATATGATGGGACTGTCAGACAAAGTTCTCATATGATGGGACTGTCAGACAAAGTTCTCATATGATGGGACTGTCAGACAAAGTTCTCATATGATGGGACTGTCAGACAAAGTTCTCATATGATGGGACTGTCAGACAAAGTTCTCATATGATGGGACTGTCAGACAAAGTTCTCATATGATGGGACTGTCAGACAAAGTTCTCATATGATGGGACTGTCAGACAAAGTTCTCATATGATGGGACTGTCAGACAAAGTTCTCATATGATGGGACTGTCAGACAAAGTTCTCATATGATGGGACTGTCAGACAAAGTTCTCATATGATGGGACTGTCAGACAAAGTTCTCATATGATGGGACTGTCAGACAAAGTTCTCATATGATGGGACTGTCAGACAAAGTTCTCATATGATGGGACTGTCAGACAAAGTTCTCATATGATGGGACTGTCAGACAAAGTTCTCATATGATGGGACTGTCAGACAAAGTTCTCATATGATGGGACTGTCAGACAAAGTTCTCATATGATGGGACTGTCAGACAAAGTTCTCATATGATGGGACTGTCAGACAAAGTTCTCATATGATGGGACTGTCAGACAAAGTTCTCATATGATGGGACTGTCAGACAAAGTTCTCATATGATGGGACTGTCAGACAAAGTTCTCATATGATGGGACTGTCAGACAAAGTTCTCATATGATGGGACTGTCAGACAAAGTTCTCATATGATGGGACTGTCAGACAAAGTTCTCATATGATGGGACTGTCAGACAAAGTTCTCATATGATGGGACTGTCAGACAAAGTTCTCATATGATGGGACTGTCAGACAAAGTTCTCATATGATGGGACTGTCAGACAAAGTTCTCATATGATGGGACTGTCAGACAAAGTTCTCATATGATGGGACTGTCAGACAAAGTTCTCATATGATGGGACTGTCAGACAAAGTTCTCATATGATGGGACTGTCAGACAAAGTTCTCATATGATGGGACTGTCAGACAAAGTTCTCATATGATGGGACTGTCAGACAAAGTTCTCATATGATGGGACTGTCAGACAAAGTTCTCATATGATGGGACTGTCAGACAAAGTTCTCATATGATGGGACTGTCAGACAAAGTTCTCATATGATGGGACTGTCAGACAAAGTTCTCATATGATGGGACTGTCAGACAAAGTTCTCATATGATGGGACTGTCAGACAAAGTTCTCATATGATGGGACTGTCAGACAAAGTTCTCATATGATGGGACTGTCAGACAAAGTTCTCATATGATGGGACTGTCAGACAAAGTTCTCATATGATGGGACTGTCAGACAAAGTTCTCATATGATGGGACTGTCAGACAAAGTTCTCATATGATGGGACTGTCAGACAAAGTTCTCATATGATGGGACTGTCAGACAAAGTTCTCATATGATGGGACTGTCAGACAAAGTTCTCATATGATGGGACTGTCAGACAAAGTTCTCATATGATGGGACTGTCAGACAAAGTTCTCATATGATGGGACTGTCAGACAAAGTTCTCATATGATGGGACTGTCAGACAAAGTTCTCATATGATGGGACTGTCAGACAAAGTTCTCATATGATGGGACTGTCAGACAAAGTTCTCATATGATGGGACTGTCAGACAAAGTTCTCATATGATGGGACTGTCAGACAAAGTTCTCATATGATGGGACTGTCAGACAAAGTTCTCATATGATGGGACTGTCAGACAAAGTTCTCATATGATGGGACTGTCAGACAAAGTTCTCATATGATGGGACTGTCAGACAAAGTTCTCATATGATGGGACTGTCAGACAAAGTTCTCATATGATGGGACTGTCAGACAAAGTTCTCATATGATGGGACTGTCAGACAAAGTTCTCATATGATGGGACTGTCAGACAAAGTTCTCATATGATGGGACTGTCAGACAAAGTTCTCATATGATGGGACTGTCAGACAAAGTTCTCATATGATGGGACTGTCAGACAAAGTTCTCATATGATGGGACTGTCAGACAAAGTTCTCATATGATGGGACTGTCAGACAAAGTTCTCATATGATGGGACTGTCAGACAAAGTTCTCATATGATGGGACTGTCAGACAAAGTTCTCATATGATGGGACTGTCAGACAAAGTTCTCATATGATGGGACTGTCAGACAAAGTTCTCATATGATGGGACTGTCAGACAAAGTTCTCATATGATGGGACTGTCAGACAAAGTTCTCATATGATGGGACTGTCAGACAAAGTTCTCATATGATGGGACTGTCAGACAAAGTTCTCATATGATGGGACTGTCAGACAAAGTTCTCATATGATGGGACTGTCAGACAAAGTTCTCATATGATGGGACTGTCAGACAAAGTTCTCATATGATGGGACTGTCAGACAAAGTTCTCATATGATGGGACTGTCAGACAAAGTTCTCATATGATGGGACTGTCAGACAAAGTTCTCATATGATGGGACTGTCAGACAAAGTTCTCATATGATGGGACTGTCAGACAAAGTTCTCATATGATGGGACTGTCAGACAAAGTTCTCATATGATGGGACTGTCAGACAAAGTTCTCATATGATGGGACTGTCAGACAAAGTTCTCATATGATGGGACTGTCAGACAAAGTTCTCATATGATGGGACTGTCAGACAAAGTTCTCATATGATGGGACTGTCAGACAAAGTTCTCATATGATGGGACTGTCAGACAAAGTTCTCATATGATGGGACTGTCAGACAAAGTTCTCATATGATGGGACTGTCAGACAAAGTTCTCATATGATGGGACTGTCAGACAAAGTTCTCATATGATGGGACTGTCAGACAAAGTTCTCATATGATGGGACTGTCAGACAAAGTTCTCATATGATGGGACTGTCAGACAAAGTTCTCATATGATGGGACTGTCAGACAAAGTTCTCATATGATGGGACTGTCAGACAAAGTTCTCATATGATGGGACTGTCAGACAAAGTTCTCATATGATGGGACTGTCAGACAAAGTTCTCATATGATGGGACTGTCAGACAAAGTTCTCATATGATGGGACTGTCAGACAAAGTTCTCATATGATGGGACTGTCAGACAAAGTTCTCATATGATGGGACTGTCAGACAAAGTTCTCATATGATGGGACTGTCAGACAAAGTTCTCATATGATGGGACTGTCAGACAAAGTTCTCATATGATGGGACTGTCAGACAAAGTTCTCATATGATGGGACTGTCAGACAAAGTTCTCATATGATGGGACTGTCAGACAAAGTTCTCATATGATGGGACTGTCAGACAAAGTTCTCATATGATGGGACTGTCAGACAAAGTTCTCATATGATGGGACTGTCAGACAAAGTTCTCATATGATGGGACTGTCAGACAAAGTTCTCATATGATGGGACTGTCAGACAAAGTTCTCATATGATGGGACTGTCAGACAAAGTTCTCATATGATGGGACTGTCAGACAAAGTTCTCATATGATGGGACTGTCAGACAAAGTTCTCATATGATGGGACTGTCAGACAAAGTTCTCATATGATGGGACTGTCAGACAAAGTTCTCATATGATGGGACTGTCAGACAAAGTTCTCATATGATGGGACTGTCAGACAAAGTTCTCATATGATGGGACTGTCAGACAAAGTTCTCATATGATGGGACTGTCAGACAAAGTTCTCATATGATGGGACTGTCAGACAAAGTTCTCATATGATGGGACTGTCAGACAAAGTTCTCATATGATGGGACTGTCAGACAAAGTTCTCATATGATGGGACTGTCAGACAAAGTTCTCATATGATGGGACTGTCAGACAAAGTTCTCATATGATGGGACTGTCAGACAAAGTTCTCATATGATGGGACTGTCAGACAAAGTTCTCATATGATGGGACTGTCAGACAAAGTTCTCATATGATGGGACTGTCAGACAAAGTTCTCATATGATGGGACTGTCAGACAAAGTTCTCATATGATGGGACTGTCAGACAAAGTTCTCATATGATGGGACTGTCAGACAAAGTTCTCATATGATGGGACTGTCAGACAAAGTTCTCATATGATGGGACTGTCAGACAAAGTTCTCATATGATGGGACTGTCAGACAAAGTTCTCATATGATGGGACTGTCAGACAAAGTTCTCATATGATGGGACTGTCAGACAAAGTTCTCATATGATGGGACTGTCAGACAAAGTTCTCATATGATGGGACTGTCAGACAAAGTTCTCATATGATGGGACTGTCAGACAAAGTTCTCATATGATGGGACTGTCAGACAAAGTTCTCATATGATGGGACTGTCAGACAAAGTTCTCATATGATGGGACTGTCAGACAAAGTTCTCATATGATGGGACTGTCAGACAAAGTTCTCATATGATGGGACTGTCAGACAAAGTTCTCATATGATGGGACTGTCAGACAAAGTTCTCATATGATGGGACTGTCAGACAAAGTTCTCATATGATGGGACTGTCAGACAAAGTTCTCATATGATGGGACTGTCAGACAAAGTTCTCATATGATGGGACTGTCAGACAAAGTTCTCATATGATGGGACTGTCAGACAAAGTTCTCATATGATGGGACTGTCAGACAAAGTTCTCATATGATGGGACTGTCAGACAAAGTTCTCATATGATGGGACTGTCAGACAAAGTTCTCATATGATGGGACTGTCAGACAAAGTTCTCATATGATGGGACTGTCAGACAAAGTTCTCATATGATGGGACTGTCAGACAAAGTTCTCATATGATGGGACTGTCAGACAAAGTTCTCATATGATGGGACTGTCAGACAAAGTTCTCATATGATGGGACTGTCAGACAAAGTTCTCATATGATGGGACTGTCAGACAAAGTTCTCATATGATGGGACTGTCAGACAAAGTTCTCATATGATGGGACTGTCAGACAAAGTTCTCATATGATGGGACTGTCAGACAAAGTTCTCATATGATGGGACTGTCAGACAAAGTTCTCATATGATGGGACTGTCAGACAAAGTTCTCATATGATGGGACTGTCAGACAAAGTTCTCATATGATGGGACTGTCAGACAAAGTTCTCATATGATGGGACTGTCAGACAAAGTTCTCATATGATGGGACTGTCAGACAAAGTTCTCATATGATGGGACTGTCAGACAAAGTTCTCATATGATGGGACTGTCAGACAAAGTTCTCATATGATGGGACTGTCAGACAAAGTTCTCATATGATGGGACTGTCAGACAAAGTTCTCATATGATGGGACTGTCAGACAAAGTTCTCATATGATGGGACTGTCAGACAAAGTTCTCATATGATGGGACTGTCAGACAAAGTTCTCATATGATGGGACTGTCAGACAAAGTTCTCATATGATGGGACTGTCAGACAAAGTTCTCATATGATGGGACTGTCAGACAAAGTTCTCATATGATGGGACTGTCAGACAAAGTTCTCATATGATGGGACTGTCAGACAAAGTTCTCATATGATGGGACTGTCAGACAAAGTTCTCATATGATGGGACTGTCAGACAAAGTTCTCATATGATGGGACTGTCAGACAAAGTTCTCATATGATGGGACTGTCAGACAAAGTTCTCATATGATGGGACTGTCAGACAAAGTTCTCATATGATGGGACTGTCAGACAAAGTTCTCATATGATGGGACTGTCAGACAAAGTTCTCATATGATGGGACTGTCAGACAAAGTTCTCATATGATGGGACTGTCAGACAAAGTTCTCATATGATGGGACTGTCAGACAAAGTTCTCATATGATGGGACTGTCAGACAAAGTTCTCATATGATGGGACTGTCAGACAAAGTTCTCATATGATGGGACTGTCAGACAAAGTTCTCATATGATGGGACTGTCAGACAAAGTTCTCATATGATGGGACTGTCAGACAAAGTTCTCATATGATGGGACTGTCAGACAAAGTTCTCATATGATGGGACTGTCAGACAAAGTTCTCATATGATGGGACTGTCAGACAAAGTTCTCATATGATGGGACTGTCAGACAAAGTTCTCATATGATGGGACTGTCAGACAAAGTTCTCATATGATGGGACTGTCAGACAAAGTTCTCATATGATGGGACTGTCAGACAAAGTTCTCATATGATGGGACTGTCAGACAAAGTTCTCATATGATGGGACTGTCAGACAAAGTTCTCATATGATGGGACTGTCAGACAAAGTTCTCATATGATGGGACTGTCAGACAAAGTTCTCATATGATGGGACTGTCAGACAAAGTTCTCATATGATGGGACTGTCAGACAAAGTTCTCATATGATGGGACTGTCAGACAAAGTTCTCATATGATGGGACTGTCAGACAAAGTTCTCATATGATGGGACTGTCAGACAAAGTTCTCATATGATGGGACTGTCAGACAAAGTTCTCATATGATGGGACTGTCAGACAAAGTTCTCATATGATGGGACTGTCAGACAAAGTTCTCATATGATGGGACTGTCAGACAAAGTTCTCATATGATGGGACTGTCAGACAAAGTTCTCATATGATGGGACTGTCAGACAAAGTTCTCATATGATGGGACTGTCAGACAAAGTTCTCATATGATGGGACTGTCAGACAAAGTTCTCATATGATGGGACTGTCAGACAAAGTTCTCATATGATGGGACTGTCAGACAAAGTTCTCATATGATGGGACTTGTCAGACAAAGTTCTCATATGATGGGACTGTCAGACAAAGTTCTCATATGATGGGACTGTCAGACAAAGTTCTCATATGATGGGACTGTCAGACAAAGTTCTCATATGATGGGACTTGTCAGACAAAGTTCTCATATGATGGGACTGTCAGACAAAGTTCTCATATGATGGGACTGTCAGACAAAGTTCTCATATGATGGGACTGTCAGACAAAGTTCTCATATGATGGGACTTGTCAGACAAAGTTCTCATATGATGGGACTGTCAGACAAAGTTCTCATATGATGGGACTGTCAGACAAAGTTCTCATATGATGGGACTGTCAGACAAAGTTCTCATATGATGGGACTGTCAGACAAAGTTCTCATATGATGGGACTGTCAGACAAAGTTCTCATATGATGGGACTTGTCAGACAAAGTTCTCATATGATGGGACAAATCAGACAAAGTTCTCATATGATGGGACTTGTCAGACAAAGTTCTCATATGATGGGACAAATCAGACAAAGTTCTCATATGATGGGACTTGTCAGACAAAGTTCTCATATGATGGGACTGTCAGACAAAGTTCTCATATGATGGGACTGTCAGACAAAGTTCTCATATGATGGGACTGTCAGACAAAGTTCTCATATGATGGGACTTGTCAGACAAAGTTCTCATATGATGGGACTTGTCAGACAAAGTTCTCATATGATGGGACTAATCAGACAAAGTTCTCATATGATGGGACAAATCAGACAAAGTTCTCATATGATGGGACTTGTCAGACAAAGTTCTCATATGATGGGACTTGTCAGACAAAGTTCTCATATGATGGGACTTGTCAGACAAAGTTCTCATATGATGGGACTAATCAGACAAAGTTCTCCTATGATGGGACTTGTCAGACAAAGTTCTCATATGATGGGACTTGTCAGACAAAGTTCTCATATGATGGGACTTGTCAGAAAAAGTTCTCATATGATGGGACTAATCAGACAAAGTTCTCATATGATGGGACTAATCAGACAAAGTTCACATATGATGGGACATATCAGACAAAATTCTGGGGTAAAGAGGACAACAGGGAATAATTGTCTCAAAGTGCACTATCGGAGTTCGCAAAGTGGGGGGCGGGGGGGGGGCAGCCATCATTTGAGAACCACTCGACATACATGAAATAATTATAGCCAATGACGTTTGAGAACCTCTTGAAATTCACGGAATTAATTACAGCCAATGATGTTTGACAACCACTCGACATACATGGCATAATTATAGAACAATGACGTTTGAGAATCACTCGACATACACGTCATAATTATTGAGCAATGACGTTTGAGAACCACTTGACATACACGGCGATAATTATAGTCAATGACGTTTGAGAACCACTCGACGTACACGTCATAATTACGTTTGAGAACCACTTGACATACTCGTCATAATTATAGCCCATGACGTTTGACTCAGGTATGTTCAGTATACCGGTCCCACCCCATCCCCCGTCAGGACAGCGTAGATCCGATAGCCTGGCCACTGTGCGCGCCCCCTCCCCTCCAAGCCTGGCGCCCCCACCAACCGTGGGGCCCCCACCAAGCGCCGGTCCTTTGTGAGCGTGAGCCATCATCGCACGGACTGCTGGTCGTCTGATGTGAACAGAGAAACTCCGTCTGCAGAGAGTGACGCGGGGTCCGTGGCTCGAAGACGTGATTAAAATAATCACCAGTGCTCGTTTTGTGGTGTCCGATTGGCTGTTTTCATTGGGGAGTCTGACCACCTTCGTGTTTTCATTGGGGAGTCTGACCACTTTCGTGATTTCTGTGAACTTCGTCAACTGTGCACCTTGTTTTGAGGAGTCGAGTATTTTTGTGGTGAGTAAATATTTGCGTTGTTATAATGGCGTCGTAACATTGGAGCTGTAATAACGAGTACTTCTCGTTTTTACTAAAGGCTTAGATTTTATATACGACGTAATACGCAATATTTAAAATACAATGGCAAATCCAATATCAGAACAATGCTTGGTATTTGTACAGTGTACAGTTCTCAAGTAGTTGGTACGTAATTCTATTGATAACAATTTTATTGTAATCTTTACATAAAAATTAATTTTAATTTTACACCATTAAATAGGAAATTAACGTATTATATACATTAGAGATACAGGGATATTATGTGAAATGTACAACAAATACAGGGATAATATGTGAAATGTACAACAAATACAGGGATAATATGTGAAATGTACAACAAATACAGGGATAATATGTGAAATGTACAACAAATACAGGGATAATATGTGAAATGTACAACAAATACAGGGATAATATGTGAAATGTACAACAAATACAGGGATATTATGTGAAATGTACAACAAATACAGGGATAATATGTGAAATGTACAACAAATACAGGGATATTATGTGAAATGTACAACAAATACAGGGATATTATGTGAAATGTACAACAAATACAGGGATATTATGTGAAATGTACAACAAATACAGGGATATTATGTGAAATGTACAACAAATACAGGGATATTATGTGAAATGTACAACAAATACAGGGATATTATGTGAAATGTACAACAAATACAGGGGTATTATGTGAAATGTACAACAAATACAGGGATATTATGTCAAATGTACAACAAATACAGGGATATTATGTGAAATGTACAACAAATACAGGGATATTATGTGAAATGTACAACAAATACAGGGATATTATGTGAAATGTACAACAAATACAGGGATATTATGTGAAATGTACAACAAATACAGGGATATTATGTGAAATGTACAACAAATACAGGGGTATTATGTGAAATGTACAACAAATACAGGGATATTATGTCAAATGTACAACAAATACAGGGATATTATGTGAAATGTACAACAAATACAGGGATATTATGTGAAATGTACAACAAATACAGGGATATTATGTAAAATGTACAACAAATACCTTGTAAATGGAAAATAAATGTTTGAGCGTGTCACCATATCTGCCCATCTTGTGTGAAGATCAACAAGGGCATTAAAGAGAAATGGCCGACAGATACTTTTAATCTTAAAAAGTTAAATCTAAAATTAGCTGACCTCTACATTAAAAATGCAATGCATTTTGGATTACGGTCATTCCTGTTTCAAGGCTTGTCACACCCTCTGCGTCATTCTACGTCACTATTTCCACGTCATATCCGGCGAGTGCGCGGGACGATATTATGGCGGTTTATGGGATGCTTAATTTCTCATCTAAATGGCGCAGATGAAGACAGATTCATAGATAATAATACGACTCAGTGATGGCTGCGCGTCCAGCTGTAATGCATTCTGTCTTTTTGTTTATGATACGAAAATCTCTGTCTAACGACCTACTGTGCCAAAGATACCCATTTTTATTAGCCATCTGACATTTCCAAGTGGATGAATTAATTCGTTGCAGAGCATAAGAACAAAAGACACATACATATATAAAACTACATAATAAAAATATTTTCTTGATGTCAGGGAATTTAATAGCTAACTTAACGATACAGAAAATCTTTTGAGGAAATTGTCAAGATACACGAGTTTAAGAAATGTGTTTGGAATGTTTTCACACTGAGAGCAATAATTACAATATAATATGTGGAAGGAAATAACTTATTTTATGCTTGATTAAAAAGGTTTGCTTTGTGTCTGAGAAAAATACATTATGAAATCTAAATATTCATTTCATAAAAAATTAAAAAAAAACAGATAAAAAGATAGTTAACTTTGTCTGCTAAAGATTGCTTTTGTTCAAAACATTACTGTAACTGTCACGGGTTATAATTTTTAGTCTAAACATATACTGTTACTATTACTGTTACACATTCTATTCAAATTAGTTGAGCTAGGAAACAACAAATGTAAGGTTGGATCTAAAAAAATAATTTTAAAAAATGTATTATTTGTCTTAGTTTTATTTAGCATAAATTCTGCCTAAAAATATTTTTAATCCCATGAAATAAAATTAAAACAAAGGTTGAGTTTGTACCACCTTGTACCAACTTGCACCACCTGATATGACATAATTCCATTTGTTACGCTAGCCATAGTTAGCAGTGGCTTTATATATTATTTAAAAAAGTGATTTTGTACAATATTTTAGCAAAGAATTCTGAGGAGAATTTCAGTCGAGGATTTCAGTCGAGGATTTCAGTCGAGGATTTCATTGCTGGCTGTTAAACACGTCTTATGTAACTGTCACGTATGTGGGTATGTGGGTATGTGGGTATGTGGGTAAGTAGGTATGTGGGTATGTGGGTAAGTAGGTATGTGGGTATGTTAGTATGTGGGTATGAAAGATAAGGAAATGTAATTTTCGGTGGGAATAAAAGTGACGAGTATAGACCTAGGAATAAAAGTGACAAGTATAGAACAAGGAATCATACAAAATAAATTCTCCATAGATCTTTGGTCAGTTACACGAAGGGAACTTCAATCGATTTGTAAAGTTGTTTGAAGCTAATTTTAATAAATAACAATGGCGATGTAGAACGCTTGGGAGGTCCACATATTTTTTTTTCTTTGTTAACGCAATTGCCCTTGGAAAAATTGCGTTTATAGATTTGAAATGTCTGACAAGCTTGACAATGCAACTCCTCCTGAACCATACTTATCTTATGTTATCTGTTTACAGACGCTCCTTCTATACAGAAGATTATTGCGTCCTACGCTTATCTATGGTTTGTGTTTAGTCCTGCATTTTTATTAGAGATTTAAATGTTGAGAAAGTGTTGGTTTTCCTGGATTCTTCAGACAACCCATTCCACGCGAAGACGGGAAGCACGAAAATTTGTATGTGTTTGATCTTGCATACGGAATACGAAAGGTGTTTTTATCCTTTTGTCTATCTGAGGGTTGCATTAAGTTATCTTTGTGTTGTATTTCTAAATTAGAATTAATTGCTTTATGTATGATTACTACTTTACTCTTGGTTCTTCTATCCTCTAGTGTTTCAAGGTTTAATGATTTAACTAATGGTGTTATTCTTGTCAGTTTTGATATTTTGGGTAATGAATCTGGCAGCTCTTTTTTGAAATTATTCTAATTTATCAGTGCGTTCTTTGGTGCATTGGTCCCATACAGAAGATGTATATTCTAGTACAGATCTCACCAAAGTGAGCTAGCATTTTAGTTTTATATCTCTGTTACATTTGTTAAAGTTTCTTTTTATAAAGCCTAAGGTTTTGTTTGATTTTTTAATAACTTCATTGACATGGGGGTTCCATGATAGTTTCTCATTAATTAAGACTCCTAAGTATTTGCATCTTTAGTTCGGGTCTTTTGCAAATATGCTAAGGAGGTTCCAAGGATGTACAACGGCCAAAAAAATAATACCTAAACGGTTTACTGGATTGCCTGTAAAATAAAAAAACCCCGAAAAATATCAGTATTTTGTCAATTTCTCGCCAACCATAACATCTATCGGGTTGAAACAAACGTCAAACAATAGCTAATAATATTTAGAACAATGTTGGAGAAGGAATTTTGCAAATTCGAAATTCATAAGACTCCGTAATTTTAGAAGCAATTTTTTAAAGCAACTGTTTTCTTTAGTTTCAAAATTATTAATTTGAAATGACTTTGAATGTAATCTAGAATGATAGTTAATGGGGTTTTCCCGCTTTGTGAATGCTTATATTAGATTGTTGCGTGGTGCGCATTATATTGACACATTCTTGGTGTGATGTAGTGTGAGGGGATATGACGTCATTTTTGTTTACTTTCAGAATTACTGATTTGAATCGACTTTTGATGTAATCTAGAATGATTTCCCTTGAATAAATAAATCAGAAATCCTTTGTTGAAAATTGCGTTTAAATACTCATTCGAGTTTTTATTACGTGTTGTGGTTAAAGCAGAAAAAATTATTTCTAAACCCATAATTCGCAAGACGACAGCTATTTCAACTAACTTCAAAGATGACTTACGGCTATTCTTCAACATAAAAAAACTAGAGTAAAACTATTTTTACTAGTGTATTATATCTTTATTTTACATTCTGTCATCAGGCCAATTTATTATCATTTTAGATTAGTGGAACTAGAGATTACCCATCAAATCATGGCGGTGACCAAGAAAGATTGACAAGAACTGCACCCCTCCCTTTGAAAAGTGACACACGTAATCTACGCCCCTGAACTATAAAATTGTAAGAGATTACCTGGCCCCTGAACTATAAAATTGTAAGAGATTACCTGGCCCCTGAACTATAAAATTGTAAGAGATTACCTGGCTCCTGAACTATAAAATTGTAAGAGATTACCTGGCCCCTGAACTATAAAATTGTAAGAGATTACCGGGCCCCTGAACTATAAAATTGTAAGAGATTACCTGGCCCCTGAACTATAAAATTGTAAGAGATTACCTGGCCCCTGAACTATAAAATTGTAAGAGATTACTTGGCCCCTGAACTATAAAATTGTAAGAGATTACCTGGTCCCTGAACTATAAAATTGTAAGAGATTACCTGGCCCCTGAACTATAAAATTGAAAGAGATTACCTGGCCCCTGAACTATAAAATTGTAAGAGATTACCTGGCCCCTGAACTATAAAATTGTAAGAGATTACCTGGCCCCTGAACTATAAAATTGTAAGAGATTACCTGGTCCCTGAACTATAAAATTGTAAGAGATTACCTGGCCCCTGAACTATAAAATTGAAAGAGATTACCTGGCCCCTGAACTATACAAATGTAAGAGATTATCTGCTTTAAATAAATGACCACTAGAAATAACCTACCTTCCTCCACAAGACAAAAATATGATGCCATATACATAAAAATATGATGCCATATACACAAAAATATGATGCCATATACATAAACATATGATGCCATATAAATACAAATATGATGCCACATACATAAAAATAACAGACATTATCGTCAAAATAGTATTATTGAGTGCTATCGCCTCCGTATTCAACTGAAAGTCAAAGCGTTTAAAAGCTAACGTAACTATTTAGTACCTCGAACATTGAATTCCTATTGACATCAAGACTTAATTCGATACTCCGATTCCTCCTCTACCGTAACATTTATCGACCACACGATCTTAAGACGCCTAAAGACCCGACTTCCATGACCCTAGGTCCCAACATTGAACCTTGACCCTAAGTTCTGGGACCACGCCCATTACTTGAGAGCAAGTGGCATGAAATAGGAGCCCCTTTATCCGCCCCCCCCCGCCCATCCCGGTGATGGGGAAGAAATGTTTTTAATGGAATCATTATTGACCATCCGACTTAGTTTGGTCACTGACACGTGTACATGGTGAAACCTGTAGTAACCAGCCCTCCTCCCCCACCCCCCACCCCAAGAAATATGGCTCAAGTGCTCATCATTTATTTATGCTGAAAATAATTTTTCTGTTTCTTTTCATTTTTTTTTAAAGTTCTCTCAAACCGAAATTAGTAAAAGACATATTTATGGGCATAATGTTTCGACCAATTATGCAACGAAGAGTTCTTACGGTATGTTTTTTGACAATGTATATGGAAGACGATGTGTCATGATTGACCAGGGCCCTAATCAAACGGTTATACATCAGTTAGACCAGCTTCAAGTGTAAAGAAAGTTTTCTGCTAGAATCAATAAAGTGAGAGAAATTTTTTATTTTTGCGACAAACTTTCCAATATTTAAACATTACCGACTCCAAAACTTGACAGTGCTGCAGATGTTAGCATAACGTGAAATGATTTGAGGCTTCGTTCACCGTGATGTTTGAAAAGCTAAATCCAGATATACATTAGACACTAGACCAGCAAGTACTCAGCCCTCCCCCACCTATAATTATCCAACTTCTCTAGGCCCCAACACCCCCCCCCCGCCATCAGAAGAGATCCTATAATTATCCAACTTCTCTATGCCCCCTCCCCCCACCCCCGCCATCAGAAGAGATCCTATAATTATCCAACTTCTCTAGGCCCCACCCCCACCCCATCCCCGCCATCAGAAGAGATCCTATAATTATCCAACTTCTCTAGGCCCCCCACCCCCGCCATCAGAAGAGATCCTATAATTATCCAACTTCTCTAGGCCCCCCACCCCCGCCATCAGAAGAGATCCTATAATTATCCAACTTCTCTAGGCCCCCAACCCCCGCCATCAGAAGAGATCCTATAATTATCCAACTTCTCTAGGCCCCACCCCCACCCCCTCCCCGCCATCAGAAGAGATCCTATAATTATCCAACTTCTCTAGGCCCCCCACCCCCGCCATCAGAAGAGATCCTATAATTATCCAACTTCTCTAGGCCCCCACCCCCGCCACCAGTAGAGATCATATAATTATCCAACTTCTCTAGGCCCCACCCCCAACCCCTCCCCGCCATCAGAAGAGATCCTATAATTATCCAACTTCTCTAGGCCCCCCACCCCCGCCATCAGAAGAGATCCTATAATTATCCAACTTCTCTAGGCCCCCCACCCCCGCCATCAGAAGAGATCCTATAATTATCCAACTTCTCTAGGCCCAACACCCCCGCCATCAGAAGAGATCCTATAATTATCCAACTTCTCTAGGCCCCCCACCCCCGCCATCAGAAGAGATCCTATAATTATCCAACTTCTCTAGGCCCCCCACCCCCGCCATCAAAAGAGATCCTATAATTATCCAACTTCTCTAGGCCCCACCCCCACCCCCTCCCCGCCATCAGAAGAGATCCTATAATTATCCAACTTCTCTAGGCCCCCCACCCCCGCCATCAGAAGAGATCCTATAATTATCAAACTTCTCTAGGCCCCCCACCATCGCCATCAGAAGAGATCCTATAATTATCCAACTTCTCTAGGCCCCCCACCCCGCCATCAGAAGAGATCCTATAATTATCCAACTTCTCTAGGCCCCCCACCCCCGCCATCAGAAGAGATCCTATAATTATCCAACTTCTCTATGCCCCCACCCCCACCCCCGCCATCAGAAGAGATCCTATAATTATCCAACTTCTCTATGCCCCCACCCCCACCCCCGCCATCAGAAGAGATCCTATAATTATCCAACTTCTCTATGCCCCCACCCCCACCCCCGCCATCAGAAGAGATCCTATAATTATCCAACTTCTCTATGCCCCCACCCCCCACCCCCGCCATCAGAAGAGATCCTATAATTATCCAACTTCTCTATGCCCCCACCCCCCACCCCCGCCATCAGAAGAGATCCTATAATTATCCAACTTCTCTATGCCCCCACCCCCACCCTCCACCCCCACCCCCACCCCCACCCCCATCCCCCACCACCCACCCCTCCCCCAACCCCCACCCCCACCCCCCACCCCCACCCTAACAATCCCACTTTAATAATTCACTAATCAATTACCGATGCAGGCGCCATTTTGTGAAAAAGACCATAATGCAGTTGGAGTTGGGGAAACAGAAAAAACTTTAGACAATGGGCAGCCGACACACAGTATAGCAGCCGACACACAGTATAACAGCCGACACACAGTATAACAGCCGACACACAGTATAGAAATGTTAGTGTTTACACACAGTATAGAAATGTTAGTGTTTACACACAGTATAGAAATGTTAGTGTTTACACACAGTATATAAATGTTAGTGTTTACACACAGTATAGAAATGTTAGTGTTTACACACAGTATAGAAATGATAGAGTTTACACACAGTATAGAATTGATAGAGTTTACACACAGTATAGAAATGATAGAGTTTACACACAGTATAGAAATGATAGAATTTACACACAGTATAGAAATGATAGAGTTTACACACAGTATAGAAATGATAGAGTTTACACACAGTATAGAAATGATAGAGTTTACACACAGTATAGAAATGATAGAGTTTACACACAGTATAGAAATGATAGAGTTTACACACAGTATAGAAATGATAGAGTTTACACACAGTATAGAAATGATAGAGTTTACACACAGTATAGAAATGATAGAGTTTACACACAGTATAGAAATGATAGAGTTTACACACAGTATAGAAATGATAGAGTTTACACACAGTATAGAAATGATAGAGTTTACACACAGTATAGAAATGATAGAGTTTACACACAGTATAGAAATGATAGAGTTTACACACAGTATAGAAATGATAGAGTTTACACTCAGTATAGAAATGATAGAGTTTACACACAGTATAGAAATGATAGAGTTTACACACAGTATAGAAATGATAGAGTTTACACAAAGTATAGAAATGATAGAGTTTACACACAGTATAGAAATGATAGAGTTTACACACAGTATAGAAATGATAGAGTTTACACACAGTATAGAAATGATAGAGTTTACACACAGTATAGAAATGATTGAGTTTACACACAGTATAGAAATGATAGAGTTTACACACAGTATAGAAATGATAGAGTTTACACACAGTATAGAAATGATAGAGTTTACACATAGCATAGAAATGATAGAGTTTACACTCAGTATAGAAATGATAGAGTTTACACACAGTATAGAAATGATAGAGTTTACACACAGTATAGAAATGATAGAGTTTACACACAGTATAGAAATGATAGAGTTTACACACAGTATAGAAATGATAGAGTTTACACACAGTATAGAAATGATAGAGTTTACACACAGTATAGAAATGATAGAGTTTACACACAGTATAGAAATGATAGAGTTTACACACAGTATAGAAATGATAGAGTTTACACACAGTATAGAAATGATAGAGTTTACACACAGTATAGAAATGATAGAGTTTACACACAGTATAGAAATGATAGAGTTTACACACAGTATAGAAATGATAGAGTTTACACACAGTATAGAAATGATAGAGTTTACACACAGTATAGAAATGATAGAGTTTACACTCAGTATAGAAATGATAGAGTTTACACACAGTATAGAAATGATAGAGTTTACACACAGTATAGAAATGATAGAGTTTACACACAGTATAGAAATGATAGAGTTTACACACAGTATAGAAATGATAAAGTTTACACACAGTATAGAAATGATAGAGTTTACACAAAGTATAGAAATGATAGAGTTTACACACAGTATAGAAATGATAGAGTTTACACACAGTATAGAAATGATAGAGTTTACACACAGTATAGAAATGATAGAGTTTACACACAGTATAGAAATGATTGAGTTTACACACAGTATAGAAATGATAGAGTTTACACACAATATTGCATTATAGAAATGATAATCAGTACTTTTAAATACATTAATCGTTATTAAAAATGGTACTCTATTAAGATTTAGTAATATCATTCTATTTGGAATTAATGACTTTTAAATTGACAGCACTGAATGTTTTGTTTGATCATAGAATTATGATAATATCTAAGAATATCAACGATTTAACATTATTGCAATCAATACATAAGCGATTCTGCACAGAAATAACAAAGTTAAATACTTTTATTTATTTATTTGATAAAACGGCTATCTATTCTATTAATATATATTGCCATTTTTATTTGCAATAACCTTTTTAAAATTAAGTTTATAACTTCAAATTTCTTCTCTTCATTATCTAGTTCTTCTTCAAATTTCTTCTCTCGATTATCTAGTTAATCTTAAATCATAAATCTTATCTTATCTTATCTGTTTACAGACGCTCCTTCTATACAGAAGATTATTGCGTCCTACGCGTATCTATGGTTTGTGTTTAGTCCTGCATTTTTATTAGAGATTTAAATGTTGATAAAGTGTTGGTTTTCCTGGATTCTTCAGGCAACCCATTCCACGCCCGAATTCCGGACGGGAAGAAGGAAAACTTGTATGTGTTTGTTCTTGCATACGAAATAAGAAAGGTGTTTTTATCCTTATGTCTATCTGAGGGTTGTATTAAGTTATCTTTGTGTTGTATTTCTAAATTAGAATTAATTGCTTTATGTATGATTACTACTTTGCTCTTGGTTCTTCTATCCTCTAGTGTTTCAAGGTTTAATGATTTAACTAATGGTGTTACTCTTGTCAGTTTCGAATATTCTCCAGTAATGAATCTGGCAGCTCGTTTTTGAATTTGAATAAATGAGTTGAACTAGACATGATTTAAGCAATTATAGTGTATTAATGTGTAATATTAATGTGTAATATTAATGTGTAATATTAATGTGTAATATTAATGTGTAATATTAATGTGTAATATTAATGTGTAAAACAAGTCCTTTAATCTTGAGTCTTTTGTGAACTCTTACTGACCAAAACAAGTTACAGAGTACAACGATCTTGTAGTTAGGAGTAACCGAATTTAACTGGAGATTCAGGAAATAAAATCTAATCACCGTCCGTTAAGTCTTCTAGCATGCAAAGGTGTACTTCGTCAGGCCACCTAACCAGAAGTTAATGGGTTCACTTCCAGGGCCTGAATGGCACAGGCTAGAGACACATCGTCATGTCCAGTTAGGTGGCCATGGCTAGAGACACATCGTCATGTCCAGTTAGGTGGCCAAGGCTAGAGACACATCGTCATGTCCAGTTAGGTGGCCAAGGCTAGAGACACATCGTCATGTCCAGTTAGGTGGCCATGGCTAGAGACACATCGTCATGTCCAGTTAGGTGGCCATGGCTAGAGACACATCGTCATGTCCAGTTAGGTGGCCAAGGCTAGAGACACATCGTCATGTCCGGTTAGGTGGCCATGGCTAGAGACACATCGTGATGTCCAGTTAGGTGGCCATGGCTAGAGACACATCGTCATGTCCAGTTAGTAGGCCAAGGCTAGAGACACATCGTCATGTCCGGTTAGGTGGCCAAGGCTAGAGACACATCGTCATGTCCAGTTAGGTGGCCATGGCTAGAGACACATCGTCATGTCCAGTTAGGTGGCCATGGCTAGAGACACATCGTCATGTCCAGTTAGGTGGCCATGGCTAGAGACACATCGTCATGTCCAGTTAGGTGGCCATGGCTAGAGACACATCGTCATGTCCAGTTAGGTGGCCATGGCTAGAGACACATCGTCATGTCCAGTTAGGTGGCCAAGGCTAGAGACACATCGTCATGTCCAGTTAGGTGGCCATGGCTAGAGACACATCGTCATGTCCAGTTAGGTGGCCATGGCTAGAGACACATCGTCATGTCCAGTTAGGTGGCCATGGCTAGAGACACATCGTCATGTCCAGTTAGGTGGCCATGGCTAGAGACACATCGTCATGTCCAGTTAGGTGGCCATGGCTAGAGACACATCGTCATGTCCGGTTAGGTGGCCATGGCTAGAGACACATCGTCATGTCCAGTTAGGTGGCCATGGCTAGAGACACATCGTCATGTCCAGTTAGGTGGCCATGGCTAGAGACACATCGTCATGTCCAGTTAGGTGACCAAGGCTAGAGACACATCGTCATGTCCAGTTAGGTGGCCATGGCTAGAGACACATCGTCATGTCCAGTTAGGTGACCAAGGCTAGAGACACATCGTCATGTCCAGTTAGGTGGCCAAGGCTAGAGACACATCGTCATGTCCAGTTAGGGTGCCGGCGATGGACACATACATCAGAAAGACCAAGACAACGGCGTAAATCTCCTGCTTTATTAACTACACGTATTAGCTAGGAGCGCAGCTAGGGGGGCAGCTAGGGGTGCAGCTAGGAGTGCAGCTAGGGGGCAGCTAGGAGTGCAGCTAGGGGTGCAGCTGGGGGTCCAGCTAGGGGTGCAGCTAGGGGGCAGCTAGGGGTGTAGCTAGGGGTGCAGCTAGGGGTGCAGCTAGGGGGCAGCTAGGAGTGCAGCTAGGGGTGCAGCTGGGGGTCCAGCTAGGGGTGCAGCTAGGGGGCAGCTAGGGGTGTAGCTAGGGGTGCAGCTAGGGGTGCAGCTAGGGGGCAGCTAGGGGTGCAGCTAGGAGTGCAGCTAGGGGGCAGCTAGGAGTGCAGCTAGGGGTGCAGCTGGGGGTCCAGCTAGGGGTGCAGCTAGGGGGCAGCTAGGGGTGTAGCTAGGGGTGCAGCTAGGGGTGCAGCTAGGGGCAGCTAGGAGTGCAGCTAGGGGGCAGCTAGGGGTGCAGCTAGGGGTGCAGCTGGGGGTCCAGCTAGGGGTGCAGCTAGGGGGCAGCTAGGGGTGTAGCTAGGGGTGCAGCTAGGGGTGCAGCTAGGGGGCAGCTAGGAGTGCAGCTAGGGGTGCAGCTGGGGGTCCAGCTAGGGGTGCAGCTAGGGGGCAGCTAGGGGTGTAGCTAGGGGTGCAGCTAGGGGTGCAGCTAGGGGGCAGCTATGGGGGCAGCTAGGGGTGCAGATAGGGGGCAGCTAGGGGTGCACCAGGGGTGCAGATAGGGGGACAGCTAGGGGTGCAGCTAGGGGTCCAGCTAGGGGTGCAGTTGGGGGCAGCTAGGGGGGCAGCCAGGGGTGCAGATAGGGGGCAGCTAGGGGTGCAGCTAGGGGTGCAGCTAGGTGGGCAGCTAGGGGTGCAGCTAGGGGGGCAGCTAGGGTTGCAGCTGGGGGTGCAGCTAGAAGATTGGAGTAAAAGAGGCTGGTCCTAGAGGTCACAGCTAGTGGTGCAGCTAGAAGATTGGAGTAAAAGAGGCTGGTCCTAGAGGTCACAGCTAGTGGTGCATCTAGAAGATTGGAGTAAAAGAGGCTGGTCCTAGAGGTCACAGCTAGTGGTGCAGCTAGAAGATTGGATTAAAAGAGGCAGTCCTAGAGGTCACAGCTAGTGGTGCAGCTAGAAGATTGGATTAAAAGAGGCTGGTCCTGGAGGTCACAGCTAGTGGTGCAGCTAGAAGATTGGATTAAAAGAGGCAGTCCTAGAGGTCACAGCTAGTGGTACAGCTAGAAGATTGGATTAAAAGAGGCTGGTCCTAGAGGTCACAGCTAGTGGTGCAGCTAGAAGATTGGATTAAAAGAGGCAGTCCTAGAGGTCACAGCTAGTGGTGCAGCTAGAAGATTGGATTAAAAGAGGCAGTCCTAGAGGTCACAGCTAGTGGTGCAGCTAGAAGATTGGAATAAAAGAGGCTGGTCCTAGAGGTCACAGCTAGTGGTGCAGCTAGAAGATTGGAATAAAAGAGGCTGGTCCTAGAGGTCACAGCTAGTGGTGCAGCTAGAAGATTGGATTAAAAGAGGCAGTCCTAGAGGTCACAGCTAGTGGTGCAGCTAGAAGATTGGATTAAAAGAGGCAGTCCTAGAGGTCACAGCTAGTGGTGCAGCTAGAAGATTGGAATAAAAGAGGCTGGTCCTAGAGGTCACAGCTAGTGGTGCAGCTAGAAGATTGGATGAAAAGAGGCTGGTCCTAGAGGTCACAGCTAGTGGTACAGCTAGAAGATTGGAATAAAAGAGGCTGGGCCAATCTATAGGGCAGTTATGGATGATGTCTTCCATATGGAGTTAGTTTTTGTAGAAAAAACGAGACATTAAAAAATCACTACATTACCCCGTCATTGAATTGAAACGTTGATGTCTACATAACTCGTTCGATATTATTTTCTTAACTGAGTGATTAATGAAGCTTATTTTTTAAATACTTGTACGCATTTTAAGGTAATCGAAATGTATGCAATTAGTTTGCAAGAACATAATGATAGCTAAGTGACATAGCGAGATATGTTACTTATATTATATTGATGCTATTTAATTATTTTATAATTTCCTTAATTTTACTAAGCTAGACTTTTGCACCTTAATAACATAGGTTCTGGAGAAGAATATGATAATAATATTTTGGTGGGATCTGGGGTCGTGGAATATAGGGTTTGTGGGAGGGGGGCTGGATCAATTCTATTTAAGTTTATCATCGCTTTCTTCAAGGGATAGAATTGGAATACAACCATACGTTTTAAATTGAGATTTGCGGCTTTTATGATTCATGCGCTAATAATTTATCAATTACCTACTATAATAACACATTTTACCCAAACGTGTTCGCTGAATGATGAAAGTCCAAAGTCCAAAGTCCAAAGTCCAAAGTTCGGGTTTACGGCAAAGTGAGTTTGACGTTCGAGGCCCAAAGTGATGCCGTAGACGAATTATTCTAGAAGTCATCGATTTTTAATTATGAGCTAGGGATACTCTATGGAACTGATACCCCCCCCCCGCCCCTATCTTTTATATCTATAATCCGCTTCTAGCAGACACTATTTAATGAGATTTGCTCACGGCACAGAACCACATCTGACTAAGAAGTGTAACCCACAGCTCGCTGGTTGGGGCCTCATTTTTCAACTTATAGTAAAAAAAACGTTAACAAAATAATACTCAAATTTCGAGTTGTAGGTCTTGAAGTTCAAGCTCTTCTTTGTGTATACGATAATACGGGATGGGGGATGGGGGGATGTGGGGATGGGGGGATGTAGTACAGTTCTAGTTTCCTGACGACTTTGGATAGATCTGCGTTGCCAGCCAGTTACACATAAATTTTTTAACGTTCAAATAATGAATAGTTTCTGTGACGTCAGACATTTGTACACAGAGAAATATTAAACAATGACGTGTTAAAACTTTCAACTTCCGGTCACTCTAGACTCTAGATGTCGCTGAATCATTTCAATAATACCTGCAAATAAACATGAGTTGTTTAAAATTAAATGTTTGCATTGCCATTTAACTGTCATCATATGTATAAAGGGAGCGTCTGTACCAGATAATGACTTGCTCCTGATTTGAAAGATCAAGGGACATTTTCAATTTGGTCGCAAAAAGCTTTAAAATGTATGCCTTATGCTCGTGCGTATTCTTTGAAGAAAATAATTTTTTAAAATTGTTCCAGTTTCTTCAATTAATATTGAGAAATTTGATAGCTCCAGTCACACATTCGTTCTGAAAGCAAATTGCCTTTTAATATTATTGTCCTTTAATTCCCTGTGATAGATTTAATTGATGTGAACATGCCGATGCGTTAATTAGGGTCGATTGAATATTTGGCTGATATTGTATTTAATTGGACGAAGAACAGGATGTTGAGAATCGATCTAAAATAAGAAAAGAAAATATCAATGTGTATAAAAATAAAAGTAGAAGTTCTAATTAATTTCATCTTAGCTCTTGAACGGTGAAACGGGTTTTTTGATTTTTAAATTGTAAGTTTGACCTTTTGCCTGGGCTCAAATGAAATTAGCGTAGGCGACAACTATAATTCTCATAATTAGTAAAGACATTTAATCCAAATACTTAACCTTTAAGAGAGACACGCAGTTCTAACGCAGGAACAAACTAGGAAAACCAACACACTTGCAACATTCAAAATTCAACATTCAACATCCTTCTCCAATAGTTATTTTAGCGGAATACTCTCCTTTAAAAGGGTTATTTTACAATTACACTTCACATTGAGTAGAGACAAAACTCTAATATTCCACATTTGGACAAAATACTCCATCGTTAATTTAGTAATATAACCTTAATACTCCACCATTAAAAGTTACCTTAACCCTTAACTTCACCTTCAGTAGACACGTCTATCTCTTGTTGTAATACTGCACGACTGTGAGAGACATTTAACCCTTAACTCCATCTAGACACGTCTATCTCTTGTTGTAATACTGCACGACTGTGAGAGACATTTAACCCTTAACTCCATCTAGACACGTCTATCTCTTGTTGTAATACTGCACGACTGTGAGAGACATTTAACCCTTAACTCCATCTAGACACGTGTATCTCTTGTTGTAATACTGCACGACTGTGAGAGACATTTAACCCTTAACTCCATCTAGACACGTCTATCTCTTGTTGTAATACTGCACGACTGTGAGAGACATTTAACCCTTAACTCCATCTAGACAAGTGTATCTCTTGTTGTAATACAGCACGACTGTGAGAGACATTTAACCCTTAACTCCATCTAGACACGTCTATCTCTTGTTGCAATACAGCACGACTGTGAGAGACATTTAACCCTTAACTCCATCTAGACACGTCTATCTCTTGTTGCAATACAGCACGACTGTGAGAGACATTAAACCCTTAACTCCATCTAGACACGTCTATCTCTAGTTGTAATACAGCACGACTGTGAGAGACATTTAACCCTTAACTCCATCTAGACACGTCTATCTCTAGTTGTAATACTGCACGACTGTGAGAGACATTTAACCCTTAACTCCATCTAGACACGTCTATCTCTTGTTGTAATACTGCACGACTGTGAGAGACATTTAACCCTTAACTCCATCTAGACACGTGAATCTCTTGTTGTAATACAGCACGACTGTGAGAGACATTTAACCTTTAACTCCATCTAGACACGTCTATCTCTTGTTGTAATACTGCACGACTGTGAGAGACATTTAACCCTTAACTCCATCTAGACACGTCTATCTCTTGTTGCAATACAGCACGACTGTGAGAGACATTTAACCCTTAACTCCATCTAGACACGTCTATCTCTTGTTGTAATACAGCACGACTGTGAGAGACATTTAACCCTTAACTCCATCTAGACACGTCTATCTCTTGTTGTAATACTGCACGACTGTGAGAGACATTTAACCCTTAACTCCATCTAGACACGTCTATCTCTTGTTGTAATACAGCACGACTGTGAGAGACATTTAACCCTTAACTCCATCTAGACACGTCTATCTCTTGTTGCAATACAGCACGACTGTGAGAGACATTTAACCCTTAACTCCATCTAGACACGTCTATCTCTTGTTGTAATACAGCACGACTGTGAGAGACATTTAACCCTTAACTCCATCTAGACACGTCTATCTCTTGTTGTAATACTGCACGACTGTGAGAGACATTTAACCCTTAACTCCATCTAGACACGTGTATCTCTTGTTGCAATACAGCACGACTGTGAGAGACATTTAACCCTTAACTCCATCTAGACACGTCTATCTCTTGTTGTAATACTGCACGACTGTGAGAGACATTTAACCCTTAACTCCATCTAGACACGTCTATCTCTTGTTGCAATACAGCACGACTGTGAGAGACATTTAACCCTTAACTCCATCTAGACACGTCTATCTCTTGTTGTAATACAGCACGACTGTGAGAGACATTTAACCCTTAACTCCATCTAGACACGTCTATCTCTTGTTGTAATACAGCACGACTGTGAGAGACATTTAACCTCAATTCTCAACTCATAAAGGAGAGATTATAAACATTATCACCCCCCCCCCACCCATCAGGGAGCTATCAATTTGCGTCAGCCCTTGGTTCTAGATTTCAACCCGTGATAAGTAAAACCTCATTGACACCTCCCTAAGACTCGTGGAATGAAAAGAAAATCTACCAATCTCCGATCCATTGAATATACCATTTGAAGAGTTCTTCCCGGTTCTTTCTCTTCATTTTATAAGCTGTCTGCAGTAGACATGGTGGATGGGCGGGTGTGTGTGTGTGTGTGTGGGGGGGGGGTTGTACGTCAGCGCTCCACGTGACTGTCCTTGTTGGGAAATGCTGGTCTGAACAAAAATGACAGATCGGTAATGACTACAGCATGGGCGGGTGTTGAGATGTGGGGTTTTAAAGACGTCTACTGCGGAGGCGTGTCTGTAGGAGTTACAACAAAATACCTAGATGTCTGTAGGAGTTACAACAAAATACTTAGATGTCTGTAGGAATTACAACAAAATACCTAGATCTAACTTTCTCAGTATTTTGACCCGGTTTATTATTGTTTTATTTATTAGCTTATTAGAACGTTGCTGAAAATTCTTTTTTTAGAAATCGCATCCAAGTAATAACAATACTATAATAATGTGAAGACGTACTTCAGGAAACATTGGCTTAGCTTTTATTTATGCATTTGTTTCAATTTTCTCCTACTAAAGAGAGACAGCAATTCCGCACGGCTTTCTTCACATGAATGTGAGTTATATCATGATGTATACAACGGCTTTCTTCACATGAATGTGAGTTATATCATGATGTATACAACGGCTTTCTTCACATGAATGTGAGTTATATCATGATGTATACAATGGCTTTCTTCACATGAATGTGAGTTATATCATGATGTAAACAACGGCTTTCTTCACATGAATGTGAGTTATATCATGATGTATACAATGGCTTTCTTCACATGAATGTGAGTTATATCAGGATGTATACAATGGCTTTCTTCACATGAATGTGAGTTATATCATGATGTATACAATGGCTTTCTTCACATGAATGTGAGTTATATCAGGATGTATACAATGGCTTTCTTCACATGAATGTGAGTTATATCATGATGTATACAACGGCTTTCTTCACATGAATGTGAGTTATATCATGATGTATACAACGGCTTTCTTCACATGAATGTGAGTTATATCATGATGTATACAATGGCTTTCTTCACATGAATGTGAGTTATATCATGATGTATACAATGGCTTTCTTCACATGAATGTGAGTTATATCAGGATGTATACAATGGCTTTCTTCACATGAATGTGAGTTATATCAGGATGTATACAACGGCTTTCTTCACATGAATGTGAGTTATATCAGGATGTATACAATTTTTGTGACAACATCTGATGACCTTATAATACTGCCTGATAACATTATGTCTGAGTTTTCAATGTTATAGCTAAATATAATATATAATAAAATATGTCCACGATTTCATTTTCATGTTTCTCATGCACATATATTTATGTAGACCAACTGAAGACCACAGAGCTAAAAGTATTTAAATCACATTTTGTCAAATTCAAACTTTGAACATCTTGTTTTGACCAACCTACGGTATAAAGTTGTCAAATGCAAACTTTGAACATCTTGTTTTGACCAACCTACGGTATAAAGTTGTCAAATTCAAACTTTGAACATCTTGTTTTGACCAACCTACAGTATAAAGTTGTCAAATTCAAACTTTGAACATCTTGTTTTGACCAACCTACAGTATAAAGTTGAAAATAATAATGTAAGTAAGTCCCATTTTTTAACAGCCTAACAATTAAAATACTATCATCAAAGAAACAAAGAAAATAAATTAAAACTTATTTATCTCAAAATGCGTATTCTGTGACTTTAGTAGTTTTAGCACAAAGCTCTTCAATTTGATAAATTAAAATTAAAAAAAAACTACAACAGACAAGCTTCTTTTGTAATATATGGCGTATCCCCGGAGGTGCAACTAGGATATCTTGCACCCGGGTACAAACTATCAAATTGGCGCTCCCCCCACCACGTTTAATAAATATCTTACGATTGTTCACCTATTGTATTGTAATGTTGGCGCACCTGTATCGAGGGGACGGGGAAATATGTATCATCATGCCCCCATCTCGCTACACCACTGATGTGATAGAGAGAACCTCATGCCCACATCTCGCTACACCTCTGATGTGACAGAGAGAACCTCATGCCCGCATCTCACTACACCTCTGATGTGATAGAGAGAACCTCATGCCCGCATCTCGCTACACCTCTGATGTGATAGAGAGAACCTCATGCCCGCATCTCGCTACACCTGTAGTGTGATAGAGAGAACCTCATGCCCGCATCTCGCTACACCTGTGGTGTGATAGAGAGAACCTCATGCCCGCATCTCGCTACACCTATGATGTGATAGAGAGAACCTCATGCCCGCATCTCGCTACACCTCTGATGGGATAGAGAGAACCTCATGCCCACATCTCGCTACACCTCTGATGTGATAGAGAGAACCTCATGCCCGCATCTCGCTACACCTGTGGTGTGATAGAGAGAAAACATAAATTAACACATAAAATCAGAAGTCGTTTATAATAACTGCCGGAAGTCACACTAGTGCAAGCCGTCAAACATTGGCGAAGTGAAGAGTTAAAACCGTCAAACATTGGCGCAGGGAAGAGTCAAGCCGTCAAACATTGGCGCAGGGAAGAGTCAAGCCGTCAAACATTGGCGCAGGGAAGAGTCAAGCCGTCAAACATTGGCGCAGGGAAGAGTCAAGCCGTCAAACATTGGCGCAGGGAAGAGTCAAGCCGTCAAACATTGGCGCAGGGAAGAGTCAAGCCGTCAAACATTGGCGCAGGGAAGAGTCAAGCCGTCAAACATTGGCGCAGGGAAGAGTCAAGCCGTCAAACATTGGCGCAGGGAAGAGTCAAGCCGTCAAACATTGGCGCAGGGAAGAGTCACGCCGTCAAACATTGGCGCAGGGAAGAGTCAAGCTGTCAAACATTGGCGCAGGGAAGAGTCAAGCCGTCAAACATTGGCGCAGGGAAGAGTCAAGCCATCAAACATTGGTGCAGGGAAGAGTCAAGCTGTCAAACATTGGCGCAGGGAAGAGTCAAGCCGTCAAACATTGGCGCAGGGAAGATTCAAGCTGTCAAACATTGGCGCAGGGAAGAGTCAAGCTGTCAAACATTGGCGCAGGGAAGAGTCAAGCCGTCAAACATTGGCGCAGGGAAGAGTCAAGCTGTCAAACATTGGCGCAGGGAAGAGTCAAGCTGTCAAACATTGGCGCAGGGAAGAGTCAAGCCGTCAAACATTGGCGCAGGGAAGAGTCAAGCTGTCAAACATTGGCGCAGGGAAGAGTCAAGCCGTCAAACATTGGCGCAGGGAAGAGTCAAGCCGTCAAACATTGGCGCAGGGAAGAGTCAAGCCGTCAAACATTGGCGCAGGGAAGAGTCAAGCCGTCAAACATTGGCGCAGGGAAGAGTCAAGCTGTCAAACATTGGCGCAGGGAAGAGTCAAGCCATCAAACATTGGCGCAGGGAAGAGTCAAGCCATCAAACATTGGCGCAGGGAAGAGTCAAGCTGTCAAACATTGGCGCAGGGAAGAGTCAAGCCGTCAAACATTGGCGCAGGGAAGAGTCAAGCTGTCAAACATTGGCGCAGGGAAGAGTCAAGCTGTCAAACATTGGCGCAGGGAAGAGTCCAGCCGTCAAACATTGGCGCAGGGAAGAGTCAAGCTGTCAAACATTGGCGCAGGGAAGAGTCAAGCCGTCAAACATTGGCGCAGGGAAGAGTCAAGCTGTCAAACATTGGTGAAGAGAAGGCGAGAACTTTCAACCTACTAAATACGGTACTTGATATTTCATAGAACTTTCAACCTACTAAATACGGTACTTGATATTTCATAGAACTGTCAACCTACTAAATACGGTACTTGATATTACATAAGTACAAGCAGATCACTTTATAGAGATGCTAATTAATTTTAAAAAATCTAAGACATTTTTTCTGAGCGTCCATTGAGCCTTGAGTAAGTTTCATGTTCAAATGCACACGGGACATGACTATTTATGTGATTTTCTGTTTTTAGATTTCATCTATTGTCATCTCACAACGTCACCACGTTGTCACTAACTAAGATTAAGACTGACTTCCTCATTCCTATCAAACACTCACACGTCACAACGTTGTCACTAACTAAGATTGAGACTGACTTCCTCCTTCCTATCAAACACTCACACGTCACAACGTTGTCACTAACTAAGATTGAGACTGACTTCCTCCTTCCTATCAAACACTCACACGTCACAACGTTGTCACTAACTAAGATTGAGACTGACTTCCTCCTTCCTATCAAACACTCACACGTCACAACGTTGTCACTAACTAAGATTGAGACTGACTTCCTCCTTCCTATCAAACACTCACACGTCACAACGTTGTCACTAACTAAGATTGAGACTGACTTCCTCCTTCCTATCAAACACTCACACGTCACAACGTTGTCACTAACTAAGATTGAGACTGACTTCCTCCTTCCTATCAAACACTCACACGTCACAACGTTGTCACTAACTAAGATTGAGACTGACTTCCTCCTTCCTATCAAACACTCACACGTCACAACGTTGTCACTAACTAAGATTGAGACTGACTTCCTCCTTCCTATCAAACACTCACACGTCACAACGTTGTCACTAACTAAGATTGAGACTGACTTCCTCCTTCCTATCAAACACTCACACGTCACAACGTTGTCACTAACTAAGATTGAGACTGACTTCCTCCTTCCTATCAAACACTCACACGTCACAACGTTGTCACTAACTAAGATTGAGACTGACTTCCTCCTTCCTATCAAACACTCACACGTCACAACGTTGTCACTAACTAAGATTGAGACTGACTTCCTCCTTCCTATCAAACACTCACACGTCACAACGTTGTCACTAACTAAGATTGAGACTGACTTCCTCCTTCCTATCAAACACTCACACGTCACAACGTTGTCACTAACTAAGATTGAGACTGACTTCCTCCTTCCTATCAAACACTCACACGTCACAACGTTGTCACTAACTAAGATTGAGACTGACTTCCTCCTTCCTATCAAACACTCACACGTCACAACGTTGTCACTAACTAAGATTGAGACTGACTTCCTCCTTCCTATCAAACACTCACACGTCACAACGTTGTCACTAACTAAGATTGAGACTGACTTCCTCCTTCCTATCAAACACTCACACGTCACAACGTTGTCACTAACTAAGATTAAGACTGACTTCCTCCTTCCTATCAAACACTCACACGTCACAACGTTGTCACTAACTAAGATTGAGACTGACTTCCTCCTTCCTATCAAACACTCACACGTCACAACGTTGTCACTAACTAAGATTAAGACTGACTTCCTCCTTCCTATCAAACACTCACACGTCACAACGTTGTCACTAACTAAGATTGAGACTGACTTCCTCCTTCCTATCAAACAATACAAATATATGTGAAATCTGACATTGCACAGTCCTAATTTTTACAACAATATTCTTAAAACATAATTTTTAACACCGTAGCTTCAACTTCAAGAAAAAAAGAACACTTTTTGTTCACATTAGTTCAGGCGGTCACGAATGATTGAATGAGGCTGATTGAGTGATACACTATCCCCCTCCCCCTACACACACACACACAGACACACACTTGGTTCAGTTATATAAAAAAACACTGGGAAAAGTTTAAACAATGACTAAAGAAAACAGTTTGACCTAGTTTTTCAAAACAAAAATCATAATTTTACCAGAACTTTAAGGTTACGGAAATAAAGTTCACTGCGTGACTGTTTTTTTCTTTCTCAGCGTTCAAAAGTTTTAACATTAAAAGAAATCCTTGCGGAGATTCCTAAAAAACTTAGCCAGATTTCCTGGAGGCATTGTTTCCTTTTTTAACCTAGTGACCAGAAGGGATATATTGTATTGATATTAGACTATCACATATTTTAATTAGATTCAACGGTCCATTCAAACAAATGGCCAGGTAATTGAAACATTCTGCCGGACTGTGCTCCAGAAACAACACGTCAGTGTGTGGCTGTCGGGTGTAAACGGACTGTGCTCCAGAAACAACACGTCAGTGTGTGGCTGTCGGGTGTAAACGGACTGTGCTCCAGAAACAACACGTCAGTGTGTGGCTGTCGGGTGTAAACGGACTGTGCTCCAGAAACAACACGTCAGTGTGTGGCTGTCGGGTGTAAACGGACTGTGCTCCAGAAACAACACGTCAGTGTGTGGCTGTCGGGTGTAAACGGACTGTGCTCCAGAAACAACACGTCAGTGTGTGGCTGTCGGGTGTAAACGGACTGTGCTCCAGAAACAACACGTCAGTGTGTGGCTGTCGGGTGTAAAACTATTTTTGCACGCACACTGACAATGGCGCAGATTGTAGCCCTCGCCACAGTCATGCATGACGTCTCGTCATCGTCACATTTAATGACGGGCTATCAAGTGTCTCGTTAAGTAGCTAACCTTTCATAAGGCTTACCGTCACCATGGCAACGCAATGCACAACTTTGAAAGCTGTTTCTACGTGAACCGAGATATGGTCTCATGTTCTTCCTATTATGTTGGGAATAGATCAGCGGCAGTTACTTGTAATGGGATACACCTCACATTTTTCTTCTTTTCATCCTTTGAACAATTTCTCTCAATGCATTTCTCCATTTCTCTTTCTTCAGTTTTTAACTCTCTCGCTCTCTCGTTATAAGCTTCTAAACACAATACATATAACAACACAATACATATAACAACACAATACATATAACAACACAATACATATAACAACACAATACATATAACAACACAATACATATAACAACACAATACATATAACAACACAATACATATAACAACACAATACATATAACAACACAATACATATAACAACACAATACATGTAACAACACAATACATGTAACAACACAATACATGTAACAACACAATACATGTAACAACACAATACATATAACAACACAATACATATAACAACACAATACATATAACAACACAATACATATAACAACACAATACATATAACGCGCGTTTTGTGCTTAACACTTTCAATCTTTTACGGAGATTTATCTTAATTTTATCGATTACATACGATGTTTTTCAGACAAAAGATTATTGCGTCCTACACCTATGAGGCCGTCCATAAAGTATGTCATGCTATTTTTACAATTTTTACCCCCCTCCCCCGTCACAAACTGTCACATATCTCGGACCTTAAAGTACGTCACGCTTTCGAACAAAAAAATATTTTTTATTAACAAAATAATTAATATTTATTAGAAAACACCGTGACGTCACACCTTGACCCCCCTCCCCCTGTCACAAACTGTCACACTTTCTTACACCCCCTCCCCCCCCTCTGGAGCTTGATGTACTTTATGGACTGTCTAATCTTGCATTTTTAAATCCCTTATATTAACTTCAAAATCTTGTCTGTCGCCATCTCTCTCTGTCATCATCTCTCTCTGTCGTCATCTCTCTCTGTCATCATCTCTCTCTGTCATCATCTCTCTCTGTCATCATCTCTCTCTGTCGTCATCTCTCTCTGTCGTCATCTCTCTCTGTCGTCATCTCTCTCTGTCGTCATCTCTCTCTGTCGTCATCTCTCTCTGTCGTCATCTCTCTATGTCGTCATCTCTCTCTGTCGTCATCTCTCTCTGTCGTCATCTCTCTCTGTCGTCATCTCTCTCTGTCGTCGTCTCTCTCTGTCGTCATCTCTCTCTGTCGTCATCTCTCTCTCTGTCGTCATCTCTCTCTCTGTCGTCATCTCTCTCTCTGTCGTCATCTCTCTCTCTGTCGTCATCTCTCTCTCTGTCGTCATCTCTCTCTGTCGTCATCTCTCTCTCTGTCGTCATCTCTCTCTCTGTGTCGTCATCTCTCTCTGTCGTCATCTCTCTCTGTCGTCATCTCTCTCTCTGTGTCGTCATCTCTCTCTGTCGTCATCTCTCTCTGTCGTCATCGCTCTCTCTGTCGTCACCTCTCTGTGTCGTCATCTCTCTCTGTCGTCATCTCTCTCTGTCGTCATCTCTCTCTGTCGTCATCTCTCTCTGTCGTCATCTCTCTCTGTCGTCATCTCTCTCTGTCGTCATCTCTCTCTGTCGTCATCTCTCTCTGTCGTGATCTTTCTCTGTCGTCATCTCTCTCTCTGTCGTCATCTCTCTCTGTCGTCATCTCTCTCTGTCGTCATCTCTCTCTGTCGTCATCTCTCTCTGTCATCATCTCTCTCTCTCTGTCGTCATCTCTCTCTCTGTCGTCATCTCTCTCTGTCGTCATCTCTCTCTGTCGTCATCTCTCTCTGTCGTCATCTCTCACTGTCGTCATCTGTCGTCATCTCTCTCTGTCGTCATCTCTCTCTGTCGTCATCTCTCTCTGTCGTCATCTCTCTCTGTCGTCATCTCTCTCTCTGTCGTCATCCCTCTCTGTCGTCATCTCTCTCTGTCGTCATCTCTCTCTGTCGTCATCTCTCTCTGTCGTCATCTCTCTCTCTGTCGTCATCTCTCTCTGTCGTCATCTCTCTCTGTCGTCATCTCTCTCTGTCGTCATCTCTCTCTGTCGTCATCTCTCTCTGTCGTCATCTCTCTCTGTCGTCATCTCTCTCTGTCGTCATCTCTCTCTGCCGTCATCTCTCTCTGCCGTCATCTCTCTCTGCCGTCATCTCTCTCTCTGTCGTCATATCTCTCTGTCGTCATCTCTCTCTGTCGTCATCTCTCTCTGTCGTCATCTCTCTCTGTCGTCATCTCTCTCTCTGTCGTCATCTCTTTCTGTCGTCATCTCTCTCTGTCGTCATCTCTCTCTGTCGTCATCTCTCTCTGTCGTCATCTCTCTCTGTCGTCATCTCTCTCTGTCGTCATCTCTCTCTGTCGTCATCTCTCTCTGTTGTCATCTCTCTCTGTCGTCATCTCTCTCTGTCGTCATCTCTCTCTGTCGTCATCTCTCTCTGTCGTCATCTCTCTCTGTCGTCATCTCTCTCTGTCGTCATCTCTCTCTGTCGTCATCTCTCTCTGTCGTCATCTCTCTCTGTCGTCATCTCTCTCTGTCGTCATCTCTCTCTCTGTCGTCATCTCTCTCTGTCGTCATCTCTCTCTGTCGTCATCTCTCTCTGTCGTCATCTCTCTCTGTCGTCATCTCTCTCTGTCGTTCGCGGGCGGGCGGAAATACAAAAGTGACAATGACACACTTCCCTTAATGCTATCGAGCTGAAATTTTGCACATAGACTCGTGTCACCTAACAATGCATCGCATCAAAATTTCAGATCGATCGAACTTACCGTAATTAAATTAATGCATTTTTAGTTAATCTCTATATAACATATGTAATTTAATTTCACAGTTTGTTATTGTTTCTCTTCCACGTGCCAGTTGAGTTCACGCATTCACGCCACCCATCGATGTCCACACCCATCCCCATTCCCCCGATTTTAAAGCCAGGGGACATCAGTCGGTGTCAATGTGTAAATGTTTGTCGCGTTTGAACACAATCAATACTTTTAGTTATGTCTCATATATAAGGGATTTATAGTCAAAAACTTTGTTTTTACGGGGTTGTTTATTAAATCCATTATATTAACTTCACCGCCGTCTCTCTCTGTCTTGGGTTCGCAGTCTGTCGGTCGGTCGGTCGGGCGGAAAACGAAAAGTAAAAAATGATACACTTCCCGTGCTGCTATCGAGCTGTCATCCTCATAATTTTAAAGCCCGCCAGGTGATTCTCAAAAACCGACCAATCCTTATGGCTGACCCTCTAACTCAGCAGGTCTTCAAAAAACCTCCTCTTTTTGCTTTCCGGAGAGATAGAAGCCTCAGAGATATTCTTGTAAGAAGTCACCTTCCCACAATGAAAGCACATATTGGAACAAAAGGTTGCAACCGTAACCGTTGCAATACTTGTCCATATGTGATGGAAATTAACAACATTTCTTTCCCTCTTGAAAAATTCTTAATAAAAGATGGATTCACTTGCACAAGTCGCAACGTGATTTATGCAATTCTTTGCAAGAGGTGTAATAAAATGTACGTGGGTGAGACTGGTCGCCGTCTTGGAGATCGGTTTAGAGAGCACCTGTATAATATAAATAAACAGGCTCAATCTCCTGTTTCTAAACATTTTAACAGTGTTGACCATAACGGCATATCAGATATTGCAGTAACTGGTATTTTATATGCGAGTAATACCCATGATAGAGTCCACATGGAAAATAGACTCATAAAAAGATTTGGTACGTTGGCTCCATATGGAATTAACCAAATTCATAATTTTACTTAACTGCATAATCTTGTTCCCGTTGTGGTTTTTACTGTAACTTTGGATACTTCCCCCTTTTTGCTATATCCTGTGTCCATGTTTGTTTTTGTTTTTCCTTTCTTTTTATTTAATATTTTAAAATACAATATGTTTTAAGAATATTATTATTACTTATGTAAGTATTGTAAGAATGTATTTTATGTTGTACTGATGAAGGCATTAGCCGAAACGTTTACTGTCGTATCAGTCTAAAAATAAAGCTCAAATTTATTGTTTTCATTGCACAATTTGTTTGTGTATTTTGTATGCTATCGAGCTGAAATATTGCACATATGCTCCTGTCACGTAACAATGCATTGTAACAAAATTTCAGATCGATCGAATGTACCGTGACTAAATTATTGCATATTTGGTTTTTCTCTATATAAGCATCTCTACCCGTCTGCTTTGTTGACACCCATGAGTTCACCCGTGATCACATCACCGTGTTATTAAAACGTCGGGCGAGCGTGTATGAGTTATTTAAAAAAAATTAGAGGTTAAAAAAAAAGATTTAAAAAAAAATGTTTTTAAAAGTGGACTAAAAAGAATAAAATAAATAGAGGTATGTACCGTAATTGAATTAATGCATTTTTAGTTTATCTCTATATCACTCAATGTAGTGTCTGTTGTTGTTTGCAATCACGTGTCCCTTGCTTGAGATCGCGCTAACCATCGAATACCACACCCCCCCCCTCCCCCGGTTTTAAAGCAACGGGAGATCAGTCGGTTTTAGTCTGTAAATGTTTGTCGCGTTTGAACATAATCAATACTTTTAGTTATGTCTCATATATAAAGGATTTATTGTAAAAACTTTGTTTTTACGGGTTTGTTTAATTATTAGAGTTTTAAATGTTGATTTTCCTGGTTTGATCAGTCAACCAATTCCACGCAACACATTCCACGCACACATTTCAGACGGGAAGAACGAGAATTGGTCAATTTTGAATATTGTCCAGTATTAAATCTGACCGCTCTTCTTTTGAATTTGTTCTAATTTATCAATTTTTTCTTTGGTGGATGTGTCCCATACTAAAGGTGCATATTTTAGTACAGGTATCATCAAACTAAGGCGGCATTTTATTGTTCTATTCTTATTACATGTTTCATTATAACCGTAACAAATGTACAGTAATCTGTGTGAGGAGATGTTTAATAAAGAAGGTTCATGGGTGCAACGGCTTTGGGGAAATCGTAACTGGGACGGGGGGAGGCTTAATTGCTAAATATGAAATCACCAATATAAGAAATGCACATCAATCAGCACAGGTGTTAGAAAATATGCCGAGGTTAAATTTTGTGGATCGCATAGAATGCCACCATCTCAGGGGCGATAACAAGTTTGATATTTACTTGATGATTCTTGGTGTTAGGAAGTACGACCCCAAATAAACATGTTCGATATTATTAGCAGTTTGGACTATTGTAGCGAGTCACGTGTGTGTACAGGTAGGGTAGAGTGTCGAGATATACGAACGAGAAAGTGTGTAACAAATAATTCTCTCTAGCATGTATCAGCTAAACGTCATATCTGTTAAATGTTCTAAGCAAGGAGTCCTTCCTTTTCGAATTCCTTTTTTTCAGTTTGAATTACTGAATTGTTTCCCCGTGGTGCAGCATGTAATGTAAATCAAATTGAAATATTTATGTTTATTGATTTGTACCGATGAAGGCATTAGCCGAAACATTTAGCCTAAGTATTCGCCCATAAATAAACCTTTGATTAATTTTTATTAAATACAAAAATTGGTTTATGAATCTTGTATTTTATTTGAAACGTTTAAAATAGTCCTATTTTGTATGGCGCATTTTTTACTAAATACGCAACGACCTGGGTAGTGACAAGGCAAACATCAAAATAATGGTTCGACAAGATAAAGCTAAATGACGAAAATACACTGCAGTCAGGATAATGTAACGCTTTAGATTGTACATTGCTGTACATTGCTGTAAATTACTGTAAACTGCTGTTAATGTTACAAAAAGCAACATGCACTACTGAGATTAATAATGGAGGAAATTATATAATCCTGAGACATCAGAGGAGAATTTCTCTTGCCACGAGAAATAAATGCAAATTAGCATGGCTTAAAACATATACAATAATTGATGCAAAGGCAGCATGTCTTAAAACACATACAATAATTGATGCAAAGGTAGCATGTCTCAAAACACATACAATATTTGATACAAAGGTAACATGGCTTAAACAGATACAATAATTGATACAAAGGTAGCATGTCTTAAAACAGATATAATAATTGATAAAAAGGTAGCATGTCTTAAAACACATACAATATTTGATACAAAGGTAACATGGCTTAAACAGATACAATAATTGATACAAAGGTAGCATGTCTTAAAACAGATACAATAATTGATACAAAGGTAGCATGTCTTAAAACACATACAATATTTGATACAAAGGTAACATGTCTTAAAACAGATACAATAATTTATACAAAGGTAGCATGTTTTAAACAGATACAATAATTGATGCAAAGGTAGCATGGCTTAAAACACATACAATAATTGATACAAATATAGCATGTCTTAAAACAGATACAATAATTGATGCAAAGATAGCATGTCTTAAAACAGATACAATAATTGATGCAAAGGTAGCATGGCTTAAAACACATACAATAATTGATACAAAGGTAGCATGTCTTAAAACACATACAATATTTGATACAAAGGTAACATGTCTTAAAACAGATACAATAATTGATACAAAGGTAGCATGTTTTAAACAGATACAATAATTGATGCAAAGGTAGCATGGCTTAAAACACATACAATAATTGATACAAAGATAGCATGTCTTAAAACAGATACAATAATTGATGCAAAGATAGCATGTCTTAAAACAGATACAATAATTGATGCAAAGGTAGCATGGCTTAAAACACATACAATAATTGATACAAAGGTAGCATGTCTTAAAACACATACAATAATTGATGCAAAGGTAACATGGCTTAAAACAGATACAATAATTGATACAAAGGTAACATGGCTTAAAACAGATACAATAATTGATAAAAAGGTAGCATGTTTTAAACAGATACAATAATTGATACAAAGGTAACATGGCTTAAAAGAGATACAATAATTGATACAAAGGTAGCATGTCTTAAAACAGATATAATAATTGATGCAAAGGTAACATGGCTTAAAACACATACAATAATTGATACAAAGGTAGCATGTCTTAAAACAGATACAATAATTGATACAAAGGTAACATGGCTTAAAACACATACAATAACGTATATGACATCCTAGTTTTGGCTTAAAATTTAACTCGTCTATCTCCGTAATATGCTCCAATCAATATCCAATTATTAAATTGCTCACAAATTATGAAACGTTTAATGTAATACTTTTTCTTTTGAAGACTGTAATAGCGCTGTTGATGCATCTTTAATTAAAGAAACAATTTATCAAGTGATTAGATCTGCATTTAGTTTAATTTTGATTGCTTTCGAGCAGCAAAGACAGTTAACATACTTATTAAACTCTATCTTGAATTTAAAATTTGAAACTTAAAGGTAATTTAAGCTTATATTTATCATAATCTTGCAAAATCGATATTTTTCAAATTAATCTTAATCATAAAATTACAGAATCTCCTTCTACACTGACGATCATTGAGTCCTGAGCTTATCCATGATTTAAGTCTAGTCTTTCATTTTTATTAGAGTTTTACATGTTGATAGCGTGTAGGTTGTCCTGGCTTCAGCAGGCAAACCATTCCACGCCTGACTGCCAGACGGGAAGAACAAGAATTTGTATGTGCTTGTTCTTGCAAAGGGAACAAAACGCGTTTTAATCACTTTGTCTATCTCAGTGTTTTGTTAGATTATGTTTGTGTTAAAATCCCACAGTAAAGTTAATTAGCATGTATAAATTACTACTTTACTCTTTGTTCGTCTATCCTTTAGTGTTTTTAGATTTACAGATTTAATAACTCGTGTAGGTTGTTAATAGTCACTAAAGTATTGAGCCTTGTTACTCTCTTTGAATTTGAACTATTATCACAATGTAATAAAGGAGAGAAAGGGAAGGGGGGGGGGTCAATATGTGCGCCACTCAGAGTATCGAATATATGTCAGGATTAAAATTGTATGGATCTAAATTTCCCCTGAATATCTCAGATTTTTTTTATTTCAAAATCCAATCACAAGTCTTTCCGAAATAGACATGTTAAAATATACATGTTAAAATATGCATGTTAAAATAGACATGTTAAAATAGACATGTTAAAATATACATGTTAAAATATACATGTTAAAATATACATGTTAAAATATGCATGTTAAAATAGACATGTTAAAATAGACATGTTAAAATAGACATGTTAAAATAGACATGTTAAAATAGACATGTTAAAATATGCATGTTAAAATATGCATGTTAAAATAGACATGTTAAAATAGACATGTTAAAATAGACATGTTAAAATAGACATGTTAAAATAGACATGTTAAAATAGACATGTTAAAATAGACATTTTAAAATAGACATGTTAAAATAGACATGTTAAAATAGACATGTTAAAATAGACATGTTAAAATAGACATGTTAAAATATACATGTTAAAATATACATGTTAAAATATAATACATCATATAGAATGGGACTGCAATAAAGCTTTTAAATAAAATACAAAATACACAAACAAATTGTGCAATGAAAACAATAAATTTGAGCTTTATTTTTAGACTGATACGACAGTAAACGTTTCGGCTTATGCCTTCATCAGTACAACATAAAATACATTCTTACAATACTTACATAAGTAATAATAATATTCTTAAAACATATTGTATTTTAAAATATTAAATAAAAAGAAAGGAAAAACAAAAACAAAATATACATGTTAAAATATACATGTTAAAATATATATGTTAAAATATGCATGTTAAAATAAACATGTTAAAATATACATGTTAAAATAGACATGTTAAAATAGACATGTTAAAATAGATATTTTAAAATAGACATGTTAAAATAGACATGTTAAAATAAGCACGTTAAAATAAACACCTTAAAATAGACGCCATAAAGATTAGAATATTGAGCTTTGATCGTTACGAAATGGAAGAAGAGCAAAATCTGCTAGCTAACTTCAGTTGACCTACTTTCTTTTTGTTTACAAGCTTTCTTGTAGGACTTCACTCCTTCCATCACTTATTTTTTACTCCTGACCAACTTCTTCAGTTTACATTATATTCAGATTTTCTTAGAATAAACCAACATTTCTTAGAGCACATACAATCTTGGCACACTTCTTGTGGAATACGTAGCGCGCTTTACCTGGATAACAACATCAGTCATAAACCCATTGAGCCACTCAGGAGATGTAAACGTTGAGTGAAAACACTCTTCCAGCGACGGACAAATGGGCTAGTTATAAACTAACCAAGCAGCTGATATCTCAATACACCGTCAATGTCGACTAACGGCAACCAGGAGATTGGAAATATCATTTATAAACCAATGCCAAGCCATGTGATAGGAACTTCTCGCCATGTGATAGGGACTTCTGGCCATGTGATAGGGACTTCTGGCCATGTGATAGGGACTTCTGGCCATGTGATATGGACTTCTGGCCATGTGATAGGGACTTCTGGTTATGTGATAGGGACTTCTGGCCATGTGATAGGAACTTCTCGCCATGTGATACGGACTTCTGGCCATGTGATATGGACTTCTGGCCATGTGATAGGGACTTCTGGCCATTTGATAGGGACTTCTGGCCATGTGATACGAACTTCTGGCCATGTGATACGGACTTCTTGCCATGTGATAGGAACTTCTCGCCATGTGATACGGACTTCTGGCCATGTGATACGGACTTCTGGCCATGTGATAGGGACTTCTGGCCATGTGATAGGAACTTCTGGCCATGTGATACGAACTTCTGGCCATGTGATACGGACTTCTGGCCATGTGATAGGGACTTCTGGCCATGTGATAGGAACTTCTGGCCATGTGATACGAACTTCTGGCCATGTGATAGGAACTTCTCGCCATGTGATACGGACTTCTGGCCATGTGATAGGGACTTCTGGCCATGTGATAGGGACTTCTGGCCATGTGATAGGGACTTCTGGCCATGTGATAGGAACTTCTGGCAATGTGATACGAACTTCTGGCCATGTGATAGGGACTTCTGGCCATGTGATACGGGCTTCTGGCCATGTGATACGAACTTCTGGCCATGTGATACTGACTTCTGGCCATGTGATAGGAACTTTTCGCCATGTGATACGGACTTCTGGCCATGTGATACGGACTTCTGGCCATGTATTAGGGACTTCTGGCCATGTGATTGGGACTTAATTAATCCCAGTGAAACTAATTATTCCAGAATCTGTTTTCAAACGAAAAAAACTCATTGTATGTTTATGAAATCACAAATTATTTTTAAAGTGCAGCAAATAAATATCACAGTCCTTATACATTATGTAGGTTCCCAAATTTTGAGGCCCCATGCAGATTTTGAAAAATTGAAGCTAGCTTTTTAAGAGAAAAGGCCTTAAATGACCTTCGTAAAATACATTTTTCCCTTTAGAAATAAACATTTCTTGTAAACCTCCCAATATATTTCCTCTTCCCGAAAATTAAAATATGTTTCAGCTCTTTAAAATCCAATCTATTTACTCTGCTATCCTAGACAGCGCACCTTCCTATCCAATCTATTTACTCTGCTATCCTAGACAGCGCACCTTCCTATCCAATCTATTTACTCTGCTATCCTAGACAGCGCACCTTCTTATCCAATCTATTTACACTGCTATCCTAGACAGCGCACCTTCCTATCCAATCTATTTACTCTGCTATCCTAGACAGCGCACCTTCCTATCCCATCTATTTACTCTGCTATCCTAGACAGCGCACCTTCCTATCCAATCTATTTACTCTGCTATCCTAGACAGCGCACCTTCCTATCCCATCTATTTACTCTGCTATCCTAGACAGCGCACCTTCCTATCCAATCTTTTCATAAGCTGGTCATTGGTTCGTTTAATCAAGTCCATTTCCTCTCCTGTTATTGCCAGCTGTTCTTGATATCAGCTCCATCTAAAAGCACAATTGAAGCTACAGCGACGTTGTGTGCGCCTGTAAACTAAGGACTCACACAAGCCAAATACAAGAATCTGAACTTTGACCCAGCTGTCCATTAAAGTCCATCTGGAGTCCTGGGTAACCCCCTCAAACACAGACCTTGCAAGATTTCCATTTCCATTTCTTTAAGCCGGTGTTTACTTCATGTCAGTGTCATGAATCATGTCAAGACAGTCGTTTGATTTTTGAGATGTTTTGCAGAGTGGGAATGATTTTAGCTTTGTGCGAGGCTTAACATTATACGAAAAATAATATTTAAAGTAAACACTGAAAATTAATTAACTTTCCAATTAATTCACACATTGATTTTAAAAAATATGTTCTTTCAATTGATTGGCTTTAAATTCTTTACACATTTTTTTTATGTTTCGAGATGTTAACTTGATTGACTTGTATCTATCCACAGAAAAAAATCTCCTAAAATATTTTGCTTTACTTAAACTTAACAAATGTTATATCTTGAAGAAAAACTACAAAAACAGCAAACAATGTGGCCGCAAATATAAGAACTTCCCATCTGTAGAAGTCAAAAGACAAAACATTAATTTCAGGTAGTGAAATATATCAATCAGTATTACAATGACCCACTCCATTTACACGTTAGATGATAACATAAATAAATAAATTTCCATAAAACTATTAAAATTTGACACCCTAAACGCGCTTGCTCATTTAAAAAAACATCTCATAAAGCCTTATCATTGGCATTTTATCAAAGCTTTTTATAGTGGCCAGTAGTGGCGTAAGGTTTAAAGCCTGACTTGACCTGTTACGTAAGTTTTGTTATTTCCACAATATCCCTTTGTTATGAAAGAATTGATTCATGAGCTAATAATGGTTGACTCTTGGTCTCTCAATTATTGTGACCCGTTTGTAACTAGAGTTGATTAAGTTCGCTCTCACTTTCACATTGTTTTTAATCCGGTTTATCTACTGAGTATGATCCAAGTTACTCAAACCAAAGTATGATCCAAGTAACTCAAACAAAAGTATGATCCAAGTAACTCAAACAAAAGTATGATCCAAGTAGGTCAAACAAAATTATGATCCAAGTAACTCAAACAAAAGTATGATCCAATTAACTCAAACAAAAGTATGATCCAAATAACACAAACAAAAGTATGATCCAAGTAACTCAAACAAAAGTATGATTCAAGTAACTCAAACAAAAGTCTGCTTTCATATTATTGTCTAATTCAGTGGTCCCCAACCTTTTTAAGGCCGTGGACCAATAAAAGTTTGATAATTTTACCTCGGCCTACTAACCTGGCGTATGGGTGGGTGTGGGATGTGGGGGGGTAGGGTTTGCGGCTGCGTTGATTGTTTATACAGGTATTTAAGATTGTTTTAATTTTATAGCTTTAATTTAATTTTACTTAAACATGCCTTCAAAATAAATACAGTTACACAAGAAGTAAATAAAACATTATTTACTATTTTAATTTACTAGAATGTTACATCAATGAGAAACCTGAGTTTGTTTTTCTTCAACGAGACGGTTCCATCTGGGTGTAATGGGAGACAATGACATCCAAAGTGTGCTGCTTAGGTCCATTTTATTCCGTTGTTTTGTCTTCGTTGCAGTCACTGCAGAAAACCCCGCTTTACACAGATAGAATGTCGGAGATGGCAATAGGGATTTAATTGCTTTGGTGGCAATCTCAGGATAGTCCACCATGACTTTAATCCAGAAGACTGAAAGAGTTGTTTTCTCGAACGTAGTTCTAAGGCCACCGTCATTACAGATCTCGAGCAGTTCAGCTTCTCTTGCACAGTCATGCTACATTCGCCTGGTTTGTTGACAAATTGCTCACGAATCCGTTCCCTACCAGTTCTTGGGTCTTTTGTGGTTGGGAAGTAGCACTCAAACTCTTTTAAAAGCAAAGACAGGTGATCGTGCACCAACTGTGACAAAGAGTGTTCAGGCTCAGTCTCGCCTAGAATCCCCGCTAATGTTTGAAACATATCCAAAATGCCTTTGTTCACTCGCCGTTCCCACAACTCCAGTTTGGCTTTAAATGCAGCTACTTTGTCAGACAACTTGAAAACGGTTGTCATTTTCCCCTGAAGAGACAGATTAAGTTCATTGAGCTGGCTTAATATGTCACAAAGCAAATTTTGCGACCCATACCTTGTCACTGAAATGTGCTGCCAGCGGTGACTTCTTTTCTGAGAGAAATCTTTGCAATGGCTCTCGTAATTCATATACTCTGTTTAGCGATTTTCCTCTGTACAACCATCTTATTTCTGTGTACAAAAAAGGCATCTGTGCTCTGCGTCCATCTCCTCACAAAGCTGCCCAAACAGGCGTGAGTTAAGGGCGTGTGCCTTGATGTGGTTATTAGGTCATAATTTTCATGACATCAAATCAATAAACCGTGACATTTTTCGTCTTGCCAACATTTCCCTGTGAATGATACAATGCGTAGATTCACACTAAGGTGCAACCTCCTTAATCCGAGCTGTTAAACCAGACAGTGGTCCGGTCATGGCAGCAGCTCCATCAGTGCAGATGCCGACACCACAAGACCATTTTAGGTGTCCTGACATAGAACCATCCAATGACTTGAACAGTTCAGCTCCCGTGGTGTTGGTTGACAAAGATAGAGCACATAACAAATCCTCATGTACATCCTCATGATAAATATATCTCACATAAAAAAGTAATATTGCCTTGTTGTCGATGTCTGTAGATTCGTCAACCTGGAGTGCGTACCACGGTGATGAATTAATCCTCTCCAACAATTGTATCTCAATATCTTCGGCTATTTCCTCAATGCGCCTATTTACAGTGGTAGCCGACAATGACACATGTGCTATCTTTTTAACAGCAGCCTATCCTTGAAGTTCACGGCAAATGTCTTTAGCAGAGGGCAAGATTAATTCTTCAGTGATAGTGTAAGGCTTTTTAGCCTTAGCAATGCATTTAGCCACCAAATATGAAGCTATCAGTGCGTTCTGATTTACTGATGTGGTGGCCCTGAGAAATTTCGTCTGTTCTTCATGTTCCAGTTTCTTCCTTTCAAAATAGTCAATGGGTTTATCTTTTGATCCAGGACGGTTGTCCGCTCTGCGCTATGTGTCATTGATGTTCTTTGGAAGTGGTGCCTCCAAAACGGGTAACAAGCTTTTCCATCTTGTGTATGGAAAGGGTTGAAACAATGCTTAGAGAAATACACCACAGTAAAAAATATTTCCTTTGCTCGCGGACCACGAGGCGTGCGTGGTCCGCCCGCGGACCCCCAGGCATGGTCCGCGGGCCCCTGGTTGGGGACCACTGGCTAATTCGTCTTATTTCATCTCCATCCTCAATGACCACTAAATAACATTTTAATTTGATATATTTGAAATGTTTAAACTGACTTGAAGTGAAATATTTAGTTTGATCTTTTTATCAGCGTGATTTTAAACGTGAAAGTTTATTGCAGTGTACACAAGTTTATTGCAGTGTACACAAGTTTATTGCAGTGTACACAAGTTTATTGCAGTGTACACAAGTTTATTGCAGTGTACACAAGTTTATTGCAGTGTACACAAGTTTATTGCAGTGTACACAAGTTTATTGCAGTGTACACAAGTTTATTGCAGTGTACACAAGTTTATTGCAGTGTACACAAGTTTATTGCAGTGTACACAAGTTTATTGCAGTGTACACAAGTTTATTGCAGTGTACACAAGTTTATTGCAGTGTACACAAGTTTATTGCAGTGTACACAAGTTTATTGCAGTGTACACAAGTTTATTGCAGTGTACACAAGTTTATTGCAGTGTACACAAGTTTATTGCAGTGTACACAAGTTTATTGCAGTGTACACAAGTTTATTGCAGTGTACACAAGTTTATTGCAGTGTACACAAGTTTATTGCAGTGTACACAAGTTTATTGCAGTGTACACAAGTTTATTGCAGTGTACACAAGTTTATTGCAGTGTACACAAGTTTATTGCAGTGTACACAAGTTTATTGCAGTGTACACAAGTTTATTGCAGTGTACACAAGTTTATTGCAGTGTACACAAGTTTATTGCAGTGTACACAAGTTTATTGCAGTGTACACAAGTTTATTGCAGTGTACACAAGTTTATTGCAGTGTACACAAGTTTATTGCAGTGTACACAAGTTTATTGCAGTGTACACAAGTTTATTGCAGTGTACACAAGTTTATTGCAGTGTACACAAGTTTATTGCAGTGTACACAAGTTTATTGCAGTGTACACAAGTTTATTGCAGTGTACACAAGTTTATTGCAGTGTACACAAGTTTATTGCAGTGTACACAAGTTTATTGCAGTGTACACAAGTTTATTGCAGTGTACACAAGTTTATTGCAGTGTACACAAGTTTATTGCAGTGTACACAAGTTTATTGCAGTGTACACAAGTTTATTGCAGTGTACACAAGTTTATTGCAGTGTACACAAGTTTATTGCAGTGTACACAAGTTTATTGCAGTGTACACAAGTTTATTGCAGTGTACACAAGTTTATTGCAGTGTACACAAGTTTATTGCAGTGTACACAAGTTTATTGCAGTGTACACAAGTTTATTGCAGTGTACACAAGTTTATTGCAGTGTACACAAGTTTATTGCAGTGTACACAAGTTTATTGCAGTGTACACAAGTTTATTGCAGTGTACACAAGTTTATTGCAGTGTACACAAGTTTATTGCAGTGTACACAAGTTTATTGCAGTGTACACAAGTTTATTGCAGTGTACACAAGTTTATTGCAGTGTACACAAGTTTATTGCAGTGTACACAAGTTTATTGCAGTGTACACAAGTTTATTGCAGTGTACACAAGTTTATTGCAGTGTACACAAGTTTATTGCAGTTTTGCAGTGTACACAAGTTTATTGCAGTGTACACAAGTTTATTGCAGTGTACACAAGTTTATTGCAGTGTACACAAGTTTATTGCAGTGTACACAAGTTTATTGCAGTGTACACAAGTTTATTGCAGTGTACACAAGTTTATTGCAGTGTACACAAGTTTATTGCAGTGTACACAAGTTTATTGCAGTGTACACAAGTTTATTGCAGTGTACACAAGTTTATTGCAGTGTACACAAGTTTATTGCAGTGTACACAAGTTTATTGCAGTGTACACAAGTTTATTGCAGTGTACACAAGTTTATTGCAGTGTACACAAGTTTATTGCAGTGTACACAAGTTTATTGCAGTGTACACAAGTTTATTGCAGTGTACACAAGTTTATTGCAGTGTACACAAGTTTATTGCAGTGTACACAAGTTTATTGCAGTGTACACAAGTTTATTGCAGTGTACACAAGTTTATTGCAGTGTACACAAGTTTATTGCAGTGTACACAAGTTTATTGCAGTGTACACAAGTTTATTGCAGTGTACACAAGTTTATTGCAGTGTACACAAGTTTATTGCAGTGTACACAAGTTTATTGCAGTGTACACAAGTTTATTGCAGTGTACACAAGTTTATTGCAGTGTACACAAGTTTATTGCAGTGTACACAAGTTTATTGCAGTGTACACAAGTTTATTGCAGTGTACACAAGTTTATTGCAGTGTACACAAGTTTATTGCAGTGTACACAAGTTTATTGCAGTGTACACAAGTTTATTGCAGTGTACACAAGTTTATTGCAGTGTACACAAGTTTATTGCAGTGTACACAAGTTTATTGCAGTGTACACAAGTTTATTGCAGTGTACACAAGTTTATTGCAGTGTACACAAGTTTATTGCAGTGTACACAAGTTTATTGCAGTGTACACAAGTTTATTGCAGTGTACACAAGTTTATTGCAGTGTACACAAGTTTATTGCAGTGTACACAAGTTTATTGCAGTGTACACAAGTTTATTGCAGTGTACACAAGTTTATTGCAGTGTACACAAGTTTATTGCAGTGTACACAAGTTTATTGCAGTGTACACAAGTTTATTGCAGTGTACACAAGTTTATTGCAGTGTACACAAGTTTATTGCAGTGTACACAAGTTTATTGCAGTGTACACAAGTTTATTGCAGTGTACACAAGTTTATTGCAGTGTACACAAGTTTATTGCAGTGTACACAAGTTTATTGCAGTGTACACAAGTTTATTGCAGTGTACACAAGTTTATTGCAGTGTACACAAGTTTATTGCAGTGTACACAAGTTTATTGCAGTGTACACAAGTTTATTGCAGTGTACACAAGTTTATTGCAGTGTACACAAGTTTATTGCAGTGTACACAAGTTTATTGCAGTGTACACAAGTTTATTGCAGTGTACACAAGTTTATTGCAGTGTACACAAGTTTATTGCAGTGTACACAAGTTTATTGCAGTGTACACAAGTTTATTGCAGTGTACACAAGTTTATTGCAGTGTACACAAGTTTATTGCAGTGTACACAAGTTTATTGCAGTGTACACAAGTTTATTGCAGTGTACACAAGTTTATTGCAGTGTACACAAGTTTATTGCAGTGTACACAAGTTTATTGCAGTGTACACAAGTTTATTGCAGTGTACACAAGTTTATTGCAGTGTACACAAGTTTATTGCAGTGTACACAAGTTTATTGCAGTGTACACAAGTTTATTGCAGTGTACACAAGTTTATTGCAGTGTACACAAGTTTATTGCAGTGTACACAAGTTTATTGCAGTGTACACAAGTTTATTGCAGTGTACACAAGTTTATTGCAGTGTACACAAGTTTATTGCAGTGTACACAAGTTTATTGCAGTGTACACAAGTTTATTGCAGTGTACACAAGTTTATTGCAGTGTACACAAGTTTATTGCAGTGTACACAAGTTTATTGCAGTGTACACAAGTTTATTGCAGTGTACACAAGTTTATTGCAGTGTACACAAGTTTATTGCAGTGTACACAAGTTTATTGCAGTGTACACAAGTTTATTGCAGTGTACACAAGTTTATTGCAGTGTACACAAGTTTATTGCAGTGTACACAAGTTTATTGCAGTGTACACAAGTTTATTGCAGTGTACACAAGTTTATTGCAGTGTACACAAGTTTATTGCAGTGTACACAAGTTTATTGCAGTGTACACAAGTTTATTGCAGTGTACACAAGTTTATTGCAGTGTACACAAGTTTATTGCAGTGTACACAAGTTTATTGCAGTGTACACAAGTTTATTGCAGTGTACACAAGTTTATTGCAGTGTACACAAGTTTATTGCAGTGTACACAAGTTTATTGCAGTGTACACAAGTTTATTGCAGTGTACACAAGTTTATTGCAGTGTACACAAGTTTATTGCAGTGTACACAAGTTTATTGCAGTGTACACTTTTGTACAGGCATTTATTGCAGTGTACACTTTTGTACAGGCATTTATTGCAGTGTACACTTTTGTACAGGCATTTATTGCAGTGTACACTTTTGTACAGGCATTTATTGCAGTGTACACTTTTGTACAGGCATTTATTGCAGTGTACACTTTTGTACAGGCATTTATTGCAATGTACACTTTTGTACAGGCATTTATTGCAGTGTACACTTTTGTAGACAAGTTTATTGCAGTGTACACTTTTGTAGACAAGTTTATTGCAGTGTACACTTTTGTAGACAAGTTTATTGCAGTGTACACTTTTGTAGACAAGTTTATTGCAGTGTACACTTTTGTAGACAAGTTTATTGCAGTGTACACTTTTGTAGACAAGTTTATTGCAGTGTACACTTTTGTAGACAAGTTTATTGCAGTGTACACTTTTGTAGACAAGTTTATTGCAGTGTACACTTTTGTAGACAAGTTTATTGCAGTGTACACTTTTGTAGACAAGTTTATTGCAGTGTACACTTTTGTAGACAAGTTTATTGCAGTGTACACTTTTGTAGAGGCATCACAAGTTTATTGCAGTGTACACTTTTGTAGACAAGTTTATTGCAGTGTACACTTTTGTAGAGGCATCACAAGTTTATTGCAGTGTACACTTTTGTAGAGGCATCACAAGTTTATTGCAGTGTACACTTTTGTAGAGGCATAACAAGTTTATTGCAGTGTACACTTTTGTAGACAAGTTTATTGCAGTGTACACTTTTGTAGACAAGTTTATTGCAGTGTACACTTTTGTAGACAAGTTTATTGCAGTGTACACTTTTGTAGAGGCATCACAAGTTTATTGCAGTGTACACTTTTGTAGAGGCATCACAAGTTTATTGCAGTGTACACTTTTGTAGACAAGTTTATTGCAGTGTACACTTTTGTAGAGGCATCACATGTTTATTGCAGTGTACATTTTGTAGACAAGTTTATTGCAGTGTACACTTTTGTAGAGGCATCACAAGTTTATTGCAGTGTACACTTTTGTAGAGGCATCACAAGTTTATTGCAGTGTACACTTTTGTAGAGGCATCACAAGTTTATTGCAGTGTACACTTTTGTAGAGGCATCACAAGTTTATTGCAGTGTACACTTTTGTAGAGGCATCAAATTTTAAATACAATGTGCTGTATATCCCAGAGGTAAAATAAATAAAAATATGTCATTCCCTTCGTTAGCTCATCAATATAATTTTTAATTGTTGCCTTAATTTTTAATGGTTGCCTTAATTTTTAATGGTTGCCTTAATTTTTAATGGTTGCCTTCTTGGTGACCAATTTCACCACGTTGCTTAAAAACGAGTAGCAAGGTATCGGTTCTGTATATAGCGAGGTATCGGTTCTGTATATAGCGAGGTATCGGTTCTGTATATAGCGGGTATCGGTTCCATATATTGCGAGCTATCGGTTCCGTATATAGCGTGGTATCGGTTCCGTATTTATCGAGGTATTGGTTCCGTATATAGCGAGGTATCGGTTCTGCATGTGCATGGTATCGTTTCTGTATATGGTGAGGTATTGGTTCTGTATATGGCGAGGTATCGGTTCTATATATGGCGAGGTATCGGCTCTGTATATAGCGAGGTATCGGTTCTGTATATGGCGAGGTATCGGCTCTGTATATAGCGAGGTATCGGTTCTGTATATGGTGAGGTATCGGCTCTGTATATAGCGAGGTATCGGTTCTGTATATGGCGAGGTATCGGCTCTGTATATAGCGAGGTATCGGTTCTGTATATGGCGAGGTATCGGCTCTGTTTATAGCGAGGTATCGGTTTTGTATATAGCGTCATTTGAAAAAAACCTGTTAGGATAGTGGATGAATGACAAATAAACATCTTAAAGACTGATGATTGCGTATATTATAAAAAAAATAATGTTTAGGTTGAGCCCTATATAAACATCTTAAAGACTGATGATTGCGTATATTATAAAAAAATTAATGTTTAGGTTGAGCCCTATATAAACAACTTACAGACTGTTAAGTCTCGATATTATAGGATTGTTGCCTTGCTCTCCGCTTGCATACAACACTCCAGAGATGACACAAGTCTACGTAACAATTCAATGTTTATTTACCCTGTACAAAACCTGGACGTTCCTCCTCGAACACCAGCACATATAACTTGATACAATAATGTCTCAATTGTCATACACTTTACAGTCTCCCCGACTGTCTCCTCACGTACAGGATAAAAATACCTCAACTGCACATCTCCGTGCACACAAAACACCTCTTATTCTAAGTCCACTCGGTCAATCCTGACCACTTCTGGGCGACGTTACAACCTCAACTCTTGTCTCTCTGCAACTCCCCGGTCTGCCCTGACCGGTCTGCACTACACAACTCTCTGCCAACTGCTCTCCACTGACCTTGGCGTGTCCTCTGATCACACACCCATGTCACCAACAGTTCACTAAAACATTATATTCATGAAAAGTGTTCACTCCAGTCAACAAGCATTCACTCACAGTGATTCTCATACCCCTGACACAGACTTACAGAATGATGATTTAGGATTGATTAAATCTGATTATAGAAACTTTGACTGTATCATAAGGAATTTGATATTATGAAATTTTAGATAATTAAAATACACTATTAAATAGGAGGAAATTGTTAATTTGTATTATTTTTGTAAAATATTATTTATTACACCCGACACGCGGCGTAGCATATGCCGCAGAACTGCTCATAGTTTGTGCAAAGAAAGAGGGAAAAGAACTGGGGACGTGGTGGTCGAGTGGCAGCGCACTGGACTGTCGTACCGATGGTCACGGGTTCGAATCCGTGTGAAGGCAGGGGTTTGTTCCCGGGGCCTAGGGCGTCCCTGAGTCACCCCGCTCCGAATGGGTACCTAACACTATAGTTAGGCGGCTGGGTAATGCGTGGAACCCACAAAGCCGTGGCCTGTGAACGCTGCTTCACTTGCCAACAGATCATCTGTCATGGTCTGTGGACGCAACTATCTTCTGCATAGAAGGAGCGTCTGTATAGATAAGATAAGAAGATAAGAATTGGCACAAACTTCCGTCAGTGCGCATTATGGTAGTTGTTATGAAGAGTTACTTCCTTTCCTTCTATATAGTGTGTCTCAGTGCGGTGCGCATAGTGCGGTGCGCATAGTGCGGCGTGGTGCACATGTGCACACAACTACATATATATAGACTGCGTCTTGCTTGCTCTAGTTTCTGGCGAACTATATAAATAGACAGCTAAGAAAATGACATAGAATCTACACAATTTGTTGTATGAAAACTACCTTTTTATGTTGCTTTAGTAACAGTAGTTTTGTTTATGTAATTTCCATATAATGCCTTATGTTAAGATACATGATGAAATAGTTATCTCAATTGTTCGATCAAATTCACTTCCACTATTCATTGGAGTGATGTTAACTTTTGGACATCTAAATTAAATTGAAAGTAATCAAAATATCAAAATCAATTTTTTACAAGTCTACAGACAGCCATAGTTTCCGAATGTATGCATCCGTCCCATCCTCAATCTTGTAAGAACTCTATCCCGTTTTCGCAACTAATGAGAATTAAAAGACTATGTAGTGATCAGGCAGATTTCTAGGAACACATTTAAGAAATGCTGGACTTTTTTCGAGGAGGTCAATCCAATTAAAGGTATGATCAGACGGGACAATTTTAAATCATCTCTTTCTGATCACTGTGATCGATCTAATTTTATTTTAACTTTTCATCCCATACATTTAAAGCCTGCAAGGTGATTCTCAACAACAGTCTGACCCTCTAACTGACCCTCTAACTGACCCTCTAACTGACCCTCTAACTGACCCTCTAACTGACCCTCTAACTGACCCTCTAACTGGCCCTCTAACCCAGCAGGTCTAACAGTCCAATCCCCATGGCTGACCCTCTAACCCAGCAGGTCTAACAGTCCAATCCCCATGGCTGACCCTCTAACCCAGCAGGTCTAACAGTCCAATCCCCATGGCTGACCCTCTAACCCAGCAGGTCTAACAGTCCAATCCCCTTGGCTGACCCTCTAACCAAGCAGGTCTAACAGTCCAATCCCCATGGCTGACCCTCTAACCCAGCAGGTCTAACAGTCCAATCCCCATGGCTGACCCTCTAACCCAGCAGGTCTTCAAAAAACCTCCCCCTTTTTATTTCCGGAGATCAAAGTCTTAAAGATATACTTGTAATAAGTCACCTTCCCACTATGAAAGCACACAGAACTGTAACTGTTTCAATACTTGTTCATATGTGATTGACATAGACAACATTTATTGACAACATTTATTGACAACATTTATTGACAACATTTATTGACAACATTTATTGACAACATTTATTGACAACATTTATTGACAACATTTATTGACAACATTTATTGACAACATTTATTGACAACATTTATTGACAACATTTATTGACAACATTTATCGACAACATTTATTGACAACATTTATTGACAACATTTATTGACAACATTTATTGACAACATTTATTGACAACATTTATTGACAACATTTATTGACAACATTTATTGACAACATTTATTGACAACATTTATTGACAACATTTATTGACAACATTTATTTCTCTCTGGAAACATTTTAAATAAAAAATCGGTTCACTTGCAGAAGTCGTGACGTCATTTATACAATTGTTTGCAAGAGGTGCAATAAAATCTAAGTGGGTGAGACAGGTCGTCGTCTTGGAGATCGGTTTAGAGAACACATGTACATTATAAGTTTTAAACCAAACTAAAGATGCAAAATACTTAGGAGTCTTAATAAATGAGAAACTATCATGGAATCCCCATGTCAATGAAGTTATTAAAAAATCAAACAAAACCTTAGGCTTTATAAAAAGAAACTTTAACAAATGTAATAGAGATATAAAACTAAAATGCTACCTCACTTTCGTGAGACCTGTACTAGAATATGCATCTTCTGTATGGGACCCATCCACCAAAGAAAACATTGATAAACTAGAACAAATTTTTAAAAAAAAGATCGGCCAGATTCATTACTGCAGAATATTCAAAACTGACAAGAAAAACACCATTAGTTAAATCATTAAACCTTGAAACACTAGAGGATAGAAGAACCAAGAGCAAAGTGGTAATCATACATAAAGCAATTAATTCTAATTTAGAAATACAACACAAAGATATCTTAATACAACCTTCAGATAGACATAAGGATAAAAACACCTTTCTTATTCCGTATGCAAGAACAAACACATACAAGTTTTCGTTCTTCCCGTCCGGAATTCGGGCTTGGAAGGGGTTGCCTGAAGAAACCAGGAAAACCAACACTTTATCAACATTTAAATCTCTAATAAAAATGCAGGACTAAACACAAACCATAGATAAGCGTAGGACGCAATAATCTTCTATATAGAAGGAGCGTCTGTAACAGATAAGATAAGAAAACATGTATATCCCATGTCTAAACATTTCATCATTGATGACCATGGCGAAATTTCAGATATTTCAGTTACTGGTATTTTAAATGCGAGCAATACCCATGAAAGGAACCTACATAGAAAATAGATTATAAAACGATTCGGTACGTTGGATCCGTATGGAATAAACCACATTCACAATTTTACCTAACTGTAGAATCTTTTTCCCGTTCTGATTTTCACTGCAACTTTTGATACTTCCTCCTTATTCTTATATCCTGTGTCATTGTTTGTTTGTTGTTGCTTTTCCTTTATTTTTTTACGTAAAATTTTTCTGGATATGGTATGTTTTAATAATCTAAATATAAAAAAAAAGGTTAAGTACTGTGTGTTATGTGCAATGATGACGTCATTAGCCGACACGTTCACTGTTGTACTAGTTCAATAATAAAGCTTACATTTATTGTTTTCATTACACAATCTGTTTGTGTATTTTCTAGATTACATTGTGAAATTAATTTCATGTCCAGTCATTTTATTAGAAAACCAAATTTGTCTACATAATAATCTCTCTATTCTCTCTTAAAGTTTAACTTGTTTGATTCATGTAATTCCCAGCAAGAGCTGTTGTCCGACATTTTGACCTAGTTTTTTGTGGAGTCATCCACGACCTTCCAGGTCACTCAATCTTCATAAAACACCATTATTTTGAAAAGAGTAGATACATTATATATCCAGTGGCGTAGCTAGAACTTTTGCCGCCCGGGGCGGTCTCCAATATGCCGCCCCTTTTAGGGGCCTTACATAAATGATATGACGCACCAAGGAGAGGGGAGGGGGGTCATACACTTGTGACAATGTGCGATATCTGACGTCACAGCAAAACGCGCAACTTTAAATAAAATTTTCACTTAAATATTAGATTACTGACACTTTATTTAATGACGTTTATGTAAAACGCGTGTCGCGATATTAGAGTGCAGTCTTACATTAAAAACATACTTAAATGGCGAAAATTTGATTTGAAACATTCTTATTTTCAAATAGGAATTACGGCTTTTAAGGTGGAGGGGGGATATCAAAGGTTTGTGACGTCATATTGAAGAAGGGGTCTACGTGTTTGTGACGTCATATTGAAGAAGGGGTCTACGTGTTTGTGACGTCATATTGAAGAAGGGTTGTAAGTTTTTGTGATGACCTGTGTCGAAGGGGGAAGGGTGAAAAATCGGCCTAAATCACGTGACGTCATTTAAGGACTGCCACTTAGTCGATTATATGGTGGTTTTTATAGTTTAATAAACATGAATAAATAATTGTAATTGAAACGAACAAGGCAAGCCATGAAATGGAACCTACAGGGTAAGCGGAAAAGAAGCCATCCAAGAAACACTTGGCGCCGGAATTGGAGGCAGACATCAAGATAATTGGCTATGAATGGAAGATTCTGGAGAAGCTGGCACATGATAGAGATGCCTGGAGGTCTCTCGTAGGTGGCCTATGCCCTTGGATGATCGCAGACGCCGACTATGATCGGTGGATGCCCCTCATGGACGAGAAGGCTCAAAAACAACAATTGAAACGAAGTAAAGGTGGGGAAAATGTTTACCAATGCGAACCATAATTATGTAAGCAGTAATAAAAGAGGCCGCATAAGATGATATACCTATCAATACATATTTATAAAAAATACACGATACCTTTTTTAAAGGCAACAATAAAGTTACTGAGGTCGCAGCCCCTTCCCCCAAATGAGACCAAATATATTCCAAATTTATACCCACAAAACATTACCAAACAAAGAAATTGTAAGCATATTTATACATTTACTTTCATAATAGAAAAATCGTGTATTATGCTATCAAAATTTAAATTATTTGTAATATCGTGTTCTATGGACAATATTACAATATTTAATGTCTTAAATAGCTCATTGTGGAACGAAGATAATTTTTATCAACTGCAGTTTGGAGAAGCTCCTTTCACAATTAGCGACACTGATAGCAATTGTTGAAAACATTCATAGCAAAATTACAATGTTGGGTACAGAATTTTCCAATCGATACTGTTGAATCAATTTTAATAGATCAAGGGGGCTTTTCGCCCCGTTTTTCTAACATAATGCCTCTTCTTGTAGTGTATGTACAGCCATTAAAACCTGGATCGTTTTTCTTTCAATATGGAATGTTCTTTATCAATGTCAATCAAGTATTTTATTTGATGTTCAAATGCTTCATTCAGTAGGTTACATGGTATTAAATATGAATATTTTTTGCAAGGACACGCAACTGATCAAAGCGTTCTTTTATAATTCCATCCATGGATAAAAATATTTCTCGTTGTATACGCATGTAAAGGTATAATCAACAAGATACAAGTGTAAAGGTATAATCAACAAGATACATGTGTAAAGTTATAATCAACAAGATTCATGTGTAAAGGTATAATCAACAAGATACATGTGTAAAGGTATAATCAACAAGATACAAGTGTAAAATGGAGAGAACCAGCTTGCAGGATCAGACATTTAACAATATAATGATAAGATGACCAACAAACAGCACTAGACATTTACCAATATAATGATCAGATGACCAACAAACAGCACTAGACATTTACCAATATAATGATCAGATGACCAACTAACAGCACTAGACATTTACCAATATAATGATCAGATGACCAACAAACAGCACTAGACATTTACCAATATAATGATCAGATGACCAACTAACAGCACTAGACATTTACCAATATAATGATCAGATGACCAACTAACAGCACAAGACAGATACCAATATAATGATCAGATGACCAGCTAACAGCACAAGACAGATACCAATATAATGATCAGATGACCAACTAACAGCACTAGACATTTACCAATATAATGATAAGATGACCAGCTAATAGCACTAGACAGATACCAATATAATGATCAGATGACCAGCTAACAGCACAAGACAGATACCAATATAATGATCAGATGACCAACTAACAGCACTGGACAGATACCAATATAATGATAAGATGACCAACTAACAGCACTAGACAGATACCAATATAATGATCAGATGACCAACTAACAGCACAAGACAGATACCATTATAATGATCATATGACCAACTAGACGACCCACACATATTTATAAAAACAAAAGTTTGTTCGTTAAAAATATCAGGAAAAAATGAAGTACAAATTTTATTATAATTACAGGCAAAGCTGGTCAAAGAAGAGCAGCGCTACAGTATGGCTGATGGTAAATGGCACGATGAGGCAGACGGTAAGACATTGAATATTCGTTCTTGTTCTCTTTTGTTTGATTTTTTAATTTTTTAAGAATCATTTTTTAATTAATCATTAAATAGAAAGAAAGTAATTTATTGCAATTTCTTGATGAGAATGCCTTTTATTTTAAAATTGCATGATTTATTTGGTCTTTCATTGAAACATATTAAGAATTAAAAAAAATTAAAAGCATAAATCACTCTGCTCGGATGAAGTTACTTAGGATTTATGTGAATAAACTTGTCAAAATACACACGAAAGGATTTTAAAAAAATAAAGACTAAATCAATTACAAAACAAAATACCTGAGGCCTGAAGTTTGTATATATTATATAGCACTTACAACTTATGGCATTTCAAGTGCCGTTTTAGAGTAAGTCGAACCAAAATTATAGCTTAAATAACAAAACAAGAAAAAGGGGAAAAAATGTTAATCGATGCCAGAGGCGTCACTAGGGTTGGTGTCACCCGGGGCGGTAGCTCATGGTGTCACCTCTTCACGACTGAAGGGGCCGTCCATAAATGACGTCACGCGAGGTTGCCGATTTTTACCCCACCCTCCCCCAGCGTCATACTTTGTCACAAAAACTTAGACCCCACTCCTTTTTTACAATATGACGTCAAAAAGCTTTGACACCCCTCCCCTAAGCCGTATTTTCTCAATAAAAATTAGCACGTTGCAAATTATTTTTTGTCATTTAAATATGTATTTAGGGTAAGTCTGCACTGTAATATCGTAACACGCGTGAAGTCATTGAAAACGTAATTAAATAAATGGTAAGCTATCAAATATTTAAGTGGAACTTTTATTTAAAGTTTCGCTTTTTTTATGTGACGTCACATTTCTTAAACACCCCCCTCCTCGTACCACATCGTCACAGATGCGTGGACCCTCCCCCCCCTATGGCGGATTAATAGGGGGGTGCTGAACGGGCTAAAGCCCCCAATAATTTAAGGGCCCCCAAACTTTTTATGAATTATAGTGTATAATAAAGACGCAGGCCATTATGTTTGTACGAATCCCTGAAAATGCCTTGGACAGTCATACGGCAATGCTGCAAATGAGTAGGAAGTATAACGGAAACCAGGCTATTCTTCGTGAGAAGTGCATTGTTGCTCATTATGTGCCGTGCACAGCTCATTCCTTTAATTTGTTTGGGAAAAGAGCAGCAGGTTGTCCTACTGCGGTCAGATTTTTTTGTCTTCTGCAAAATCTTTATACCCGACTTGTTGCATCTACTCATCGTTGACAGGTACTTCAAAAACATATGAAATTGGTACATGCTAACAAAGCCTTGTCTGACACAAGATGGTCAGCGGACATTATGCTGTAAGGTCTGTTAATAGCTCATACCATGAGAATATCGCAGCACTGGAAGAATTAGAAATGAATGAATATCAGCCACGTGACTGCCGACTTGAAGAAGAAGGATTTCTAAAGGAAATTGAACAACTGGAAGTCGCTATTTTACTTGAAATTTGGGAAACAATTTTAGAAAGGAAGTCTCTCATTGAGTTTGTTGAAAAATAGCATTCTTAATTTTATTCCTATGAAGACAAAGGAAAGGAAAAGTCCGTGGTAAAAACAGTGTACACAATCTTCAATACTATCAAAACAAAAAAGAACGCGTCAGTTTGATAAAGGGACATCAACAAAACAGTATTCTCCTGGAGAAAAAAATTCAAGATTGAGGTATTTCTGGTAATCATTGACAAACTTTCTTAAGCCCTACAACATTGGTTAGGTGCATATAAATACATCCATGAGAAATTTGCTTTCTTACAAACCTAACTGAGCTCAGCACTTTCGCCACCCGATGGGCAGCAGCCAAGTTAATGGAAGAGCATTCAAGTGATTTCGAAGAAGGGGTCGGGTAAATCCGAAGCAACCGTTTCGTCCCCCTCAATTTACTAGCAACGCCATCGAGCGGTGCCGGTTTAGGGCCAGAAGCGCCAGTACGGATTAGCAAAAAGTGCCGCGAAGAACGCATTGGACGCCAGCTCTGAGGAAACCTTCCAGTGGGGGTTGCACCCTAGGTAGGTCTTTGATGATCCCCCGGTCAGCGGCGGTCCTAACCATGGAGACCCGTGTGCTTTGCCGGGATGGCGCCAAAGTGGTAGCGGGTCGTAGTAGGAAATTCCACCACCTCCTTGTGAGGGCAACTTAGTGGGAGGCATCTTCGACTGTATGTCCTGGATGCCC
>CALYLW010000027.1:2622830-3102830 GCA_944989445.1 Ampullaceana balthica
ACTTTGAACGTCTTGTCATAGATTACAACATAATGAATCGTATCGCTAACTTTGAACGTCTTGTCATAGATTACAACATAATGAATCGTGTCGTAAACTTTGAACGCCTTGTCCAAGGGCGTGTACCACGTCACTCGTGTACTACGTCTCTCATGTACCACGTGACTTCCCTTCCCAAATACCCGTTGGTGGAAGCTAAGCTTCCGATCAACTTTCAACCTGAGTCTATCACACAACCTGAGTCTATCACACAACCTGAGTCTATCACACAACCTGAGTCTATCACACAACCTGAGTCTATCACACAACCTGAGTCTACCAAACAACCTGAGTCTATCAAACAACCTGAGTCTATCACACAACCTGAGTCTATCACACAACCTGAGTCTATCACACAACCTGAGTCTATCACACAACCTGAGTCTATCACACAGCACGAGTCTATCACACAACCTGCGTCTATCACACAAACTGAGTCTATCACACAACCTGAGTATATCAAACAACCTGAGTCTATCACACAACCTGAGTCTATCAAACAACCTGAGTCTATCACACAACCTGAGTCTATCACACAACCTGGGTCTATCAAACAACCTGAGTCTATCAGACAACCTGAGTCTATCACACAACCTGAGTCTATCACACAACCTGAGTCTATCACACAACCTGAGTCTATCACACAACCTGAGTCTATCAAACAACCTGAGTCTATCACACAACCTGAGTCTAGCACACAACCTGATTCTATCAAAGAACCTGAGTCTATCAAACAACTTGAGTCTATCAAACAACCTGAGTCTATCACACAACCTGAGTCTATCACACAACCTGAGTCTAGCACACAACCTGATTCTATCAAAGAACCTGAGTCTATCAAACAACTTGAGTCTATCAAACAACCTGAGTTTATCACACAACCTGAGTCTATCACACAACCTGAGTCTATCACACAACCTGAGTCTATCACACAACCTGAGTCTATCACACAACCTGAGTCTATCACACAACCTGAGTCTATCACACAACCCGAGTCTATCACACAACCTGAGTCTATCACACAACCTGAGTCTATCACACAACCTGAGTATATCACACAACCTGAGTCTATCACACAACCTGAGTCTATCACACAACCTGAGTCTATCACACAACCTGAGTCTATCACACAGTGTGGGACCGGGAACGTAGCAAGACAGATGTTTGTATGGGCATAGGGGCAGATGTTTGTATGGGCTAAGGGGCAGATGTTTGTATGGACATAGGGGCAGATGTTTGTATGGGCATAGGGGCAGATGTTTGTATGGGCATAGGGGCAGATGTTTGTATGGGCATAGGGGCAGATGTGTGTGTGGTCATAGGGGCAGATGTTTGTATGGGCATAGGGGCAGATGTGTTTGGTTATAGGGGCAGATGTTTCTGTGGGCATAGGGGCAGATGTGTGTGTGGGCATAGGGGCAGATGTTTGTATGGGCATAGGGGCAGATGTGTGTGTGGGCATAGGGGCAGATGTAGGTATGGGCATAGGGGCAGATGTTTGTATGGGAATATGGTCAGAATGTGTGTGTGGGCATATGGGTAGATATGTGTATGGACATAGGGGCAGATGTTTGTATGGGCATAGGGGCAGATGTTTGTGTGGGCATTGGGGCAGATGTTTGTGTGGGCAGTAAGAAGGAACATGGTGACTCACTCAAATGTTTTAAACAACGAACCAGGATCTCGTTCATGAATTTGTTTTTAATGATTCCCTGAAGGTAGCCGTCAGAAGTTTAAGCTCTCTGTATATTTTTGATATCATTTATCAAATTACAAAATATAATTACTTTCATAACCCCGATTAAAGTAAAAAGTTCACTTTTCAGACCATAATGGCCTATGGGGCAAGTGAAGCAGCGTTCACAAGTTTCCGTACACAGGGCGTACAAGCGGATAGTGATGCTAGTAGGGCTGACAATATTGTTGAACAAATCTGCACATGAACGGTGTACACAAGTAACTGTTGGAAACGCCGCATATTTATAGCCATCATAACAGTGGTGGATTTAGGTTTGTCTGCGTGGGGGCCAGGAGAATTTCAGGGGGTGCCGCAATTTTGTTTTATCCATTCACTTAGTGCAAATATTTCTAGGTGCTGAAATAAAATTCATTTGTCTAAATGGCTGGTTCTGCAATGAAGATTTGAAATTTGAAATGAGATTCACTATTATTCTATTATTACTATATTTTATGTTGAAAAAAACATTTCTGCTCACTTTAAATGTGAGATTTACTTTAATAAGTTTTCATCTTAAGAGACTGCTGCAGTCTCAAATATGAAATCTAGAGGTGTGTTGTTTATGTTACAAACATTTTCAGAGTTGCCCTGTGGCAATTTGCTAGACAAAAAGAAACATCTAGTCTTAAGTAGACATGGTTAATCAATTGAATTTATGAAAATGGTCGTTAATTTGGGAACAGTTACTTGTGACGAAATCGAAATATCTCATAATCCTTTGTGTTCACTGTCAATTGCTGAATATCCTAGCAGACTTTAACATAGAAAACTCAGCATAATATGTTTATGGTCTTTGGGCTAAATAAAACATCTAAAATGTTTTGATTATGAGGTAGACTTTGATTAAACATTTTTTATAGGCCTCCAATAGTTTATTGTACTATCTGCAAGATGACTCAACAGTTTGTTCAGCTTGCCATAAATAGCAGTGACAGTAACTCAAACAAATAACTGTTAAATAAGATATGCTGCGTTGATCATTCATAGTACATTATTTAATATTATTTTTGTTTACATCAAACCATTGCAATGAATCTCTTCAATATACAAACCATTTCTTTATATTCAGGAGAGTAATAGGTCCCAAATGCAAACAAAATATAATGTATTTTAAAAAATGTTAATAATTAATAAAAGGCCTAAATATTTAAAGAAATCATTTATCATATATATATTATTTGCATATATCATATGTAGGATAAAAAGATGACAGTAAATTATGAACTTAGTTACAAAGAGAACAACTTATTATTTTTCGAATAAAATTTTAAGAGCTACTGTTTTTAGTTCCTGTAATAGTTTTCTATCTCAAAGAATGAAATGAGAATTTTAGCTGGCAAAATAGTTCAGTTTAAGACCAGGTAATCTGATGCTACAAATAATGAAAAACACAGAGACTTTGGTGGAGCGGATTGGTCAGGATTAGTAACACACACACACACACACAAAGAGTGCTAATAATATTATACTTATAAATAAACTAAACAATTTACTTCAGAATTTAAAAGAATAATTTTTCATTGGAAGTTTGAGCATCAAACTTTGGGAAAATCAATGAACTTTACACAAACAATGATTTTAAGTTCCTAATAAATAAACATTTAAAACTCTATCAAGAATGCAGGACTAAACACAAACCATGGATAAGCATGGGACGCGATATTCTTCTGTATAGAAGGAGTGTCTGTAACAGATAAGATAAGATAATATAAGAAAGAGCCGTGAGCCCTATAAAAAATTGCTTTCTACGTGATTTCATTGAAGCAAAACGATTTATCGTTGATTCAAAGTCAACGTTCTCAGCTAGATCACGTTCAATTGAAATTAATGCCAATCCAGACAGACGTTCGTTTGTCATTGTTGAGTGCAAATTATTTTTGATGAGTTTCAATCTACTGAAACTTCTTTCAGCAGTAGCGCTGCTAACAGGAAGAGTCAAGTAAATTTTATAAAGTATTGACAAATTAGGGAGACCTGATGCCATTTGTTTTTCAGTCAAGAATAGCTGAAACTTTTTAACTAGCAGTTCACTGGATAATGATACAGGTATTGTTGCATACAAATCTTTGAAGGTATCATATTCTACGATTGCTTCTTCAAGGTTAATGACGTGTTTGTAAGTTTTGCATAAACTTCGAAAAGAATCTTTATTTCTTCCGACATTTGGGATGGATCAATAAAATAGAAATAAGTAACTGTGTCCCAAAAGTCATTAAATCGATCATCTATATGTGTTACAAGTGTATCCATGATAGTGAAGTACGTTTCAGATTTAAAGCGTGTAGTTGGATTATCGGCCATTTTATCTCTGCTAAGTTCACCTGCCATCCTTTTCTTTTTTGCAATTCGCTTTTCTTTAAATTCTGTTTTAACATCTAGTTTGGAACAATTTTCGTTAATAAATGATTTGACATCTACATTCGGAATTTCAAAAGCTTCTTCGCTTCTCATTTCAACAAACTTATTTCTTCCAACATCGATCAATTGTTTTGCAAAGGCGTTGCAAGTAGTTTGATGACACGAAGATAACTTTTGTACAAATAGCATCAGAAAAACAGAAGAATATTTTGTTATTAAAACAGAAAGTCCCATAGCTTCTGCTCTGACATTTCCTTTATATTCTGTTGATTCCCCTGAATCAAGTGTGGCTATAATAGCCAACAACTGCATGAACTGCATGCTTACGGCTTGCACATCTTGTATAAGAAAGTCGTTTCAGACTGTTGATTCATATTAATATTTCTGGTGTTCTTTAAGAGTATGCAGACATGGTAAACTAGACGTAAGGAATGCATACAACCTTAAAGATGTGCCAAAAAAACAACAACAACTGTACATCACTGTTTACAGACATTGCTTCGATAGTAGCCAAATTCAAAACATGGGCACAACAATTGGGTGAAAGTTTCTTTATTTGAGTTTGAAAGCCACTCTTAATCCAGAGTATGCCTTCGCTTTTGTAGTTCCGTTAAAATCTTCTCAGCAAATGCGGCAACATTATTTTTAAAGTCCCATAACCGGTGGTCGTACGGGGTCCTAATTTTTCCATTAGAACTTACTAGGGGCGGGGCTTGGTAGACCTTGGTGGGCGCCCCATCTCCCTTCCAGGTCAGCGGAGGACTTTCTTAGCGTTAGTCATTCCATTTTTATTGTGGCTTTAATTTAAAGTGGGCGAGATCCCACGCCCCTCAGCTTGCGGGGCGAGCGCACTATTGACTTCGCTATCCATAAAAGCCTTTAAATCTTTCCACAACATGTCCTGATTTTAAAAAAAAATTAACGTAAAGAAACTGAGATCTGATCAATTCTAGATATATCAATGGTTGAATCAATAATTAAAGAAAAGAATTGTGCAGACTTAACTTCATTATCAATTGTCGCCGATAATTCAGATGCGAGTGATTGATTTAAGCCATATATTACAGTTTCATCATTTGAAATACGATATTTAGCAAGCAGTTTGGTGTCTTTAGGGGGCACCATTTTAGATCCAACAGGGGCACGGGGGGGGGGCAAGCCGCTCCCCTGCCCTATAACTAAATCCGCCACTGCGTCATAACCGCTTTACAATGCAAACTAGCCACGACCATGCACCTTATTTTACACAGTAGCCAATGGCAAGGCTCCAGTAAAATTAGCCAATGGCATGCCTCCAGTAAAATTAGCCAATGGCATGCCTCCAGTAAAATTAGCCAATGGCATGCCTCCAGTAAAATATTATTGTGAATTTTAATGCCCTACAAACTTTTTATTACTGCGGTAAATGCATTCGTCTTACTTATAAACTAAAAATACAGTAAACTGAACATTTAAACAAAATGTGAAAAACAATGACGTAACGTTCAGTCAGGTCATACGGGCCCCAGCAGCTGAATGTTATTGTCTGCTCGCGACGGTAGTAAACTATTAAATTTATTAACTTTAAATACTGACCACTTTGTAAGTCTTATCAAAATCAGTTTTAATGCTAGGCACACACCTGTTATCGAACACCAAGAAACAAGCGAATGGAATGGCCGCGGGTTTGTAATTGGTTTCAGGCTGCGAGGTGCGTCATTCAGCATGCTGGCTGCGAGGTGCGTCATTCAGCATGCTGGCTGCGAGGTGCGTCATTCAGCATGCTGGCTGCTAGGTGACGTCATTCAGCATGCTGGCTGCGAGGTGACGTCATTCAGCATGCCGACACCTGGGGGCGGGTGGGGACAGTTTACATCAACAACCATTTACAAACCAATCACTCCCTTCAACTTTTAAATTTTAAATCACGCCAAAATTGTTTTCAACCCTTTGTTTCTTTCCAGATATATAAATTTTTTAAAAAGCTTCAGTTATTTTTGATATTACAGTGAAAATCATTGAAAGACTCAAATATTTTTTTAAAAAGCCAATTATAGATGAGGTGTTTTTTGATTGTGGTGGGGATGTGAGTGTCGGGAGGAGTGACGGTGTTAGATAAAGCAACAACATTGGCTCGTCTCAACCGGGAATAGGTGCATTTCAAAGCCAAGTTAGCGTCTGTCATATAATAAAAGCAGGGGTGCTTTTTTAATAACACAAAACACCGCCGCAATGTGAACACAGAAGAGCCGCAATGTGAAGACAGAAGAGCCGCATGCGGCTCGCGAGCCGCAGTTTGGCCACCGTTGGTATAGACACTACAGCCACCTTTTCACGGGGATCTGGGCGCAATTTTACTACCTGGGTAATTGCACGGCAACTGGTACACTGGAACGTACCCGTTGACAGACCTAATTGCTAGCCCAATGCCCAGCCACCTTTACTTTACCCAAATTAATGTCAGGTACCCGCTCGGAGCTGGGTGGACTCAGGGGTGGCCTTAGCCACGTGAACGGACCCCCTCCTTCACAGAGATTCGAGCCCATGACACTCAGTACGCCAGCCGAGCATGCATGCCGCTCGACCATCGCGCCAAGTAAAGGAATTTTAATTGATTAATAGTTGCGATATTAGTCAATACACAAAACATCTATTTGTTTCACAGTTTAAATAATTTCAATGTACCAAACAAAACTCATAAATAAAGGTAACTTTAAACAACGAAGATTAGCGTCAGTCATAAAACGGATCCCAAAGAACAGACCAGAATAGTCATAAAGGCAAGTAGCCAGATCTCTGACATTTGATCATCTCTACCATGGCAATTACGAGTCAGACTGAAATCGGTTTGAAATTACTTTCCCAAGAAGTTTCTGGCAACGCGTGATACTATATCACTATAGTGACCATTAAATTCAAGGGAATCTACTCTAACAACAAACATCTTATCTCTAGTCTAACGTTTATTACATTTTTCTTTTGGATTATGTGCTATACTCATCTTCTGTATGGGACCCATCCACCAAAGAAAACATTGATAAACTAGAACAAATTCAAAAAAGAGCTGCCAGATTCATTACTGGAGAATATTCGAAACTGACAAGAATAACACCATTAGTTAAATCATTAAACCTTGAAACACTAGAGGATAGAAGAACCAAGAGCAAAGTAGTAATCATACATAAAGCAATTAATTCTAATTTAGAAATACAACACAAAGATAACTTAATACAACCCTCAGATAGACATAAGGATAAAAACACCTTTCTTATTCCGTATGCAAGAACAAACACATACAAGTTTTCCTTCTTCCCGTCCGGAATTCGGGCGTGGAATGGGTTGCCTGAAGAATCCAGGAAAACCAACACTTTATCAACATTTAAATCTCTAATAAAAATGCAGGACTAAACACAAACCATAGATAAGCGTAGGACGCAATAATCTTCTGTATAGAAGGAGCGTCTGTAAACAGATAAGATAAGATAAGATATACACACGAACGTCAACAAAAGAGTTGGAAAATTAATTATCAAGAACTAGGGCTGCGGAAATTAACGATTAATTTCTCGATTAATCGTTAAATTTTTTTATGGATTAAAATTATTTTAATCGATAAAAAATCGATTAAAATTAAAGAAAATACTTATAATATTTTTAAAAATATTTATTAATAAATAATTAATTATTAACAATTAATAATAATTTATATATTTTTTTGCGTACAAACTTCTCCAGCGTATTATTATAATTTATTTTATTACATTATGTGGACCGGCAGACGTCAACTAAAAATGGCTGACAGCATCAGCGCAGTTAAATTTAAACATATAACTAGAAAGTTGAGCAAAAATATTGTTTTTAAGCTAACTGCGGATGGCAAAGTCGAAGATGGTGAAAAAGTTTACTATGTTCACTGCCTTAAACAATTCTTTTTTAAAGGATCAAATACATCACTGACCGTCCGCTGACGTACCACCTTCAGCAAAAATATTCGATCAAGTATCAACATATTGTCATAAAATTTAGTTCAAAATATTCTTAATTTTCAATGTCCGTGAGAAATGTTCAGTTTAATGACTTCATAAATTTCTATTTTTGGCTTTAATTGAAATTATCGATTAATTAATCGATAATTTTTCAAAAGTTAACGATTAAATTTAAATTAATCGATAACAGCCCCATCAAGAACATATTTATTTTAGTATTTATTGTACTTCGGATGCAAAAATATGAAATAAGTTCGCCTGATATGATGTTTAATTCAATAATTTTATACGCTTTTATTTTTAAAATAGGATTTACATTTTATGAAAGAAAATTCTTAATTTTGATTTATTGTTGGCTGTAGTTTTGATTTGATGTAAGCTTTATAAATGATTCCATTGTAAGCTTTATAAATGATTCCATTTAACTTATGTTTGAAAGAATTGAATTTCACATCGCCCTGGAATAAGAATTGTTCCTGCAGTAAGATTCTGTTAAGCCTTGCATGTCTCAGATTTCAGTGTTTACATTTTGCACACCTGGATGCGCGTGTTGACAAGTAGTATTTGACACAGGGTGGAGTGTCATAGCCTTGTGGAGTATAACCAATTGAAAACATTCCTTAAAGAATTGAAAAGTTTTGGAATTTTAACATGCATGAATCACTTGGACTTTTAACATGCATGAATCACTTGGACTTTTAACATGCATTAATCACTTGGACTTTTAACATGCATGAATCACTTGGACTTTTAACATGCATTAATCACTTGGACTTTTAACATGCATTAATCACTTGGACTTTTAACATGCATTAATCACTTGGACTTTTCTGTAGAAAAAAGGCAAACCAACCACCATAAAAGTAGTCAAGTTTTGATCCCGATTCCGTAAAACGTTGAGCGTCGGTGTGTCGAGGGTAGCCGAGCTAAAATCAAGACAGAAATGAAGAAATTCAAAGATTTCTTTATTATGGTGCTTAATAATGTGAACAAAAACAATAATGGACATTTTTGTAAAAAATAGAAGTAAAAAAAAAGATTTTTAAAAATTACGTTTTTATAAGCGGACTAATAAGAAGAAAATAATTTAAAACTTATACGTTCAAGTACTTTGATTTAATATGACTAAAAACGTTGGGTGGGCGCTTATGAGGTTTTACATATGTAGTTCACTCATTCTCTCACTGATAGATCTCCATTATAATTTTTATATCAAACACCCCCCCTCCACCACGTTTTTACTCATATTAAATGAAAGTACTTGAACTTATTAGTTTTAAATTATTTTCTTCTTTTTAGTCCGCTTATAAAAACGTGGTTTTTAAAAATCTTTTTTTTACTTCTATTTATTTTATTCTTTTTAGTCTAAGTGTATGCTATGGTGAGTTTTGAAGTATTGATTATGTTCAAACATAATACGCATTGCCGCATTGCCCGACAAACATTTACAGACTGGAAATGACTGATCTCCCCTTGATGTTAAACATGGTTGATGTGGTCGAGTTTGGTGTGAACTCGGCACGTGAATGTAATGTAAACAAGAGCAGACGGATAATACATAACCTTATATATAGATAAACTAAAAATTTCAATAATTTAATAACGATTCATTCGATCTATCTGAAATTTTGATACAATGCATTGTCTTCCAAGATCTATCTGTGGTAAAATTTTGAGATCTCTAGGACCATCAAAAATGGTTAAATTTTACGTTGGTAGATTTGAAAAATTTTGGACAGACAGGAACGAAAGCGAGTTAATAAAAACGAGGTAAAAAATATTTTTAGCCAATATTTCAGACACAATTTGTTTTGGTTTTTTGAAAGAAATACCTAAGAGTGGCAACAGCAACAGATGATGAGTTTCAAACTAAAATAGTAGTTGATTATAAACAGAAGAAAAGCAAGAAATGTTATGAAGCCAGTAATCTCATCTCGATGTGGAGATACATTTTAAAATCCCAACACCTAAACGTTGACAAAACTGAACCAAGTAAATCCATGTTTAGCTCTTCGCAAAAACGATCGATCAAATCTTTCCAACGTCAATAGAAATTTTCCCGGTGACTGAGCTGGTTATATTCCTGCAGTATTTCATGGTGCAATTTGAATTTATTCCTAATGAAAATAAAGGATGACATCTTGGGACCATGAAACAAGAAACGAATAGGCCCATGTGTATTAGTGCCATTAAAATGAGCATAAATTGAGCTGAAGTATCTGAAATGAACGCATTGCCTTATCAAATAGTCAATCTATGGACGCTACAAAACTTCAAATAGTCAATCTATGGACGCTACAGAACATCAAATAGTCAATTTATGGCCGCTACAAAACATCAAATATTCAATCTATAGACGCTACAAAACATCAAATAGTCAATCTATGGACGCTACAAAACATCAAATAGTCAATCTATGGACGCTACAAAACATCAAATAGTCAATCTATGGACGCTACAAAACATCAAATAGTTAATCTATGGACGCTACAAAACATCGAATGGTCAATCTATGGACGCTACAAAACATCAAATAGTCAATCTATGGACGCTACAAAACATCGAATAATCAATCTATGGACGCTACAAAACATCAAATGGTCAATCTATGGACGCTACAAAACATCAAATAGTCAATCTATGGACGCTACAAAACATCAAATAGTCAATCTATGGACGCTACAAAACATCAAATAGTCAATCTATAGACGCTACAAAACACCAAATAGTCTATGGACACTACAAAACATCAAAAAGTCAACTATGGACGCTACAAAACATCAAATATTCAATCTATGGACGCTACAAAACATCAAATAGTCAATCTATGGACGCTACAAAACATCGAATAATCTATCTATGGACGCTACAAAACATCAAATAGTCAATCGATGGACGCTACAAAACACCAAATGGTCAATCTATGGACGCCACAAAACATTTCATAGTCAATCTATGGACGCTACAAAACATCAAATAGTTAATCTATGGACGCTACAAAACATCAAATGGTCAATCTATGGACGCTACAAAACATCAAATAGTCAATCTATGGACGCTACAAAACATCGAATAATCAATCTATGGACGCTACAAAACATCAAATAGTCAATCTATGGACGCTACAAAACATCAAATGGTCAATCTATGGACGCTACAAAACATCAAATAGTCAATCTATGGACGCTACAAAACATCAAATAGTCAATCTATGGACGTTACAAAACATCAAATAGTCAATCTATAGACGCTACAAAACATCAAATAGTCTATGGACACTACAAAACATCAAAAAGTCAACTATGGACGCTACAAAACATCAAATAGTCAATCTATGGACGCTACAAAACATCAAATGGTCAATCTATGGACGCTACAAAACATCAAAAAGTCAACTATGGACGCTACAAAACATCAAAAAGTCAACTATGGACGCTACAAAACATCAAATGGTCAATCTATGGACGCTACAAAACATCAAATAGTCAATCTATGGACGCTACAAAACATCGAATAATCTATCTATGGACGCTACAAAACATCAAATAGTCAATCGATGGACGCTACAAAACACCAAATGGTCAATCTATGGACGCTACAAAACATCAAATAGTCAATCTATGGACGCTACAAAACATCAAATAGTCTATGGACGCTACAAAACATCAAATAGTCAATCTATGGACGCTACAAAACATCAAATGGTCAATCTATGGACGCTAAAAAACATCAAATAGTCAATCTATGGACACTACAAAACATCGAATAATCAATCTATGGACGCTACAAAACATCAAATAGTCAATCTTTGGACGCTACAAAACATCAAATGGACAATCTATGGACGCTACAAAACATCAAATAGTCAATATATCGACGCTACAAAACATCAAATAGTCAATCTATGGACGCTACAAAACATCAAATAGTCAATCTATAAACGCTACAAAACATCAAATAGTCTATGGACGCTACAAAACATCAAAAAGTCATCTATGGACGCTACAAAACATCAAATAGTCATCTATGGACGCTACAAAACATCAAATATTCAATATATTGACACTACAAAACATCAAATATTCAATCTATGGACGCTCCCAACGAGGATGAATTAAAATCACATGCGTCAACGTAACAGCAACACCCAGCTGACATTTTGAACACATTCGACTGCTATAAATAGAACGAGGGGACAAGCTTTCCCCCCTAGTCAAACTGAGGACATTTTGACACCTGGAGGCATCATTTAAATCTGTCACTCAAAGTTGTCATCATTTAAATCTGTCACTCAAAGTTGTCATCATTTAAATATGTCACTCAAAGTTGTCATCATTTAAATCTGTCACTCAAAGTTGTCATCATTTAAATCTGTCACTCAAAGTTGTCATCATTTAAATCTGTCAGTCAAAGTTGTCATCATTTAAATCTGTCACTCAAAGTTGTCATCATTTAAATCTGTCACTCAAAGTTGTCATCATTTAAATCTGTCACTCAAAGTTGTCATCATTTAAATCTGTCAGTCAAAGTTGTCATCATTTAAATCTGTCACTCAAAGTTGTCATCATTTAAATCTGTCACTCAAAGTTGTAATCATTTTAATCTGTCACTCAAAGTGGATAGGCAGAATGTTTTGGGTCAAACTTTACTGTTTCTGTAACTTGTGAATGGGAAAATAATTACGGAAATGTTCTAAAAAATCACCTCTTAGAAATATAATTAAAATTTACTATATAATTGCACTTTAGTATTTGTGGAATGGCAATCTAATAATTTGAAGAGTGATGATATGCACCTTCTTTCAAATATGTGCATGGCTCTCTATGTACACGTTTTTGGCAACGTAGAACTTTTGCTACTTTACCAATCCTCCGACAATAGAACAGAAAAAACTCATTTTATACAGACGTTATCCTTACATTACACATTTATAACGGTCAACGTTTGAAACAGCTAACTTCACACTTATATTTATAACGGTCAACGTTTGAAACAACTAACTTCACACTTATATTTATAACGGTCAACGTTTGAAACAGCTAACTTCACACTTATATTTATAACTGTCAACGTTTGAAACAACTAACTTCACACTTATATTTATAACGGTCAACGTTTGAAACAGCTAACTTCACACTTATATTTATAACGGTCAACGTTTGAAACAGCTAACTTCACACTTATATTTATAACTGTCAACGTTTGAAACAACTAACTTCACACTTATATTAACTTTGGTAGTCCTCGTAAAATATATCTGGACTAGCGTATCACCCGTCAAAAATGACGAAGGTTTCAGCTGAAATCTATTTCTTTTATAAAAAATGCACTTTTTTAGGGCGCCTACGGCGCCGACCTTTTTCAAAAGCCCAACTAACTTGTCCTTGTTTATAAATACGAAATATTAAACTTTCTGAATTGTACACAAAGTATTTTATAATAGGCGTTGTAGGACGCCTACGGCGCCCCCTTTATTTTTTTTATTTTATAATTAACCATCATCAAATCCTCTTTTTACAATATGAGCGAAAACAATGACGTCATATAATATTTTTTTACAGTGCATCTTTAATTTGCACACCTTTTGATGCATTGGTGCAGTAATTTGGTGCGCTGCTTTCTAAAATTAGTAGCGTCACGGACAAACACTACAGACGTGACATTGCAAATTATATAAGTTTATATATTATTCAGACAACTTTAACATTCGTTTCATATAACGATAACTTACGGATAAACAAAGTTGGTAATTGCCTATGCGTATGTCCCCTTACTTTAAAAGAGTAATGTCCATGCACTACTACTACTACATTACTGCCAAAATGTCAGGTGTAAAGTCTGTTGTGAAAAACTTGAGAGTGAAAGAATATAACTATTGACATGTTGGTGTTGTATGAGACTAAAAACTTTGATTGTCTCAAACCTCAAACATCTCAGGAGCTGATCTCTGTCAGAGAACTTGGTTATTTCCCTGGAGGATCTTCCACTGCTAATAGTTGAAATCTTCCTTCCAGTGGGAGTAATCTTTTTATCTCCCCTAATAATGGATATAATCCTAGTTGCCATTGATGACAAAATCTTCATTTTTTACCATGATAAATAAATTCTTTCGTGGATTTATGTCTCCTATTAGCCAGTCTCTCTTTATGTCTCTTATTAGCCAGTCTCTCTTTATGTCTCCTATTAGCCAGTCTCTCTTTATGTCTCCTATTAGCCAGTCTCTCTTTATGTCTCCTATTAGCCAGTCTCTCTTTATGTCTCTTATTAGCCAGTCTCTCTTTATGTCTCTTATTAGCCAGTCTCTCTTTATGTCTCCTATTAGCCAGTCTCTCTTTATGTCTCCTATTAGCCAGTCTCTCTTTATGTCTCTTATTAGCCAGTCTCTCTTTATGTCTCCTATTAGCCAGTCTCTCTTTATGTCTCCTATTAGTCAGTCTCTCTTTTTGTCTCCTATTAGCCAGTCTCTCTTTATGTCTTCTATTAGCCAGTCTCTCTTTATGTCTCTTATTAGCCAGTCTCTCTTTATGTCTCCTATTAGCCAGTCTCTCTTTATGTCTCCTATTAGCCAGTCTCTCTTTATGTCTCCTATTAGCCAGTCTCTCTTTATGTCTCCTATTAGCCAGTCTCTCTTTATGTCTCCTATTAGCCAGTCTCTCTTTATGTCTCCTATTAGCCAGTCTCTCTTTATGTCTCCTATTAGCCAGTCTCTCTTTATGTCTCCTATTAGCCAGTCTCTCTTTCTAGTGGATGTATACATGCCTTTTGTTTTCTTCTCCTGGTCATAAATATCTTGCTGTCTCTAAGATGCTTCTAAATTAAATAAATATTCACGTGATCATTTAAAGCAGACATTTTGTCCAGATACCAAACAAAAAAAACAAAAAAAAACTTTCAAGTTCTACACATTCAACGGTAGCTGGAAATAATACCCAAACAGAAAATGTGACAGTGTTTGAACTTCCCATTTCCTAAACGCAAGACATGCATTAAAGTATGACGCACATTACTAAGAATCTTGTTATTACAAAGCACTTCACATCCTCCAAACTTTTCAGATATAACACTACACACTTGTTCTCTTCCTGTCAAAGTTGGATATTTTAACAAGCTATGTTATTCTGCATATTTATTTAATACATTTTTTTTTCTAAAACAAAAGAAATTATTACATGCCAAACAATCTTGTGAACCTTTAAAAAACTAATGAAACGCAGGTAAAGTAAATGTTCTCTAAGACATGCATTGTAGCTTTAGTCTAGTAAACATGTTACCTGGCAAACTTTGGTTAGTCTGACAGACTGACATGTTACCTGGCCAACTTTGGTTAGTCTGACAGACTGACATGTTACCTGGCTAACTTTGGTCAGTCTGACAGACCGACATGTTACCTGACTAACTTTTGTTAGTCTGACAGACCGACATGTTACCTGGCTAACTTTGGTTAGTCTGATAGACCGACATGTTACCTGGCTAACTTTGGTTAGTCTGACAGACTGACATGTTACCTGGCTAACTTTGGTTAGTCTGACAGACTGACATGTTACCTGGCTAACTTTGGTTAGTCTGACAGACTGACATGTTACCTGGCTAACTGTGGTTAGTCTGACAGACTGACATGTTATCTGGCTAGGTTTGGTTAGTCTGACTGACTGACATGTTACCTGGCTAGCTTTGGTTAGTCTGACAGACCGACATGTTACCTGGCTAACTTTATTTAGTCTAGCTGACGGACGTGTTACCTGGCTAACTTTGGTTAGTCTGACAGACCGACATGTTACCTGGCTAACTTTATTTAGTCTAACTGACGGACGTGTTACCTGGCTAACTTTGGTTAGTCTGACAGACCGACATGTTACCTGGCTAACTTTATTTAGTCTAACTGACGGACGTGTTACCTGGCTAGCTTTGGTTAGTCTGACAGACCGACATGTTACCTGGCTAGCTTTGGTTAGTCTGACAGACCGGCATGTTACCTGGCTAACTTTATTTAGTCTAACTGACGGACGTGTTACCTGGCTAACTTTGGTTAGTCTGACAGACCGACATGTTACCTGGCTAACTTTATTTAGTCTAACTGACGGACGTGTTACCTGGCTAACTTTGGTTAGTCTGACAGACCGACATGTTACCTGGCTAACTTTATTTAGTCTAGCTGACGGATGTGTTACCTGGCTAACTTTGGTTAGTCTGACAGACCGACATGTTACCTGGCTAACTTTATTTAGTCTAGCTGACGGACGTGTTACCTGGCTAACTTTGGTTAGTCTGACAGACCGACATGTTACCTGGCTAACTTTATTTAGTCTAACTGACGGACGTGTTACCTGGCTAACTTTGGTTAGTCTGACAGACCGACATGTTACCTGGCTAACTTTATTTAGTCTAGCTGACGGACGTGTTACCTGGCTAACTTTGGTTAGTCTGACAGACCGACATGTTACCTGGCTAACTTTATTTAGTCTAGCTGACGGACGTGTTACCTGGCTAACTTTGGTTAGTCTGACAGACTGACATGTTACCTGGCTAGCTTTGGTTAGTCTGACAGACCGGCATGTTACCTGGCTAACTTTATTTAGTCTAGCTGACGGACGTGTTACCTGGCTAACTTTGGTTAGTCTGACAGACTGACATGTTACCTGGCTAGCTTTGGTTAGTCTGACAGACCGGCATGTTACCTGGCTAACTTTATTTAGTCTAGCTGACGGACGTGTTACCTGGCTAACTTTGGTTAGTCTGACAGACTGACATGTTACCTGGCTAGCTTTGGTTAGTCTGACAGACCGACATGTTACCTGGCTAACTTTATTTAGTCTAGCTGACGGACATGTTACCTGGCTAACTTTATTTAGTCTAGCTGACGGACGTGTTACCTGGCTAACTTTATTTAGTCTAGCTGACGGACGTGTTACCTGGCTAACTTTATTTAGTCTAGCTGACGGACGTGTTACCTGGCTAACTTTATTTAGTCTAGCTGACGGACGTGTTACCTGGCTAACTTTATTTAGTCTAGCTGACGGACGTGTTACCTGGCTAACTTTATTTAGTCTAGCTGACGGACGTGTTACCTGGCTAACTTTATTTAGTCTAGCTGACGGACGTGTTACCTGGCTAACTTTATTTAGTCTAGCTGACGGACGTGTTACCTGGCTAACTTTATTTAGTCTAGCTGACGGACGTGTTACCTGGCTAACTTTATTTAGTCTAGCTGACGGACGTGTTACCTGGCTAACTTTATTTAGTCTAGCTGACGGACGTGTTACCTGGCTAACTTTATTTAGTCTAGCTGACGGACGTGTTACCTGGCTAACTTTATTTAGTCTAGCTGACGGACGTGTTACCTGGCTAACTTTATTTAGTCTAGCTGACGGACGTGTTACCTGGCTAACTTTATTTAGTCTAGCTGACGGACGTGTTACCTGGCTAACTTTATTTAGTCTAGCTGACGGACGTGTTACCTGGCTAATTATGTTGTTTGGCTTATCTCTTTATCTTTAGTTTATGAAAACTTCATTTCAACCTTTGGGTGTCACTACAATTATCAAAATATGATTTCCCTTCTTACACCAGGAGTTCTTGACGAGGATTCCATGGATGAGCAAGTGCACCACGATGTTTATGCTTGGGGTATGTAGTACATTATAAATTTGTTGGAATCATTCGATTAATTCAGCTCCATGCCGTTTAGTCGCAAGTTTTGAACGGATTTCTTCATTATATCTCGATAATTAAAATTAAAAAACCCCGTAAATAAAAAAACCCCGTAAAAAAACAAGTTTTTGACTATAAATCCTTTATGTACGAGAATATGCATCTTCTGGGACCCATCCACCAAAGAAAACATTGATAAACTAGAACAAATTCAAAAAGAGCTGCCAGATTAATTACTGGAGAATATTCGAAACTGACAAGAATAACACCATAAGTTAAATCATTAAACCTTGAAACACTAGAGGATAGAAGAACCAAGAGCAAAGTAGTAATCATACATAAAGCAATTAATTCTAATTTAGAAATACAACACAAAGATAACTTAATACAACCCTCAGATAGACATAAGGATAAAAACACCTTTCTTATTCCGTATGCAAGAACAAACACTTACAAGTTTTCCTTCTTCCCGTCCGGAATTCGGGTGTGGAATGGGTTGCCTGAAGAATCCAGGAAAACCAACACTTTATCAACATTTAAATCTCTAATAAAAATGCAGGACTAAACACAAACCATAGATAAGCGTAGGACGCAATAATCTTCTGTATAGAAGGAGCGTCTGTAAACAGATAAGATAAGATACGAGAAGTAACTAAAAGAATGTTCATTATAATACGCAGCGCAAGACCATCCTAAAATACAAAATTGCAGTTGTGTCGTAAAACATGTTTAATATAATGCGCACCGATCAGGAATATGTTTATAAAAAGAGTTGTCAATAAAATACGATCAAACCTATTTAATTAGAAATATAAAAAAAACTAATAAATATAAAACAATTCACAATTTCCATAATTTATTATTTTGCTTGTGTATTTCCAATGTTATTTAAGAAATAAACAACCCCGTAAAAACAAAGTTTTTGACTATAAATCCCTTATATATGAGACATAACTAAAAGTATTGATTATGTTCAAAAGTGACAAACATTTACAGACTGAAACCAAATTATCTCCCTTGGCTTTAAAACTAGGTCAAAACTCTAGCAGACGACGACTAAACAATAGAAAAACTAAAAATGCATTAATTTAATTACGGTACGTTCGATCGATCTGAAATTTAATTAAAAATGCATTAATTTAATTACGGTAAGTTCGATCGATCTGAAATTTTGATACGATGCATTGTTAGGTGAGACGGGTCCTTGTGCCAAATTTCAGCTCGATGGCTTTACTGGAAGTGGGTCATTTTTGACTTTTGTTTTTCCGCGGGAGGACGGGCGTCGCGGGCGGGACGAACGACAGTCGAGGACGAATGAGACGGCGGTGAAGTTAATATAAGGGATTTAAAAATAAATAATTTCATTCTTCATTTCTTTTTTTTAAATTCCCTCTCTCTTTCTCTGGCTCTCTCTCTCTCCCTCTCTCTTTCTCTCTCTCTCTCTCTCCCCCTCTCTCTCTCTCTCACTCACTCTCTCTCTTTAATTTTAAACTGCTAGTTGGTCATACATCTTTTTTTAAAAATCCCTGCAGTTGATAATAAGTTCAAATAAGAAAAAATCATATTTTAAGTCAACATTGATGCTTACCGCTGAATTTATGTGTTGTGTATTTTTACGTTGGAAGCCTTGTCGGGGGCGTGTCCTTGATGGGGATTATAGACCTTTCAGAGTCAAAGCTATTTCAAAACACATTAGCCCTCAACTGAAATTGGCAGATTACACGCCAAGAGTAATGGTTCTTTGGTGGGCGCTTGTTGCCAGTCATTTAAGCTGTAATTAATTTCCAGCTGCTTCATCAGTGCTGGGACGAACAAGATATTACCAGGGACACGAAGACAGAAGTGGTGGTCAAGACATGAGGGGAATTGATGTGTAACAAGTATGTGGTGTGGGGGGGGGGAGAAATCAAAGAGAGGTACTGCGTGAAATTGTTTTGCTAAACGTAAACATTGTCGGAATGAGAATAATAAACTGTGTGAACTTTGGCTATCAGAGATGTTGGGCTATCAGATATGTTAGGCTATCAGATATGTTAGGCTATCAGAGATGTTAGGCTATCAGAGATGTTAGGCTATCAGATATGTTAGGCTATCAGAGATGTTAGGCTATCAGAGATGTTAGGCTATCAGATATGTTAGGCTATCAGAAATGTTAGGCTATCAGAGATGTTAGGCTATCAGAGATGTTAGGCTATCAGAGATGTTAGGCTATCAGAGACGTTAGGCTATCAGAGATGTTAGGCTATCAGAGACGTTAGGCTATCAGGGATGTTAGGCTATCAGGGATGTTAGGCTATCAGGGATGTTAGGCTATCAGAGATGTTAGGGACATGAAAAGATTGATGTTTTCATTTTAGTGATTCTGTTTTTTTTAAGGTTCTAATTTTTTCCCATTTTAAATAATTCTTAAATGTGTGGAATCAATACTTTTCTTAAGTGAGTCAATGCCAAAATCGACATTATGTACACATTTAAAAACTACGGTATTTCTACGCTATCTCGTATCTTAACATTTGAAGAAAGAATTATCAGCCTATTGATACAGTCTCAACAGAGATTGTTTTTGTTTGATGAGGAAAGAGAATAATTTGAAGTTAAACTTTGGTCCAATCAAAAAGCAGTTGGTGATGAAGCTCACGGCTCACTGAGAACGGGCCAAGGCAATGATCAATTTCGTTGTTACATACATTTACTTGAGTGAAAACAGTCAGGTTTCGAGATTTGGACGGACTAACATTTTGTCCAGCCATTCCCCAGCTCATAAAGCTTACTAATGCCACCAGGGATGGTTGAATAATTCATGCGTTCGGTATTTCTAGCCCCCTTCTATCTTTGTCGAATAAGGACATAACAATACAGTCATCGATAACAACAAGTTTTCGGTACAAATTCGATTACACGCGAGTCACGTTACGATAGGCTTTGGTACAATCACCCGCTATATTTGAGTACAGTAAACAGTGTGTACTATTGTTGGTACAATCACCCGCTATATTTGAGTACAGTAAATAGTGTGTACTATTGTTGGTACAATCACCAGCTATATTTGAGTACAGTAAACACTGTGTACCATTGTTGGTACAATCACCCGCTATATTTGAGTACAGTAAATAGTGTGTACTATTGTTGGTACAATCACCCGTTATATTTGAGTACAGTAAACAGTGTGTACTATTGTTGGTGCAATCAACCGCTATATTTGAGTACAGTAAACAGTGTGTACTATTGTTGGTACAATCACCCGCTATATTTGAGTACAGTAAACAGTGTGTACTATTGTTGGTACAATCACCCGCTATATTTGAGTACAGAAAACAGTGTGTACTATTGTTGGTGCAATCACCCGCTATATTTGAGTACAGTAAACAGTGTGTACTATTGTTGGTACAATCACCCGCTATATTTGAGTACAAACCAGTAAACAGTGCGCACTATTGTTGGTACAATCGACCGCTATACTTGAGTACAGTAAACAGTGTGTACTTTTGTTGTACAATTACCCGCTATATTTGAGTACAAACCAGTAAACAGTGCGCACTATTGCCGTCCTTGCCAGATAAACATTGTGGCAAAATATGGACAAACGGCTGGCCCATTCCCAAGACTCACCAGTTTTTAAAGTCTCAGATGGGTTAACATTAAGACGGGCTAACATTAAGACGGGCTAACATTAAGACGGGCTAACATTAAGACGGGCTAACATTAAGTCCGGCTAACATTAAGACCGGCTAACATTAAGACCGGCTAACATTAAGACGGGCTAACATTAAGACGGGCTAACATTAATTAAGACGGGCTAACATTAAGACGGGCTAACATTAAAACTGACTAACATTAATTAAGACGGGTTAACATTAAGACGGGCTAACATTAAGACGGGCTAAGATTAAGACGAGCTAACATTAAGACGGGCTAACATGAAGACGGGCTAACATTAAGACGGGCTAACATTAAGACGGGCTAACATTAAGACGGGCTAACACTAAGGCGGGCTAACATTAAGACGGGCTAACATTAAGACCGGCTAACATTAAGACGGGCTAACATTAAGACGGGCTAACACTAAGGCGGGCTAACATTAAGACGGGCTAACATTAAGACCGGCTAACATTAAGACGGGCTAACATTAAGACGGGCTTACATTAAGACCGGCTAACATTAAGACGGGCTAACATTAAGACGGGCTAACACTAAGACGGGCTAACATTAAGACGGGCTAACATTAAGACCGGCTAACATTAAGACGGGCTAACATTAAGACGGGCTAACACTAAGACGGGCTAACATTAAGACGGGCTAACATTAATTAAGACCGGCTAACATTAAGACCGGCTAACATTAAAACTGACTAACATTAATTAAGACGGGCTAACATTAATTAAGACGGGCTAACATTAATTAAGACGGGCTAACATTAAGACCGGCTAACATTAAGACGGCTAAAATTATTTAAGACCGGCTAACATTAAGACCGACTAACATTAAGACGGGCTAACATTAAGACGGACTAACATTAAGACGGGCTAACATTAAGACGGGCTAACTTTAAGACGGGCTAACATTAAGACGGGATAACATTAAGACCGGCTAACATTAAGACCGGTTAACATTAAGACGGGCTAACATTAAGATGGGCTAACATTAATTAAGACGGGCTAACATGAAGACGGGCTAACATTAAGACGGGCTAACATTAAGACGGGCTAACATTAAGACGGGCTAACATTAAGACGGGCTAACATTAAGGAGGGCTAACATTAAGACGGGCTAACACAAAGACGGGCTAACATTAAGGCGGGCTAACACTAAGACGGGCTAACATTAAGACGGGCTAACATTAAGACGGGCTAACATTAAGACGGGCTAACATGAAGACGGGCTAACATTAAGACGGGCTAACATTAACACGGTCTAACATTAAGACGGGCTAACATTAAGGCGGGCTAACATTAAGACGGGCTAAGACTAAGACGGGCTAACATTAATACGGACAAACATTAAGACGGGTTAACATTAAAAACGGCTAACATTAAAACTGGCTAACATTAATTAAGACGGGCTAACATTAATTAAGACGGGTTAACATTAAGACCAGCTAACATTAAGACGGGCTAACATTAAGACGGGCTAACATTAAGACGGGCTAACATTAATTAAGACGGACTAACATTAAGACGGGCTAACATTAAGACGGGCTAACATTAAGACGGGCTAAAATTAAGACGGGCTAACACTAAGGCGGGCTAACATTAAGACGGGCTAACATTAAGACGGGCTAACATTAAGACGGGCTAACATTAAGACGGGCTAACACTAAGACGGGCTAACATTAAGACGGACTAACATTAAGACGGGCTAACATTAAGACGGGCTAACATTAATTAAGACGGTTTAACATTAAGACCGCCTAACATTAATTAAGGCGGGCTAACATTAAGACCGGCTAACATTAAAACTGGCTAACATTAATTAAGACGGGCTAACATTAATTAAGACGGGTTAATATTAAGACCAGCTAACATTAAGACGGGCTAACATTAATTAACACGGGCTAACATTAAGACCGGCTAACATTAAGACGGGCTAACATTAAGACCGGCTAACATTAAGACCAGGTAACATTAAGACGGGCTAACATTAAGACGGGCTAACATGAAGACGGGCTATTATTAAGACGGGCTAACATTAAGACGGGCTAACATGAAGACGGGCTGACATGAAGACGGGCTAACATTAAGACGGGTTGACATTAAGACGGGCTAACATTAAGACGGGCTAACATGAAGACGGGCTAACATGAAGACGGGCTAACATTAAGACGGGCTAACATTAAGACGGGCTAACATTAATTAAGACGGACTAACATTAAGACGGGCTAACATTAAGACGGGCTAACATTAAGACGGGCTAACATTAAGACGGCTAACATTAAGACCGGCTAACATTAAGACGGGCTAACATTAAGACGGGCTAACATTAAGACGGGCTAACATTAAGACGGGCTAACATTAAGACCGGCTAACATTAAGACCGGCTAACATTAATTAAGACCGGCTAACATTAAGACGGGCTAACATTAATTAATACGGGCTAACATTAAGACTGGCTGACATTAAAACTGGCTAACATTAATTAAGACGGGCTAACATTAAAACTGGCTAACATTAATTAAGACGGGCTAACATTAAGACGGGCTAACATTAAGACGGCTAACATTAAGACCGGCTAACATTAAGACGGGCTAACATTAAGACGGGCTAACATTAAGACGGGCTAACATTAATTAATACGGGCTAACATTAAGACTGGCTAACATTAAAACTGGCTAACATTAATTAAGACGGGCTAACATTAATTAAGACGGGCTAACATTAAGACCGGCTAACATTAAGACGGCTAAAATTATTTAAGACCGGCTAACATTAAGACCGACTAATAATAATAATAAATTGATTATTTATATAACGCTGTATCCCAGTAAGGAACTGGGCTCACAGCGCTTTACATGAAAGAAATAACATACTTATAAGTATTAAATTAACTTTCATATCACAACAAACACACAAAATTACAATACATTATACATAAGCTACGTTAATCATTTACAAGAAATGTTGTTTCATCAATTTTAAAAATAAATTTTGAAAAGATGTGTCTTAAGTGCAGTCTTGAAGGACTTGGTTGTTTGAATACTACGTATGTGTAATGGTAGAGAATTCCATTGTTTGGCTGCACAAAAAGAGAACGACCTTTCACCAAACGTTTTGGTGCGTGTCGTAGGAACAGAGAGAACGCGTGTGTCTGCAGAAGATCTTAGCTTGCGAGTGGGTGAGTAGACCGACAAAAGTTCAGTAAGATACGATGGGCATGAGTCCGAAAAGAAATTGTGACAGAGAACGGCCAGTTTGTAATCAATACGGGCTTGTATAGGCAGCCAATGAAGTGAGCGAAGAAGTGGAGTAACACGGTCATGTTTTTTTGCCTTGAGCACCAGTCTGGCAGCTGAATTTTGAACTTTCTGTAGTTTTTCAATGCATTGTTTTGGCACACCTGACAGAAGAGAATTGCAGTAATCCATACGAGCCAGTACAAGAGCACAGACTAGTGTTTTTGTGGCACTAACTGTTAAGTAATGACGGATTGAGCTGATCTGACGAATGGCAGTGTAGGCAGAGCGACAGATGTGATTGATGAAGTTGTTAATAGACATGTTGTCAGAAATAATGTAGCCAAGATTCCTAGTCGATGTTGTGAACAGAATATCCGAACTGGCTACGTGAATTGACTTCGGAAGAGACAAAGTACTGCGTGATTTATTGTTGCAAAATAGAAGTGCTTCAGTCTTGTCATCATTCAGCTTGAGTTTGCTTAACGTCATCCAAGATTTCACTTCACCAATGCACTCCTGCAACAAATGGACACCGGAGTCCATATTAGAGGGATCAGCGTGAGTATATAGTTGAATATCATCTGCAAATGATTGTCTTTTAACTGAATGCTTTTCAAGCAGTAGAAGTAGCGGTCTTGTATACAGTACAAAAAGTACCGGACCCAAAACAGAGCCCTGAGGCACACCATAAAGCAAGTCAGCTTTGTGAGAGATACAGCCATCTACTGATGTGATCTGTTAGATAAGTATGATTGAAACCAAGCCAGAACTGAGCCAGAAATTCCAAAATAATTTTGCAGGGTTTTCAGCATTAAGACGGGCTAACATTAAGACGGACTAACATTAAGACGGGCTAACATTAAGACGGGCTAACATTAATTAAGACGGACTAACATTAAGACGGGCTAACATTAAGACGGGCTAACATTAAGACCGGCTAACATTAAGACCGGCTAACATTAAGACGGGCTAACATTAAGACGGGCTAACATTAAGACGGGCTAACATTAAGACCGGCTAACATTAAGACGGGCTAACATTAAGACGGGCTAACATTAAGACGGGCTAACATTAAGACGGGCTAACATTAAGACCGGCTAACATTAAGACGGGCTAACATTAAGACGGGCTAACATTAAGACGGGCTAACATTAAGACGGGCTAACATTAAGACGGGCTAACATTAAGACGGGCTAACATTAAGTCCGGCTAACATTAAGACGGGCTAACATTAAGTCCGGCTAACATTAAGACGGGCTAACATTAAGACGGGCTAACATTAAGTCCGGCTAACATTAAGACGGGCTAACATTAAGACGGGCTAACATTAAGACGGGCTAACATTAAGTCCGGCTAACATTAAGACGGGCTAACATTAAGACGGGCTAACATTAAGACGGGCTAACATTAAGACGGGCTAACATTAAGACGGGCTAACATTAAGACGGGCTAACATTAAGACGGGCTAACATTAAGTCCGGCTAACATTAAGACGGGCTAACATTAAGACGGGCTAACATTAAGACGGGCTAACATTAAGACGGGCTAACATTAAGACGGGCTAACATTAAGACGGGCTAACATTAAGACGGGCTAACATTAAGACGGGCTAACATTAAGACGGGCTAACATTAAGACGGGCTAACATTAAGACGGGCTAACATTAAGACGGGCTAACATTAAGACGGGCTAAAATTAAGACGGGCTAACACTAAGCATCTCACTGAAATAGACTTGATAAAATCTGATCGATATTCTAGTACTAAGAATGGAAACATTGCGTTAAATAAATATGTTAAAATAAATATGTTAAAATAAATATGTTAAAATAAATATGTTAAAATAAATATGTTAAAATAAATATGTTAAAATAAATATGTTAAAATAAATATGTTAAAATAAATATGTTAAAATAAATATGTTAAAATAAATATGTTAAAATAAATATGTTAAAATAAATATGTTAAAATAAATATGTTAAAATAAATATGTTAAAATAAATATGTTAAAATAAATATGTTAAAATAAATATGTTAAAATAAATATGTTAAAATAAATATGTTAAAATAAATATGTTAAAATAAATATGTTAAAATAAATATGTTAAAATAAATATGTTAAAATAAATATGTTAAAATAAATATGTTAAAATAAATATGTTAAAATAAATATGTTAAAATAAATATGTTAAAATAAATATGTTAAAATAAATATGTTAAAATAAATATGTTAAAATAAATATGTTAAAATAAATATGTTAAAATAAATATGTTAAAATAAATATGTTAAAATAAATATGTTAAAATAAATATGTTAAAATAAATATGTTAAAATAAATATGTTAAAATAAATATGTTAAAATAAATATGTTAAAATAAATATGTTAAAATAAATATGTTAAAATAAATATGTTAAAATAAATATGTTAAAATAAATATGTTAAAATAAATATGTTAAAATAAATATGTTAAAATAAATATGTTAAAATAAATATGTTAAAATAAATATGTTAAAATAAATATGTTAAAATAAATATGTTAAAATAAATATGTTAAAATAAATATGTTAAAATAAATATGTTAAAATAAATATGTTAAAATAAATATGTTAAAATAAATATGTTAAAATAAATATGTTAAAATAAATATGTTAAGATAATTTAATCTAATTACTTTTTTCCTGCCTTTAAAGCTGCCTTTAATATAATGTTTTTAACTTGTCTAAATGTTAAACTAACTTCCAGTCTATGACGGATATACATCCACGTATTGACATTTGTACATAATGTTGTGTATTCGTATGAATATTAAGAAAGCAGTATCTTTTGCCAGGATGTTGATAATGTTTGTAAAGTATGTTAGCCCAGCCATAGGCTTGTGTACTGCTCTATATAAGTATACAAAATAAATAACTAAATAAACTACTTTATTATCAATTAAACTTCAAACATTAATTCTTATATTTTCACAAAGTATTCTTAAAGATAATTGGCTCTAACGACGTATTCTTAAAGATAATTGGCTCTAACAACGCATTCTTAAAGATAATTGGCTATAACGACGTATTCTTAAAGATAATTGGCTCTAACAACGTATTCTTAAAGATAATTGGCTCTAACGACAGAGATATGTTCGCTAATAAGACTCTACCCGAGCCGAACATATCAGAAATAAAATTTGAGTCACAGACTTCAGTTGTTAATAGCTGAGACCAACTACTTCCTTATCTGGCTAGACCTCCACAAGGAATAGACCTCCACAAGGAATAGACCTCCACAAGGAATCGACCACCACAACCAGACTTGCAGCCTAGTGGCACACCTGTTGTCTTAGCGGCCTGAACTCGTCATGGAAGTTGGGAATAAATGGACCAATTACCTTCATTCATTTTGCACTTAGGACTTCATCAGAAAACTCATTTAATTCCTCCTTTATATAAATAACATAAATAACTCATTTAATTCCTCCTTTATATAAATAACATAAATTACTCAATTAATTCCTCCTTTATATAAATAACATAAATTAATCAACCAACAATAAAGCAATCATACATTTAATTTAAACTAACAATAAAATCAATTTTAACATGAAAACTTTGGAAGTGTTTAAATGTATACTTGTATGTGTTTAAATGTATAATTGTATGTGTTTAAATGTATAATTGTATGTGTTTAAATGTATAATTGTATGTGTTTAAATGTATAATTGTATGTGTTTAAATGTATAATTGTATGTGTTTAAATGTATAATTGTATGTGTTTAAATGTATAATTGTATGTGTTTAAATGTTGTGGATTAGGAAATATGTTAACGTCATGTCACCTTCAAAGAGTTGCTAACCATTATTACGCCATTAGACTAAACTTTTATTTGAAGACAGTTTTTTTATAATGAACCCAAAGAGCCATACAGCTTACGAGTTGCAAGGCTTAACGTGGTGCAAGGCTTAACGTGGTGCAAGGCTTAACGTGGTGCAAGGCTTAACGTGGTGCAAGGCTTAACGTGGTGCAAGGCTTAACGTGGTGCAAGGCTTAACGTGGTGCAAGGCTTAACGTGGTGCAAGGCTTAACGTGGTGCAAGGCTTAACGTGGTGCAAGGCTTAACGTGGTGCAAGGCTTAACGTGGTGCAAGGCTTAACGTGGTGCAAGGCTTAACGTGGTGCAAGGCTTAACGTGGTGCAAGGCTTAACGTGGTGCAAGGCCTAACGTGGTGCAAGGCCTAACGTGGTGCAAGGCCTAACGTGGTGCAAGGCCTAACGTGGTGCAAGGCCTAACGTGGTGCAAGGCTTAACGTGGTGCAAGGCTTAACGTGGTGCAAGGCTTAACGTGGTGCAAGGCTTAACGTGGTGCAAGGCTTAACGAGTTGCAAGGCTTAACGTGGTGCAAACTTTAACGTGCTAAATGTCTTTAAAACTTAATCTTTTTGTTGACCGATCGGATTAGAAACCAAACAATTTTTTTAAATAAAAAGAAATAAACTGTCCAATTAAAGATGTGAGTTGATTGCAGAGTTGTATTGACCCACTGCCACAAACATGTTTCAGTTCTTTCTCTCATCTCACATGCAGGCGTCTGTCTTCTTCAAGTATTGACATTCCAACACAACATCTCAGGGGATAAAGATGAGCGGGGAGGGGCCGTGAACAGAGGCGTGGACTAAAAAAGGCACTCTCCAAACAAACAAACAAACAAAGAAACTCGTCCGCTCATTGCTAAGCGGTGAAAAGTGACTGTAGCCCTACGTGGTGGCTATCTCCAATCCTATGGTCCTGTGTCTTCAGTGGGATAAGGGGAACTAATTTAAAGATAGACTGGAGTCAATTTACACCGTTTAACGTGATCATTGGTTCACACATGTCATCGTGACAGAATAAGATGTCATAGATACTAGTACGTGTACGGTAATACATTCTTTTGATAGTGTACTAGTACGGTAATACATTCTTTTGATAGTGTACTTGTACGGTAATACATTCTTTTGATAGTGTACTTGTACGGTAATATATTCTTTTGATAGTGTACTTGTACGGTAATACATTCTTTTGATAGTGTACTTGTACGGTAATACATTCTTTTGTTAGTGTACTTGTACGGTAAGACATTCTTTTGATAGTGTACTTGTACGGTAATACATTCTTTTGTTAGTGTACTTGTACGGTATGACATTCTTTTGTTAGTGTACTTGTACGGTAAGACATTCTTTTGTTAGTGTACTTGTACGGTAATACATTCTTTTGTTAGTGTACTTGTACAGTAATACATTCTTTTGTTAGTGTACTTGTACGGTGAGACATTCTTTTGTTAGTGTACTTGTACGGTAATACATTCTTTTGTTAGTGTACTTGTTTGGTAATACATTCTTTTGTTAGTGTACTTGTACGGTAATACATTCTTTGATAGTGTACTTGTACGGTAAGACATTCTTTTGATAGTGTACTTGTACGGTAAGACATTCTTTTGTTAGTGTACTTGTACGGTAAGACATTCTTTTGTTAGTGTACTTGTACGGTAAGACATTCTTTTGTTAGTGTACTTGTACGGTAAGACATTCTTTTGTTAGTGTACTTATACGGTAATACATTCTTTTGTTAGTGTACTTGTACAGTAATACATTCTTTTGTTAGTGTACTTGTACGGTGAGACATTCTTTTGTTAGTGTACTTGTACGGTAATACATTCTTTTGTTAGTGTACTTGTACGGTAATACATTCTTTTGTTAGTGTACTTGTACGGTAATACATTCTTTTGTTAGTGTACTTGTACGGTAATACATTCTTTTGTTAGTGTACTTGTACAGTAATACATTCTTTTGATAGTGTACTTGTACGGTAAGACATTCTTTTGTTAGTGTACTTGTACGGTAATACATTCTTTTGTTAGTGTACTTGTACGGTAAGACATTCTTTTGATAGTGTACTTGTACGGAAAGACATTCTTTTGTTAGTGTACTTGTACGGTAAGACATTCTTTTGATAGTGTACTTGTACGGTAAGACATTCTTTTGTTAGTGTACTTGTACGGTAAGACATTCTTTTGATAGTGTACTTGTACGGAAAGACATTCTTTTGTTAGTGTACTTGTACGGTAAGACATTCTTTTGATAGTGTACTTGTATGGTAAGACATTCTTTTGTTAGTGTACTTGTACGGTAAGACATTCTTTTGTTAGTGTACTTGTACGGTAAGACATTCTTTTGTTAGTGTACTTGTACGGTAAGACATTCTTTTGTTAGTGTACTTATACGGTAATACATTCTTTTGTTAGTGTACTTGTACAGTAATACATTCTTTTGTTAGTGTACTTGTACGGTGAGACATTCTTTTGTTAGTGTACTTGTACGGTAATACATTCTTTTGTTAGTGTACTTGTACGGTAATACATTCTTTTGTTAGTGTACTTGTACGGTAATACATTCTTTTGTTAGTGTACTTGTACGGTAATACATTCTTTTGTTAGTGTACTTGTACGGTAATACATTCTTTTGTTAGTGTACTTGTACAGTAATACATTCTTTTGATAGTGTACTTGTACGGTAAGACATTCTTTTGTTAGTGTACTTGTACGGTAATACATTCTTTTGTTAGTGTACTTGTACGGTAAGACATTCTTTTGATAGTGTACTTGTACGGAAAGACATTCTTTTGTTAGTGTACTTGTACGGTAAGACATTCTTTTGATAGTGTACTTGTACGGTAAGACATTCTTTTGTTAGTGTACTTGTACGGTAAGACATTCTTTTGATAGTGTACTTGTACGGAAAGACATTCTTTTGTTAGTGTACTTGTACGGTAAGACATTCTTTTGATAGTGTACTTGTATGGTAAGACATTCTTTTGTTAGTGTACTTGTACGGTAAGACATTCTTTTGATAGTGTACTTGTACGGTAAGACATTCTTTTGCCAGTAGTGCTAAATTTAATACGCACTCTTATCATTTGCAGATTACGAAATTTACATTCATGTGAAAATAAATGCAAAATTAATATGCGCGATTTCCAATTGGAAAAGAGAAAACTGTTGTTGTTTTACCTATCTTATGTATTCGAATAAATTATGAGGACTAAAGTCAGCCCCCATATACCAAAGCTTTTTTAAGTTTGCTATTTTAGTGAATACTTCTAATTGAACCAACATCTGAGTAGAAAGGTGTTAGGCTAAAGAGTGATTAGGCCACGGTTAAACGGTTGAAGTCAATGGTTAAAGTGTTGATGAGGTCAAAGGTTAAAGTGTTGTGTGCTCAAAAGTTGCATGGTTTGCACGAGAATACCGTTGCTAATAGGAATGTTTACCAGAAAAGGTGTGTTCCATATATTTGAATACGTGAGCTTCTGAGAATAGGGTAAAACAAGATCAATGACAAATTGTTGCCCCGTGCTGTGATGCTTTGCATTCCTGAAGAAGTCAATGACGAGACTGTGATTCTTTGACCTGAAGTCAATGACGAGACTGTGAACCTTTGACCTGAAGTCAATGACGAGACTGTGAACCTTTGACCTGAAGTCAATGACGAGACTGTGAACCTTTGACATCAAGATGCATGAACGTGAAGTCTATTTCAAAAGTGAGCAGGTTTCCATTGAATACAACGTGTGATTCAATTTTGTTTTGCTGTATTCTCAACAAATAGGACGCCACATGTTTTCACGAGGTTATGTTAATGTTAATGACATCAACAATACAACAGCCGTCATATCCATCGAGCTGAACAGTTAAGCTCAATCTAAGTTTTATTAATCTTGTCTGGCCAATTTTAAATCTTTTTAAATCCCTTATATTAACTTCACCGTCGTCTCATTCGTCGTCCGTCCCTCGACCGCGACGCCCGTCGTTCGTCCCACCCGCGGAAAAACAAAAGTCGAAAATGACCCACTTCCAGTGAAGCCATCGAGCTGAAATTTGGAACACGGACCCGTCTCACCTAACAATGCATCGTATCAAAATTTCAGATCGATCGAACGTACCGTAATTAAATTAATTTATTTTTAGTTTATTTATATAAATCACTATTTAGAATGTTTAGTCGTCGTCTGCTAGAGTTTTGACCTAGTTTTAAAGCCAAGGGAGATAATTTCGGTTTCAGTCTGTAAATGTTTGTCACTTTTGAACATAATCAATACTTTTAGTTATGTCTGATATATAAGGGATTTATAGTCAAAAACTTTGTTTTTACGGGGTTGTTTATTCTGTTTGGTGTTCCCAGCACTGTGGGGCCGTCCACAAATATCGTCACGCAATTTTCTTCGATTCCCCTTTCCCCTCCATCGCCACATGTCATCACAAAATGTTAGGCCTCCCTCTCGTATATGACGTCACCGAATGTTTTCCTCCCTTCAAATATGACGTCATAAAGCTTTGCCACCCCCATAAAAACCCGTATTTCCTATTTGAGAATGAGCATGTTTCAAATCATTTTATTATCATTTAAGTATGTGTTTAGTGTAAGGCTGCACTCGAATATCGTTACACGCGGGAAGCCATTTAAAATGTCATTAAATAAACTGTAAGCAATCAAATATATATATGGAACTTTTATTTAAAGTTGAACGCTTTGATGTGACATCACATTTCTTAAACATCCCCTCCACTTCATCACACATCGTCACAAATGTGGTGACCCCCTTCCCCTCCTTCTTTAGCTGTATGACATTATTTATGGTCAGCCTTATTAAAAAATGAAGATTATGTTACGTTCGACTCTCTTTTGGTAGTGACGTCATGTTTCTCAAATAGATAAGATTTTTACAATGATAAATGGTGTATTGAAATATTATTGATACAAGTATCTCTGACGTTTTGGTTGAAATTTCATCGGATTTCCGTTCGTGGGACATGCCTGAATCTGGAAACCTCTCAGGTCAAGGAAACGTTTTGAACTTTATAGCACACACACATGACGTGTGTTGAAGAAGAGTGAACACTGAATAGCTGTCCAGCTTTGACCCATGCCGATGTGTGTCTTATTTCTAAATCCCGTGTATTAAATTCACCGCCTTGTCTCTCTGTCTGTCTGTCGTGTTCCCGCTAAAAAACAAAAATTCAAAAACATGACCCACTTCCCTGTATTCTATCGAGCTGAAATTTTGAACATAGACTTTTGTCACCCACCAATGCATTGTATCAAAATTTCAGATCGATCGAATGTACCTACTTGTATCAGTTAATTTGTAGATTATCTCTACGTAATGTATCTCTATGCAGTATGTAAATGTTTATGCTAGTCTGTCGCGCGGTGCGTATTATAAGCAATACTATTGGTTATGTCTAACATTTAAGGGATTTATAGTCAAACACTTTGTTTTTACGGATTGCTTAATTAACAGGTGATTTTCGTTCCGTATTTATTTTCCAAGATTGTTGATAAAGGTTCTAAATTTGCCAATCTTCACGCACGCAACATTTGATATCTCAAAAGGATCGTCTTCTGATGTTTAACTGAATTCAACTACTATCAAATTATTTAGGCATTATTAAACATACTAGGCTCTACACATAGCAGAGATGAAATACAATACGCCACAATGGTGGAACAATTAATCGATCTCAATAATATAGGGTTTATTCAATGACCGTGTTCAATGACTTGATGGCTGCGAACGTATTCAGTTCAAGTTTGATCTGATTGACAGTAACGTTGATGATTGGTCATTAGCACAATCAATTTCTTGACTGCTACCATTTATCGGGTCGCAAATGACTGATTATTGGTATTAGGAATCATTCGTTAGAGAGTAGCGCTGATAGACCTCTCATAACTAGTTCATCTTTGTTCTTTTTTGTCCGATCCAGTATTTGGCCGAGTTATTGTCATTGAGCTGACAGAATGATTCAAACGATGTCAAGCTATTAAAAGATAGAGCTTTCCTTTAAAGAATTCTTACTAGAGTTCATTCACTTTGTCTTGTCAGAGGAAGCATTCAAAGTGTATGTTTTTGTCCTTGACATGTTGACAACGGACCCCACTTTCCCTTTGCCGCTGTAAACATCAGTGTTATTTTGTAATTCTCTTTCTGATTGATGTCTGCTGGAATACACTGCTGATAAGTTTTAGCTTATTTACTTAATTTCTTTACATTTTTTCGCTGAGCAAGGGTTTTGTCGATACTTTCGTTGTTTTGTTGCGTGTTTTTTAGGATCTTCCTAACCCTATTTAATCGCTTTTATTGTCTACCAATGTGTAAAGTCAATAATTTACTGGGTCCTTCTACACCCATTTTTGGATCCTTTACACGGACCGCCTACACATAACTGTCAATATCTTGACCGCCTACACATAACTGTCCATATCTTGACCACCTACACATAACTGTCCATATCTTGACCGCCTACACATAACTGTCCATATCTTGACCGCCTACACATAATTGTCCATATCTTGACCGCCTACACCTAACTGTCCATATCTTGACCACCTACACATAACTGTCCATATCTTGACCACCTACACATAACTGTCCATATCTTGACCGCCTACACATAACTGTCCATATCTTATCCGTTTTGTTATCGAAAAGCATTCAGTTAAACGCAGGTGTTACTCAGCTATACACTCACACTGAGCCCTCTAATATTGACTCCACTGTCAAATTGATATAGGAGTGCATTGGTGAAGTAAAGTCTTGGATGACTTGCAACAAGCTGAAGCTGAATGATGGCAAGAATGAAGCACTTCTAATTTGTGACAATAAATCGTGCAATACTTTGTCTCTTCCCAATTCTATTCAGGTGGCCAGTTCTGATATACTGTTCACAACATCGACTAGGAATCTTGGCTACATTATTACTGACAACATGTCTACCAACAATCACATCTGTCGCTCTGCCTACACCGCCATTCGTCAGATCAGCTCAATCCGCCACTACTTAACAGTTAGTGCTCTTGTTCTCACGCGTATTGATTATTGCAATTCTCTTCTGTCAGGTGCGCCAAAACAACGGATTGAAAAACTACAGAAAGTCCAAAATTAAGCTGCCAGAATAGTTCTTAAGGGAAACAAACGACCATATTATGTCGCTACATTACTCACTTCAACGGCTATACCTATCAAGCCCGATTTTATTACAAACTGCCCGTTCCCTGTCACAACTTCTTTTATGACTCATGCCCTTCCTTAACTTCCTATCTGACCGAACTTCTCTCTGTCTACTCACCCACTCGTCAGCTACGCTCTCCTGCAGACACACATATTCTCTCTGTTTCTAAGACACGCATTAAACATTTTATGGAAGGTCTGTCAATTTTTGTGCCACCAAACAGTGGAATTTTCTACCATTACACATACACAGTATTCCAACTACTAAGGCCTGACTGCACTTAAGACACATCTCTTCAAACTTTACTTTCAAAATTAATGAAACAACATTTCATCTAAAGATAAATGTAGCTCATGTGTACCGTACTGTCATTTATGTGGTTGTTAGGATATGAATGTTTATTGAATGCATTAATACTTATATCTATGACAGCATTTTTATGTAAAGCGCTGTGAGCCCAGATCCTTACTGGGGTACAGCGCTGTATACATTATCGACTTATTTATCGATATCTTAATGCACATATTTATTTGATTGTCAGTTTATGTCCTAATCGGGCAACCTCATTCTAACCGTCCATGATTCCTTTGCAAATTTGTCCGTTCAAATGCACACATCCGTTCATGTAAATTTAGACACTCTTGAAAGCGAGCCCTAGGAAGTGCTACACAATACTCTTATATCTGACATCTTCTGAGCTCTTGCTGGAGAGCAAACGAATCATTGATTTTCAAAAAGATTATTTTTAAAATAAACAAGAACTTTATCCGCCCCTGAAACATAACACCCGACAACCCTAAGAGCAAACGTCAAACAGTGTTTAAAATATCGGTAGAAACAAAGAGGGATTATAATACGAGACACGACTTTCCATTGTGGGGCCTGCCTTAAATTACCGGAGTCCGACAGTTCATCACCACTGTGACGCGTTAGCAGGGATGGATTTGTTTTAAATAACGAAATGGATCGAGTATAACGGCGTGATCTTAAGTTAAAATGAGAAATGATTTGCGTATGTTAAGTTTCTTAATCTCGATGACACATAATGCCGTGTAGATAAACGTTATTGACTATGTGTTTGTATAATGTGTGTAGGTGTGTGTGTTAGGTTTGATGTGTGTAATGTATGGTCTGTTTTGCCTTGTATTGTGTGTGTGTACATAGTATATATTTCTCTTGACAAGAAATGACGTGTATAAGGCATGGTATGTTGTGTGCAAGGCATGGTATGTTGTGTACAAGGTGTGAGCATAAATAAAATTTTGCTAACAAGATATAGTGAGCATATGATGTATTATCTGTGTTGTCCTCTTTTTTTGCCCTCGAATTGTATTTATTCCATGTTTCCACGGTTTTGGTTTTTCCAGTTACCTCCAAATACAATAAACCTAAAATCATTTTCTACTGTCAGAACTTATTTTCTCGACCCGTCAAAGGCAAATGTGCAATTATTACCAAATTTGCAATTATTACCAAACGCAGGAAATTTTGTAAGCCAAACAATGAGTAGTCTCCATGACCAAAGTAGAGAGTCATCACCTTATGAGACTTCTCAGTCACAGGGCTTCTGTAACTCAGGCTATTGGCCAACGGCATTCATATTCACACGTCAATCACATGGGTTCTTTAACACAGGCTAGTGGCCAACGGCATTCATATTCACACGTCAATCACATGGGTTCTTTAACACAGGCTATTGGCCAACGTCATTCATATTCACACGTCAATCACATTGGTTCTTTAACACAGGCTATTGGCCAACGGCATTCATATTCACACGTCAATCACATGGGTTCTTTAACACAGGCTAGTGGCCAACGGCATTCATATTCACACGTCAATCACATGGGTTCTTTAACACAGGCTAGTGGCCAACGGCATTCATATTCACACGTCAATCACATGGGTTCTTTAACACAGGCTAGTGGCCAACGGCATTCATATTCACACGTCAATCACATGGGTTCTTTAACACAGGCTAGTGGCCAACGGCATTCATATTCACACGTCAATCACATGGGTTCTTTAACACAGGCTAGTGGCCAACGTCATTCAGATCTACATGTTTGATAGACGTCGATCTCACCATAGATCTTCAGTTTAAAATATGTGGTTTGATCGTATCAATTTTGTTATATCAATGCACAATTTGGTTAAATGGATCAGTTTTATGTCGTGTCCGTCTCTTAATATTGAGAACGTCTCGTCATTTTCCATCAATTTATTGATCCGTGGGGAAATGATTGCAAATAGGGAGTTGAGTTTTTTAGTCTACCAAACGTAGTTTTATAGTCAACCAAACTTAGTTTTTCTTATCGATCTAAACACACTAAGCTGCGCTGTCTTAGCCTATTCCCCTAAGTGCTCATTGTTTAGTCTTGTAGCACCAAGGAACACAGAGCTCTGCATTAACAAACGAATATACTAAATGCCCCAGTCCCACAAAGTTAACACATTGTTTACATCTAATCGTTTGTTCAAACCTGTTCAAACCTGTTCAAACCTGTTCAAACATGTTCAATATCTCTTGACGCTTTGCATTGGAGAGCAAAGTGTGCCACCTACCTTTAAACAATAATGAGATATCTTTGGTTAGTTTTACAAGATTTAGGTCAATTTATTCATTATTTAGGTCAATTAATTCATTATTACATTCAACAGAGTATCTTTACTCCTCCTATAAAAAAGACAATCACTAGGCATACACACACAAAAACAACAAATTAAACGAACTTAATTCACTCTCCTTTCCAGTCTTAATCTTACCGCCAAAAGGCTAATCGAAGGCTAAATGTCATTAAATTACTTGTGCTTTGTCATTGCGAGAATTGTTGCTCCCATTCTAAACAGACCGAGTCTCTCAGCACTGACTGGAGGATTCTGGGCGACTTCCGACATGACACAGCAGTTCCGCCCAACTTCCGTTACGGACAAAGCGTTGATATGTATTTGAAAATTCTCAACTTTTGTTTATTTTTTTATTTTAAATTATCAATTTTGTAAAAGAGATTAGTAATAAAAAATATTGATGTATTTTGAAAAATGAAAACAATTTATTTTAAATGTGCTTTTTCATTTAAAACACCACATGTCGGGGTGACCTGCAATTAATTCCTATGGATATTTCCTTAACTCTGGAAAGTGTTTAAGAAATCTGTGGGTTGTCTTATACTTATTCCAAAGAAAACTCTACTGGCTTAAATGAAATTAATGCTTTAGGCTTGAATCTAACACTCGTTAAAATTAATTCGCTCATTTTTTAAATCATGGGACGCTAATGAAGTAGAGCAAAGATAAAGCAAAGGAAATTCTTGCAAAATATCTTAATGTAGTTTGCCCACCCCAGTCTTAATGCGTTGTATCTGAAAGCTGGCTACTTTAGTTATTTTCGACAAGCGAATTGTTGATAGCAGAAAAACAACTGTGTCGCCTTCGTCTACTTTGCCATCCGCAGTTCGATTAACAATAAAATATTTGCTCAACGTTCTGCTTAAATGCTTAACTTTAGCTGTGATGTCATTAGTCGCCATTTTCGTTTACGTCTGCAGGACTAAAAAATAATACTAATACGCGGGAAAAGTATGTAAGAGACCCAAAAAAAAAGTGAATAAATTGAAGAAAAAAAAATACAGATATTTTCCTAAATTTTAAGCCATAAAATTAATTTTAATCGATTAAAATGTTAAACGATTATTCGATTAATTTATCGTTACTTTCGTAGCCCTAAAAAGTTTGCTTCCAAAATTAAGTGATCTTAAAAGTATTTGCAAAGAAAATTGTTTTTGTTTAGAGTATAGCGCAGCTTCATGATATGGATTTATATGACGTAAACAACCCTTGACTTTTGAAGCCTTTTCTGTAGTCACGTACCCTAACCTTTAACCTATATGATGTGTTGTTAGTCTGTCATTTGATCATATGCTGTAAGTCTGTCATTTGATAATATGTTGTAAGTCTGTCTTTTGATCATATGTTGTAAGTCTGTCATTTGATCATATGTTGTAAGTATGTCATTTGATCATATGTTGTTAGTCTGTCATTTGATCATATGTTGTTAGTCTGTCATTTGATCATATGTTGTAAGTCTGTCATTTGATCATATGTTGTAAGTCTGTCATTTGATCATATGTTGTAAGTCTGTCATTTGATCATATGTTGTAAGTCTTTCATTTGATCATATGTTGTAAGTCTGCTGTCATTTGATCATATGTTGTAAGTCTGTCATTTGATCATATGTTGTAAGTCTGTCATTTGATCATATGTTGTAAGTCTGTCATATGATTGAATGAACTCTGATTAACGTACATGTGATAAGTTTACCTTTAATATTTTGTACCACTTGTTGAGACTTACAAGAAAACTAGCAAAATTCCCGCGCGCTGCAGCTTAAAAGAAGGATTTCAGTTAGAGCTAGTGTTGAGATCCCGCAAATTTCTGGAAGATCGGACCCTAAGTATGAAGTCCGTTGAAATGTTTCAGTATGATGAATGATATTGACGTCATACCAACCAAATAAGTACGTGCATCGGTGTCGGTTAGACCAGGGATCTGTGTCGGTTAGACCAGGGATCTGTGTCGGTTAGACCAGGGATCCGTGTCAGTTAGACCAGGGATCGGTGTCAGTTAGACCAGGGATCGGTGACAGTTAGACCAGGGATCGGTGTCAGCTAGACCAGGGATCGGTGTCAGCTAGACCAGAGATCGGTGTCAGTTAGACCAGGGAACCGCCTACCGAATTTCGCGACGAAGAGGCTTGTGCATGATGACCGTTGCCGACCGTTAAGGCCGTTACACATAGAATCTATATGAAACCTGTTTAAATTTGGATATCTTTTGCCCTATTGTTTCTCTTTATGTGCCATCAAAATCGAATCTACCAATTGTGATCACGAAACTCGCATGTTTACCCAGAACCCTTTGCGGGAGTGTATTCAAGAACTTTCTAAACATTTATGTCGACCAGAGAATAAATAATATTTCTACGGCTCAAATAAAACGACATTAATGGGCCCCCGGGCCCAATTAGTGTAGGATTTAAATTTCAAAAACCTTTTAAATTCAATCTGGATCATGATGGATTAACTGGATCATGATGGATTTACTGGATCATGATGGATTTACTGGATCATGATGGATTTACTGGATCATGATGGATTATCTGGATCTTAATGGATTTACTGGATCATGATGGATTTACTGGATCATAATGGATTTACTGGATCATGATGGATTTACTGGATCATGATGGATTTACTGGATCATGATGGATTTACTGGATCATGATGGATTATCTGGATCATGATGGATTTACTGGATCTTGCTGGATTGTCTGGATCATGATGGATTTACTGGATCATGATGGATTATCTGGATCATGATGGATTATCTGGATCATGATGGATTTACTGGATCATGATGAATTTACTGGATCATGATGGATTATCTGGATCATGATGGATTATCTGGATCATGATGGATTTACTGGATCATGATGAATTTACTGGATCATGATGGATTATCTGGATCATGATGGATTTACTGGATCATGATGGATTTACTGGATCATGATGGATTTACTGGATCATGATGGATTTACTGGATCATAATGGATTATCTGGATCATGATGGATTTACTGGATCATGCTGGATTGTCTGGATCATGATGGATTTACTGGATCATGATGGATTATCTGGATCATGATGGATTATCTGGATCATGATGGATTTACTGGATCATGATGAATTTACTGGATCATGATGGATTATCTGGATCATGATGGATTATCTGGATCATGATGGATTTACTGGATCATGATGAATTTACTGATGGATTTACTGGATCATGATGGATTTACTGGATCATGATGGATTTCCTGGATCATGATGGATTTACTGGATCATGATGGATTTACTGTATCATGATGGATTTACTGGATCATGATGGATTATCTGGATCATGATGGATTATCTGGATCATGATGGATTTACTGGATCATGATGGATTTACTGGATCATGATGGATTTACTGGATCATGATGGATTTACTGGATCATGATGGATTTACTGGATCATGATGGATTTACTGGATCATGATGGATTATCTGGATCATGATGGATTTACTGGATCATGCTGGATTGTCTGGATCATGATGGATTTACTGGATCATGATGGATTATCTGGATCATGATGGATTATCTGGATCATGATGGATTTACTGGATCATGATGAATTTACTGGATCATGATGGATTATCTGGATCATGATGGATTATCTGGATCATGATGGATTTACTGGATCATGATGAATTTACTGGATCATGATGGATTATCTGGATCATGATGGATTTACTGGATCATGATGGATTTACTGGATCATGATGGATTTACTGGATCATGATGGATTTACTGGATCATGATGGATTTACTGGATCATGATGGATTTACTGAATCATGATGGATTTACTGGATCATGATGGATTATCTGGATCATGATGGATTTACTGGATCATGATGGATTTACTGGATCATGATGGATTTACTGGATCATGATGGATTTACTGGATCATGATGGATTTACTGTATCATGATGGATTTACTGGATCATAATGGATTTACTGGATCATGGTGGATTTACTGAATCATGATGGATTTAATGGATCATGATGGATTATCTGGATCATGATGGATTATTTGGATCATGATGGATTTACTGGATCATGATGGATTTACTGGATCATGATGGATTTACTGGATCATGATGGATTTACTGGATCATGATGGATTTACTGGATCATGATGGATTTACTGGATCTTGATGGATTTACTGGATCATGATGGATTAACTGGATCATGATGGATTATCTGGATCATGATGGATTATCTGGATCATGATGGATTTACTGGATCATGATGAATTTAGTGGATCATGATGGATTTACTGGATCATGATGGATTTACTGAATCATGATGGATTTACTGGATCATGATGGATTATCTGGATCATGATGGATTTACTGGATCATGATGGATTTACTGGATCATGATGGATTTACTGGATCATGATGGATTTACTGGATCATGATGGATTTACTTGTTTGTCAAAACGGTTCAAGGTCGTTTAAAATGACATTAAGGACATTTTTAATGGGGAGTAATGATTTTAAGTTTAAGTTCAAATATAAGGAGTTAATTACCCTTTAGAATTTCGCCCAAATATGTATGTATCAAGTTTGGTCCAGATCCAGTAGACACTGTTTAAAATACCTTTTATATAACTCATGTAACGAAAAGAATATTTTGGACTCCCCCCCCCCAGCCCTTTTATAAGTGGTGTTTAAAAACAAATTATGCCAGAAAGTTTTGTGGGAACGCACTGAACAACTTTGTTAAGTTTTAAGGCGATCGGTTGAATACAATAATACTTATACAGCTTACATTTGAAAAAATTACATTAAGGGCCCCCCCCCGACCCAAATGGGTTCAAGATGTAAACCTATTGATTTCAATTTAGATCATGACGGATATATTTTTCAACAATGGCCAAAGCGAGTAAAGTGGAGAGGATAACAAAGAATGAACTGTTTAGAAAATAAAAAAGATTTTCGGGCCCTGGCCCAAAAGTAACGGACTATAGGAGTTAATTGCCCTATAGAATTTTAATATGGGTCATCAAGTTTGTATAAACCAAGTTTGTATAAACCAAGTTTGTATAAACCAAGTTTGTATAAACCAAGTTTGTATAAACGAAGTTTGTATAAACCAAGTTTGTATAAACCAAGTTTGTATAAACCAAGTTTGTATAAACCAAGTTTGTATAAACCAAGTTTGTATAAACCAAGTTTGTATAAACCAAGTTTGTATAAACCAAGTTTGTATAAACCAAGTTTGGTCAAGATCCATCTAAACATTAGCCAAAGTTTAAGGTAATATTTATATATAGCTCATATTAGAACACAAAACTACATTTGAGCCCCTGGCCCCCAGTGAGTGATAATTTAAATACATTATCGGCTGTTACCATCGTGGGAGTGTACTCAACAACTTCACAAAGTTTCATGCTTCTACCTCTACGGGAAGTTGGAGAATTAGTGATGAGTGAATCGGGGCATTGCCTTTTATCAGTATAGATTGTGTTAAGTTTTTTATCGGTTGCTGTTGTGGAAGACTGATGGATTGGATATTTAGATTTATACGTTATTTGAAATTGATTGATATTTAGATTTATATGTTATTTGAAATTGATTGATATTTAGATTTATACGTTATTTGAAACATACTTTAAAAAAATGTTGTTTGTTCTAAGATGTTTCACAGATCGCCCGTAGAACTGTGGCGGCTAATGAAAAGATTGAGTAGAACTGTGGCGGCTAATGAAAAAATTGAGTAGAACTGTGGCGGCTAATGAAAAGATTGAGTAGAACTGTGGCGGCTAATGAAAAGATTGAGTAGAACTGTGGCGGCTAATGAAAAGATTGAGTAGAACTGTGGCGGCTAATGAAAAGATTGATGAGTAAAAGGTATAAATAATGCAAAGTTAAAATCTTCAGATTATTGCAGGATCGCTCAAGGATCTATATTCATTACTCAGACATGAGGAACACAATTAAAGTTGGAATAGAAATCAATGTGTGTGGGATAAACGGGGCGGATTACAGGATATTTTCACGAATTTCTTGTGTCGAAAATGAAAATATATTGAACAGAAAGATCTTCTTGCAGTTTTTAAAGAATTTCTTCTGTCATTTCCTTCTTGTCTGCTGTCTGGAAATCAATGTGTGTGGGATAAACGGGGCGGATTACAGGATATTTTCACGAATTTCTTGTGTCGAAAATGAAAATATATTGAACAGAAAGATCTTCTTGCAGTTTTTAAAGAATTTCTTCTGTCATTTCCTTCTTGTCTGCTGTCTGGAAAATTCTAGATTATATATCAACGCGACCCTTTCCCTCGACTGATGGTATTTTAGGGCATTGGCATAAGAAATGGAACAATGTTAAATGTATAAAAAGTTGTATGGTCGAGATTAAGAGCAGAACACATATTAAATACTCTACAATCTGTCAATAATACACTGATACAATTATATGCAACAAATATAAGTTATGCGAGACAAGACTATAAGAATGCATTAAAAAATAGTTGTAAATAAATAAATAAAAAAATAAAATATATGTATATATACATATATGGGTGGGTGGGTGTGTGTGTGTGTGTGTGTGTGTGTGTGTGTGTGTGTGTGTGTGTGTGTGTGTGTAGTATTTTCGTCGCTATTCCATAAATAACTTCATTTCCATACTGTGCTCATATCTTTGTTGGTAGTATTCGCTTGTCTAAGACATTTTAAATTAAATTTGATTAGATATTCATTTTTTAATAAATAACACAAATATATACATATTTATTTTTTTTCCAAATGTTTTTTTATTAAGACTCTTGTCGTTGAAAGTTACACAAAATGAAAGGGGAGATAACAATTGAACTAATCCCCGACTTGAACTTGTCTATTTAAACAGAAATATTTTTAAAAGCCTCGACTTGATATGTGGGCGAATCAGTCTTACAACATACATGAAAGCGATCTTTTTGGGTATCTTCATCCATCTTATTTATTAGGATTAAATCTAAAATGAGTTTGCACCATTTCAATAACAAATAACAGCTGGTCTGGACTTCATACAAGTGATTAACAACTTCCGAAACAAGTCCAATCAAATCAATTGACCAAAGCATTCAATGTTTTCATTAAGAACAAATCAATAGAAATAACATTAGTCCCACTTTCTTACTGTTATCAAATCTAAATTTAAAAAACCTTACAGCTGTTTCATGGCGATTGTTAAATGACAAATTCTTTCATTTAAAATGTTTTTAATCAAATGAAAGAAATCAATATTCATTTTCCATTTGCTTTAATTTTCATCTTTCCTTTTCTTACCTCCCCTAGATACCACTGTCGATGTTGAGGGAAGTGAATTCTTGATCAACAAAACCATGGTTAGTATACGAGCCCCTAACACGAGTTACATGGGCTCTCAGAGAGGAAACATTTTGCCAGTGGACGCTGCGGTCATCCTACTTGCCGCCTATGGAATTCTCTGCATCATCGCAGTCTTTGGAAACGCTTTAGTTTGTTACGTCATATTCAAGAATAAGCGCCTCCACACGGCTACAAATTTCTTCATCGCCAATCTGGCAGTAAGTGATATCCTGGTTACTTTTGTCAACGTGCCTTTCAATATTGCCAGGAATTTGCTGAACGACTGGCCATTCGGAGAAGTTCCCTGCCATTTGGTGAGTTTCTCTTTGATCCTAACCAGCTACGTCTCTACCTACACACTGACGTCCATTGCTCTGGACAGACACAGGGTTGTGCTGAAACCGTTGTCCAGGAGAATGACCCGCAAGTTCGCCTTCACTATTCTCGTCTTGATCTGGGTGGTGGCCATCTGTTTGTCCTTGCCTTACGGAATGTACATGCGGGTGAGGAGCGTCAAGTTCTTGATTACTAAAGAGTTCCGCAGGTGCCGATTTGAGGATCCCCGGCCGTGGGCAGGATTCGAGAAGTTTCTGACTGTAACAACGTTCATCCTACAATACTGCTTGCCGTTCACGCTCATAGCCATTGCCTACGGGCGGATCGTGGGGAGCCTGTGGGCAAGGACACACGTGGGAGCGGTTACCGCCAACCAACAGATCTCCCAAGCCAGGGCCAAGAGGAAAAGTATCAAGCTTCTCATTGCCGTGGTCGTTGTTTTCGCTATTTGCTGGCTGCCACTAAACATGTACCACCTGCTGACGGATTTCCACCCCAAAACAGATACATTCCAATACAGTTCGGTGGCCTTCTTTACGTGTCATTGGGTTGCCATCAGCAGCACTTGCTACAACCCGTTCGTCTACTGCTGGCTTAACGAACACTTCCGGGAGGAGGTCAAAGCGAGGTTCAGCTGCTGTTATCTCATCTGCTCCAAACTGAGGCCTCTGGACGCGGAAGCCACTCTCCTGAAACGGCACACTAAAAACAAAAGCAAAGCAACCGCCAGCAGCGCCACGCCCTCAAGTTGTAACAACCACAGCATCAGGCGTGACCCCACCACGACTGGCACTGACATCATCAGGGATCATTTGGATCCCAAAGTGGTTCTCACGTTGAATCCCACTCAGGTCAAAACCCCAGGAGCCATTGATACAGCTTTTCCCGCCGATGGTGAGGACGAGGAAGATGCCAACACGGATTACACAGATGAGGTGGCTCAAGGCCTCATTCTAAATCTGGACAGTAATCGAGGAAATAGCGTCTGTTATAGGAATGGCAACAAACACGCCTAAACATGGACAGTAAGCCATTGTTGACATTGTTGACATTGTTGACATGTTCCCAATCACGACTCTTTTATTGGCATACACAATTCAAAATTCACAATTCGATGTGAATTAAGGATGTTAAACAACAATAAGGTATTAGCATTTAGTTTGAGAGAAATATATTTGTGATTAAGTTCCAAGTTCACGTTCTGTGATGAAAGACCAAAGCTACTAACTATACTTTAAGGAAAAACAAGTGTTCAAAGCTAACAAGCTTCACTCACTTCTTTTGATATACCTCGCGTGTTTTTAAATACTATTGTTTATACTCATAATTGCTCAACATAGTTGCTACAATGTCTATTGAATTGGTGGTACGACAGTGTAACCATAATGGAGGAATTTTAAATGAATTTTTATTGAAATATTTCTTACTTAGAGTTTTCATAAGAAAATCTAAACAATGTATCACTCTCGGGTACCAGTACGTTAATTGTGGTTTGTTCGTGAAGTAACGTAAGCAGAATTCAAATGAACCGCGAAGTCTCCAATTACTTAAACTATAAGATTCACTAAATACAGCCTTGAATTTGACATCAAGGAGGGCGCCACCAGTTCCAAATCAGTACCGACATATCTGATGTCACACCAGTGTTTACTTGTGATATCTTGTTATACATGTAGACTCCATCCAATATTTGAGTGTGAAGATTCTCTAATCGCTTTTTGTCTGATGAGTATTTTAAATAGACTTTTTCGTCACTCTCAAGTTGGTGAAAAATCCACTATCACAATGTAAAGGACTGTGAACAAGTTTTTATGCTTCTCAACATTAGCGGCTAACGGTTGGTCCACACCTTAACTCTTCACTTGCCATCGGTGCTGCTGTTGGCGGCTAACGGTCGGTCCACACCTTAACTCTTCACTTGCCATCGGTGTTGCTGTTGGCGGCTAACGGTTGGTCCACACCTTAACTCTTCACTTGCCATCGGTGCTGCTGTTGGCGGCTAACGGTTGGTCCACACCTTAACTCTTCATTTGCCATCGGTGCTGCTGTTGGCGGCTAACGGTTGGTCCACACCTTAACTCTTCACTTGCCATCGGTGCTGCTGTTGGCGGCTAACGGTTGGTCCACACCTTAACTCTTCATTTGCCATTGGTGCTGCTGTTCTCTGAGAATCATTTTCAAAGATTATTTAAACGCTTATCTCGGGATACTTTTGAATGTGACTTTACTATAATTTACTATTATTTGAATAACTAATGCTTAATTTTTTTCTAACACAAAGTTAGCGATAACAGTATAGCAAGCGATAGAACAGTTCAGTGGCAACTATGACCTGTGATAGAACAGTTCAGTGTCAACTATGACCTGTGAACTATGACCTGTGACTGTATCCAACCGTTGTGGTAACTACGCAGATACGACTGTTTGGCATTCACACTGGATTCGTTCAGTCACACTGACATCACGAAGACGCTCACGTGTCCAGTCAGTCTTCATTCTCGGGATCGATGGACAACACTGGTCAGATCGTTCGCTATAGTTTGCTGGGATTAGCTCGGAGACTCTAGACCACCAGAGAGACGAGTCCACCAGAGAGACGAGTCCACCAGACGAGTCCTTCAGAGAGACGAGGCCACCAGAGAGACGAGTCCACCAGACGAGTCCAACAGACGGGTCCACCAGAGAGACGAGTCCACCAGATGAGTCCACCAGAGAGACGAGTCCACCAGAGAGACGAGTCCACCAGACGAGTCCACCACAGAGACGAGTCCACCAGAGAGACGAGTCCACCAGAGAGACGAGTCCACCAGACGAGTCCACCTGAGAGACGAGTCCACCAGACGAGTCCACCAGACGAGTCCACCAGAGAGACGAGTCCACCACACGAGTCCACCAGACGAGTCCACCAGAGAGACGAGTCCACCAGAGAGACGAGTCCACCACACGAGTCCACCAGAGAGACGAGTCCACCAGATGAGTCCACCAGAGAGACGAGTCCACCAGAGAGACGAGTCCACCAGAGAGACGAGTCCTCCAGACGAGTCCTCCAGACGAGTCCACCAGACGAGTCCACCAGACGAGTCCACCAGACGAGTCCACCAGAGAGACGAGTCCACCAGACGAGTCCGCCAGAGAGACGAGTCCACCAGACGAATCCACCAGAGAGACGAGGCCACCAGAGAGCCAGTCCACCAGACGAGTCCACCAGAGAGACGAGTCCACCAGAGAGACGAGTCCGCCAGAGAGACGAGTCCACCAGAGAGACGAGTCCACCAAAGAGACGAGTCCACCAGAGAGACGAGTCCACCAGAGAGACGAGTCCACTAGACGAGACCACCAGACGAGTCCACCTGACAGACGAGTCCAGCAGACGAGTCCACCAGAGAGACGTCCACCAGACGAGTCCACCAGAGAGACGAGTCCACCAGACGAGTCCACCAGAAAGACGAGTCCATCAGACGAGTCCACCTGAGAGACGAGTCCACCAGACGAGTCCACCAGAGAGACGAGTCCACCAGAGAGACGAGTCCACCAAAGAGACGAGTCCACCAGAGAGACGAGTCCACCAGAGAGACGAGTCCACTAGACGAGACCACCAGAGAGACGAGTCCACCAGAAGAGTCCACCAGACGAGTCCACCAGAGAGACGAGTCCACCAGACGAGTCCACCAGACGAGTCCACCAGACGAGTCCACCAGAGAGACAAGTCCACCAGACGAGTCCACCAGACGAGTCCACCAGAGAGACGAGTCCACCAGACGAGTCCACCAGAGAGACGAGTCCACCAGACGAGTCCACCAGACGAGTCCACCAGACGAGTCCACCAGACGAGTCCACCAGACGAGTCCACCAGACGAGTCCACCAGAGAGACGAGTCCACCAGAGAGACGAGTCCACCAGACGAGGCCACCAGAGAGAAGAGTCCACCAAAGAGACGAGGCCACCAGAGAGAAGAGTCGAGCTCAAGTGGGCGGTTTGATGGCGCTGTGGGTTAAAGTACCACTGTCAATGCGTAGTTTTCCTTTTAACTATGGAATGGGCCGTAAAAAGAATATATATTTAATGTTTATTTTATTTTACCTACAATAATTTTAATCATCGTTTAATTAAGATTTTACACTTGGCAACTCTAGCTAACGACAAAATTGGCACTTATTATAGTTTATACATTGAACATCAAACAATCATTGATCTCATCAAACAATCATTGATCTCATCAAACAATCATTGATGTCATCAAACAATCATTGATGTCATCAAACAATCATTGATGTCATCAAACAATCATTGATCTCATCAAACAATCATTGATCTCATCAAACAATCATTGATCTTATCAATCATTTAGCAAGTGCTTATCTCTACAGGGCGTGGACAATTTTGCCAGAGTTTAAATTAAATCTGTAATATTTTGGGAAACAAAATATGTTCAACATTTACTCCTTCCCATTCTTTCATTCAATGTCCTCCATCAATTCATGTTGTCTTACTTACAACTTGTTAAAAGGTTATTTATGCCACACCTCTGAATCGTATAGATGTCAGCTTGTCATGTCACTGAGTTATGTATATTTTGTTTGACAGACCTTCTACTGTAATTAGATGTTACTTTGACTACATTAAACGAATTGATTTGATGTATCAAATATTTTGTCACGTTCATCCTGGATTGTGCCATTATTTCAAACATTTTAAATATCTCGATATTTATTCACTCTTTTATGGAGTGTCTAAGTTTTTAAAAAATTACTTTGTAATAACATAATTAAGTAATGCATTCATATTAATTAACACTATAATGTTAATCGTTCGTTTGTATTATTCTATTTGTCACTTATTATTACTCAAACATGAAAATAATATCATTCCAGTAAAGTTTTCCTTAAATATGTTACTAATAGAGAATATTTACCTACTGTTAGTTGTATTTTAGTCCGTCAAAACATTACTACACTATAGTATTTTCAAATCATTGATTTATAAAATGCGCCTAAGCTATTTTCTTTTAACGAAAACGTTTTAAAGATTTGCTAAAACGTGAGCATTTTGTGCACACATAGATCTTGAGAAAAACTCAATTAAAAGTTTGGGGTTTTAAATCTCAAAAGATTTTTTGGTGACATGCTACCTTCAAAGTAGGTAAAATAAATAAAAAAGAGTGCAAGTTCTTCTGCTAAACATTGGAATACACTCATGCTATTATTGCTATCGGATATACTGTTTATCAGACTCATGAATTTTGTGAGAACACAAAAAATAAAACGACTCCGCTCTTGCCACGTTTTTTATTTATTTTTTTTATTTATTTTTTTACAGAAAAATTTGTTTTTCTTTTAATGCTAAAGAAAAAGATAAAATGACATTCTTGTCAGTCGTTAGCTTGAACCTTACGAATAAATTAATATCAGAGAGAAGAAAACAAGGAAATTGAATTATTTGTAAATGAGGAAGAATGAGTAAGAGAAAGAATGAGTAAGAGAAAGAGAAAGAATGAGTAAGAAAGAGAGAGAGAGAGAAAGAGAGAGAGAGAAAGTGAGAGAGAGAAAGAGAGAGAGAGAAAGAGAGAGCGAGCGAACGGGAAGGGACAGACAAGGAGAGGAGTTTAGAAAGCTGGTAACGACAACAAAATCTCTGTTAAAAATTAGGTTTCTCCACCATGTGCCAGACGACAGAGACCCATGGGATTCGGCCGAAATTGGTCGGTACTTTGGTTATGATAGAAGTGCCAGGATAAATAAGACGTCATTTGGTGAGAATCTCAATAACTAGTGTTATCTTGAGTCGTGCCGCAAGGACAAGATGTTGAGACAGCTGGTGCTGTGTTAGGACAGATGGTGCTGTGTTAGGGCAGATGTTGCTGTGTTAGGACAGATGGTACTGTGTTAGGACAGATGGTACTGTGTTAGGACAGATGGTGCTGTGTTAGGACAGATGGTACTGTGTTAGGACAGATGGTACTGTGTCAGGACAGATGGTACTATGTTAGGACAGATGGTACTGTGTTAGGATAGATGGTGCTGTGTTAGGACAGATGGTACTGTGTTAGGACAGATGGTGCTGTGTTAGGACAGATGGTGCTGTGTTAGGACAGATTGTACTGTGTTAGGACAGATGGTACTGTGTTAGGACAGATGGTACTGTGTTAGGACAGATGGTACTGTATTAGGACAGAGGGTACTGTGTTAGGACAGATGGTGCTGTGTATTATGATCATCAAGGGCCCCTTAATGTATTAAATAAAAATTAGTTTAATTGTTTGATAATGAGAAAATAACTGGATTTTGACCAAACTTGGTAGATAAAAACTTATGAGCCTATATTAAACTAGCGTACACCCGTCAAAAATTACGGAAGTTTTCAGCTGAAATCTATTTATTTTTATAAAAAATGCAGTTTTTTTAGAGCGCCTACGGCACCAACCTTTTTCAAAAGCCCAACTAACTTGTCCTTGTTTGATAAATACGAAATATTAAACTTTCTGAAATGTACACAAAGTATTTTACAATAGGGGTTGCAGGGCGCCTACGGCGCCCCGTTTATTTTTTGATTTTATAATTAACCACCATCTAATTCTCTTTTTACAATGTTCCCTTTTCTAAAATTGAAAATATGAGCTAAATCAATGACGTCATATAATATTTTGTACAGCGCATCTTTAATTTGCATACTTTTTGGTGCATTGGTGCAGTAATTTGGTTTTCCCTGCTTTCTAAAATTAGTAGCATCAGGACAGACTGACTGACTTGCGTGACAATTGCAAATTATATAGTTTTATTACTGTAGGGCACTGAACTCCTATTGTCCATTTCCTCGCGGCTGGGGGCCCTAAATTTGTTTTTACTAAACTTTAGTATATTGTATTCCGCATTCAATTTTACACGATATTGAGCAATATCGATAAATATATTTCTATATTTGTAATGAAAACGAACAGATTTTTAAACTGATAGGCCCGGTGACCCTTAAAATAATTTCTTTTTTATTTATATATGTATTCTTTTTTACTGAGATCGTTGCAACGCACGATGGGTCTGCTAGTATAGAATAATTATTTTTGCTGTTTTTATTTTGAAATTTTACACTTCAAAATTAAGATTTAAATATTTCACTAAACACGCCAAAGGAATACTATGACTTGAATGTATTTATATAGGATATAAACGATCTGCAACTTATCTTCTAAGTGGCTTCATGGGCTCTACCAGGCTCAGGAATAAACAAATATCAGAAGCGATTCCGTCAGATCAGATGCCTGATGCTTCAAAGTGTGTTTTCATTTTCATCCGTGTCACCAACAGTTATCTGGTGTTGAAATAGTATGTGTTACTACTCAATGGTGTCAGTAAATCAGCCTCTCCTTGTCTACTCACTGGTGTCAGTAAATGAGCCTCTCCTTGTCTACTCACTGGTGTCAGTAAATCAGCCTCTCCTTGTCTACTCACTGGTGTCAGTAAATCAGCCTCTCCTTGTCTACTCACTGGTGTCAGTAAATCAGCCTCTCCTTGTCTACTCACTGGTGTCAGTAAATGAGCCTCTCCTTGTCTACTCACTGGTGTCAGTAAATCAGCCTCTCCTTGTCTACTCACTGGTGTCAGTAAATCAGCCTCTCCTTGTCTACTCACTGGTGTCAGTAAATCAGCCTCTCCTTGTCTACTCACTGGTGTCAGTAAATCAGCCTCTCCTTGTCTACTCACTGGTGTCAGTAAATCAGCCTCTCCTTCTCTACTCACTGGTGTCAGTAAATCAGCCTCTCCTTGTCTACTCACTGGTGTCCTTAAATCAGCCTCTCCTTGTCTACTAAATGGTGTCCTTGAATCAGCCTCTCCTTGTCTGTTCTCTATTTGATCTCTTAGCTCGTATGACTGACTCTTCGTTGTAGCTGGTAGTCAACTATTTATCAAAGCTGTTGATTTGGATATTGACATGGAAACTTATTTCTACCCTTGGAACTCGAATTCTAGATGCTAATTATCGTTTAATATCGAATAAACTAAATATACTTTTTTTATATAAATAAATAACACACACTTGACGGCTAATAGGAAACAAAGGAATCATAGAGGGAAAATCTCTAAGAAAAGTTGGCGAAATATCGACCCCTGAACTCAGTTTGGTCAATTATTAAAATATATTCAACAATACAAGAAATGGTTGCTGGAAATGGTTGTTGGAAATGGTTGTTGGAAATGGTTGTTGGAAATGGTTGTTGGAAATGGTTGCTGGAAATGGTTGTTGGAAATGGTTGTTGGAAATGGTTGCTGGAAATGGTTGTTGGAAATGGTTGTTGGAAATGGTTGTTGGAAATGGTTGTTGGAAATGGTTGTTGGAAATTTTTGTTGGAAATGGATGCTGGAAATGGTTATTGGAAATGGTTGTTGGAAATGGTTGTTGGAAATGGTTGTTGGAAATGGTTGTTGGAAATGGATGCTGGAAACGGTTGTTGGAAATGGATGCTAGAAATGGTTGTTGGAAATGGTTGTTGGAAATGGTTGTTGGAAATGGTTGTTGGAAATGGTTGTTGGAAATGTTTTTGGAAATGGTTGTTGGAAATGGTTATTGGAAATGGTTGTTGGAAATGGTTGTTGAAAATGGTTGTTGGAAATGGTTCTTGGAAATGGATGCTAGAAATGGTTGTTGGAAATGGTTGTTGGAAATGGTTGTTGGAAAAGGTTGTTGGAAATGGTTGTTGGAAATGGTTGTTGGAAATGGTTATTGGAAATGGTTGTTGGAAATGGTTGTTGGAAATGGTTGTTGGAAATGGTTGTTGGAAATGGTTGTTGGAAATGGTTGTTGGAAATGGTTGTTGGAAATGGTTGTTGGAAATGGTTGCTGGAAATGGTTGTTGGAAATGGTTGTTGGAAATGGTTGCTGGAAATGGTTGTTGGAAATGGTTGTTGGAAATGGTTATTGGAAATGGTTGCTGGAAATGGTTGTTGGAAATGGTTGTTGGAAATGGTTATTGGAAATGGTTGTTGGAAATGGTTGTTGGAAATGGTTGTTGGAAATGGTTGTTGGAAATTTTTGTTGGAAATGGATGCTGGAAATGGTTATTGGAAATGGTTGTTGGAAATGGTTGTTGGAAATGGATGCTGGAAACGGTTGTTGGAAATGGATGCTAGAAATGGTTGTTGGAAATGGTTGTTGGAAATGGTTGTTGAAAATGGTTGTTGGAAATGGTTGTTGGAAATGGTTGTTGGAATGGTTGTTGGAAATGGTTGTTGGAAATGATTGTTGGAAATGGTTGTTGGAAATTGTTGTTGGAAATGGTTGTTGGAAATGGATGCTGGAAGGGAAGAACGTTGCCAATTATCGCTGAGCTTCACTTCACAATTATCTCTGAGCTTCACTTCACAATTATCACTGAGCTTCACTTCTCAATTATCGCTGAGCTTCACTTCTCAATTATCACTGAGCTTCACTTCACAATTATCACTGAGCTTCACTTCTCAATTATCGCTGAGCTTCACTTCACAATTATCGCTGAGCTTCACTTCTCAATTATCACTGAGCTTCACTTCTCCATTATCACTGAGCGTCACTTCTCAATTATCACTGAGCTTCACTTGTCAATTATCACTGAGCTTCACTTCTCAATTATCACTGAGCTTCACTTCTCAATTATCGCTGAGCTTCACTTCTCAATTATCACTGAGCTTCACTTCTCAATTATCACTGAGCTTCACTTCTCAATTATCACTGAGCTTCACTTCTCAATTATCACTGAGCTTCACTTCTCAATTATCGCTGAGCTTCACTTCTCAATTATCGCTGAGCTTCACTTCTCAATTATCACTGAGCTTCACTTCTCAATTATCACTGAGCTTCACTTCTCAATTATCGCTGAGCTTCACTTCACAATTATCGCTGAGCTTCACTTCTCAATTATCACTGAGCTTCACTTCACAATTATCACTGAGCTTCACTTCTCAATTATAACTGAGCTTAACTTCTCAATTATCGCTCAGCTTCACTTCTCAATTATCGCTGAGCTTCACTTCTCAATTATCGCTGAGCTTCACTTCACAATTATCGCTGAGCTTCACTTCTCAATTATCGCTGAGTTTCACTTCTTTCAATTTATGTTATTGATGTAAGAAATGGGGGGAGCAGGTGAATCGTTTTCAAAAGAGCAGATATTTTTTAGACCTGGAATGATCTCACTAAAGCTGTTGTGAAATTTTTATTGTTTTTATTGCGAGTAATGCTCAAACAACATCCAATAGTCCTTGGTATAACAACATCCAATAGTCCTTGGTATAACAACATCCAATAGTCCTTGGTATAACAACATCCAATAGTCCTTGGTATAACAACATCCAATAGTCCTTTGTATAACAACATCCAATAGTCCTTTGTATAACAACATCCAATAGTCCTTTGTATAACAACATCCAATAGTCCTTGGTATAACAACATCCAATAGTCCTTTGTATAACAACATCCAATAGTCCTTGGTATAACAACATCCAATAGTCCTTGGTATAACAACATCCAATAGTCCTTGGTATAACAACATCCAATAGTCCTTGGTATAACAACATCCAATAGTCCTTGGTATAACAACATCCAATAGTCCTTGGTATAACAACATCCAATAGTCCTTGGTATAACAACATCCAATAGTCCTTGGTATAACAACATCCAATAGTCCTTGGTATAACAACATCCAATAGTCCTTGGTATAACAACATCCAATAGTCCTTGGTATAACAACATCCAATAGTCCTTGTATAACAACATCCAATAGTCCTTGGTATAACAACATCCAATAGTCCTTGGTATAACAACATCCAATAGTCCTTGGTATAACAACATCCAATAGTCCTTGGTATAACAACATCCAATAGTCCTTGGTATAACAACATCCAATAGTCCTTGGTATAACAACATCCAATAGTCCTTGGTATAACAACATCCAATAGTCCTTGGTATAACAACATCCAATAGTCCTTGGTATAACAACATCCAATAGTCCTTGGTATAACAACATCCAATAGTCCTTGGTATAACAACATCCAATAGTCCTTGGTATAACAACATCCAATAGTCCTTGGTATAACAACATCCAATAGTCCTTGGTATAACAACATCCAATAGTCCTTGGTATAACAACATCCAATAGTCCTTGGTATAACAACATCCAATAGTCCTTGGTATAACAACATCCAATAGTCCTTGGTATAACAACATCCAATAGTCCTTGGTATAACAACATCCAATAGTCCTTGGTATAACAACATCCAATAGTCCTTGGTATAACAACATCCAATAGTCCTTGGTATAACAACATCCAATAGTCCTTGGTATAACAACATCCAATAGTCCTTGGTATAACAACATCCAATAGTCCTTGGTATAACAACATCCAATAGTCCTTGGTATAACAACATCCAATAGTCCTTGGTATAACAACATCCAATAGTCCTTGGTATAACAACATCCAATAGTCCTTGGTATAACAACATCCAATAGTCCTTGGTATAACAACATCCAATAGTCCTTGGTATAACAACATCCAATAGTCCTTGGTATAACAACATCCAATAGTCCTTGGTATAACAACATCCAATAGTCCTTGGTATAACAACATCCAATAGTCCTTGGTATAACAACATCCAATAGTCCTTGGTATAACAACATCCAATAGTCCTTGGTATAACAACATCCAATAGTCCTTGGTATAACAACATCCAATAGTCCTTGGTATAACAACATCCAATAGTCCTTGGTATAACAACATCCAATAGTCCTTGGTATAACAACATCCAATAGTCCTTGGTATAACAACATCCAATAGTCCTTGGTATAACAACATCCAATAGTCCTTGGTATAACAACATCCAATAGTCCTTGGTATAACAACATCCAATAGTCCTTGGTATAACAACATCCAATAGTCCTTGGTATAACAACATCCAATAGTCCTTGGTATAACAACATCCAATAGTCCTTGGTATAACAACATCCAATAGTCCTTGGTATAACAACATCCAATAGTCCTTGGTATAACAACATCCAATAGTCCTTGGTATAACAACATCCAATAGTCCTTGGTATAACAACATCCAATAGTCCTTGGTATAACAACATCCAATAGTCCTTGGTATAACAACATCCAATAGTCCTTGGTATAACAACATCCAATAGTCCTTGGTATAACAACATCCAATAGTCCTTGGTATAACAACATCCAATAGTCCTTGGTATAACAACATCCAATAGTCCTTGGTATAACAACATCCAATAGTCCTTGGTATAACAACATCCAATAGTCCTTGGTATAACAACATCCAATAGTCCTTGGTATAACAACATCCAATAGTCCTTGTATAACAAATCCAATAGTCCTTGGTATAACAACATCCAATAGTCCTTGGTATAACAACATCCAATAGTCCTTGGTATACAACATCCAATAGTCCTTGGTATAACAACATCCAATAGTCCTTGGTATAACAACATCCAATAGTCCTTGGTATAACAACATCCAATAGTCCTTGGTATAACAACATCCAATAGTCCTTGGTATAACAACATCCAATAGTCCTTGGTATAACAACATCCAATAGTCCTTGGTATAACAACATCCAATAGTCCTTGGTATAACAACATCCAATAGTCCTTGGTATAACAACATCCAATAGTCCTTGGTATAACAACATCCAATAGTCCTTGGTATAACAACATCCAATAGTCCTTGGTATAACAACATCCAATAGTCCTTGGTATAACAACATCCAATAGTCCTTGGTATAACAACATCCAATAGTCCTTGGTATAACAACATCCAATAGTCCTTGGTATAACAACATCCAATAGTCCTTGGTATAACAACATCCAATAGTCCTTGGTATAACAACATCCAATAGTCCTTGGTATAACAACATCCAATAGTCCTTGGTATAACAACATCCAATAGTCCTTGGTATAACAACATCCAATAGTCCTTGGTATAACAACATCCAATAGTCCTTGGTATAACAACATCCAATAGTCCTTGGTATAACAACATCCAATAGTCCTTGGTATAACAACATCCAATAGTCCTTGGTATAACAACATCCAATAGTCCTTGGTATAACAACATCCAATAGTCCTTGGTATAACAACATCCAATAGTCCTTGGTATAACAACATCCAATAGTCCTTGTATAACAACATCCAATAGTCCTTGGTATAACAACATCCAATAGTCCTTGGTATAACAACATCCAATAGTCCTTGGTATAACAACATCCAATAGTCCTTGGTATAACAACATCCAATAGTCCTTGGTATAACAACATCCAATAGTCCTTGGTATAACAACATCCAATAGTCCTTGGTATAACAACATCCAATAGTCCTTGGTATAACAACATCCAATAGTCCTTGGTATAACAACATCCAATAGTCCTTGGTATAACAACATCCAATAGTCCTTGGTATAACAACATCCAATAGTCCTTGGTATAACAACATCCAATAGTCCTTGGTATAACAACATCCAATAGTCCTTGGTATAACAACATCCAATAGTCCTTGGTATAACAACATCCAATAGTCCTTGGTATAACAACATCCAATAGTCCTTGGTATAACAACATCCAATAGTCCTTGGTATAACAACATCCAATAGTCCTTGGTATAACAACATCCAATAGTCCTTGGTATAACAACATCCAATAGTCCTTGGTATAACAACATCCAATAGTCCTTGGTATAACAACATCCAATAGTCCTTGGTATAACAACATCCAATAGTCCTTGGTATAACAACATCCAATAGTCCTTGGTATAACAACATCCAATAGTCCTTGGTATAACAACATCCAATAGTCCTTGGTATAACAACATCCAATAGTCCTTGGTATAACAACATCCAATAGTCCTTGGTATAACAACATCCAATAGTCCTTGGTATAACAACATCCAATAGTCCTTGGTATAACAACATCCAATAGTCCTTGGTATAACAACATCCAATAGTCCTTGGTATAACAACATCCAATAGTCCTTGGTATAACAACATCCAATAGTCCTTGGTATAACAACATCCAATAGTCCTTGGTATAACAACATCCAATAGTCCTTGGTATAACAACATCCAATAGTCCTTGGTATAACAACATCCAATAGTCCTTGGTATAACAACATCCAATAGTCCTTGGTATAACAACATCCAATAGTCCTTTGGTATAACAACATCCAATAGTCCTTGGTATAACAACATCCAATAGTCCTTGGTATAACAACATCCAATAGTCCTTGGTATAACAACATCCAATAGTCCTTGGTATAACAACATCCAATAGTCCTTGGTATAACAACATCCAATAGTCCTTGGTATAACAACATCCAATAGTCCTTTGTATAACAACATCCAATAGTCCTTGGTATAACAACATCCAATAGTCCTTGGTATAACAACATCCAATAGTCCTTGGTATAACAACATCCAATAGTCCTTGGTATAACAACATCCAATAGTCCTTGGTATAACAACATCCAATAGTCCTTGGTATAACAACATCCAATAGTCCTTGGTATAACAACATCCAATAGTCCTTGGTATAACAACATCCAATAGTCCTTTGTATAACAACATCCAATAGTCCTTGGTATAACAACATCCAATAGTCCTTGGTATAACAACATCCAATAGTCCTTGGTATAACAACATCCAATAGTCCTTGGTATAACAACATCCAATAGTCCTTGGTATAACAACATCCAATAGTCCTTGGTATAACAACATCCAATAGTCCTTGGTATAACAACATCCAATAGTCCTTGGTATAACAACATCCAATAGTCCTTGGTATAACAACATCCAATAGTCCTTGGTATAACAACATCCAATAGTCCTTGGTATAACAACATCCAATAGTCCTTGGTATAACAACATCCAATAGTCCTTGGTATAACAACATCCAATAGTCCTTGGTATAACAACATCCAATAGTCCTTGGTATAACAACATCCAATAGTCCTTGGTATAACAACATCCAATAGTCCTTTGTATAACAACATCCAATAGTCCTTGGTATAACAACATCCAATAGTCCTTGGTATAACAACATCCAATAGTCCTTTGTATAACAACATCCAATAGTCCTTGGTATAACAACATCCAATAGTCCTTGGTATAACAACATCCAATAGTCCTTGGTATAACAACATCCAATAGTCCTTGGTATAACAACATCCAATAGTCCTTGGTATAACAACATCCAATAGTCCTTGGTATAACAACATCCAATAGTCCTTGGTATAACAACATCCAATAGTCCTTGGTATAACAACATCCAATAGTCCTTGGTATAACAACATCCAATAGTCCTTGGTATAACAACATCCAATAGTCCTTGGTATAACAACATCCAATAGTCCTTGGTATAACAACATCCAATAGTCCTTGGTATAACAACATCCAATAGTCCTTGGTATAACAACATCCAATAGTCCTTGGTATAACAACATCCAATAGTCCTTGGTATAACAACATCCAATAGTCCTTGGTATAACAACATCCAATAGTCCTTGGTATAACAACATCCAATAGTCCTTGGTATAACAACATCCAATAGTCCTTTGGTATAACAACATCCAATAGTCCTTGGTATAACAACATCCAATAGTCCTTGGTATAACAACATCCAATAGTCCTTGGTATAACAACATCCAATAGTCCTTGGTATAACAACATCCAATAGTCCTTGGTATAACAACATCCAATAGTCCTTGGTATAACAACATCCAATAGTCCTTGGTATAACAACATCCAATAGTCCTTGGTATAACAACATCCAATAGTCCTTGGTATAACAACATCCAATAGTCCTTGGTATAACAACATCCAATAGTCCTTGGTATAACAACATCCAATAGTCCTTGGTATAACAACATCCAATAGTCCTTGGTATAACAACATCCAATAGTCCTTGGTATAACAACATCCAATAGTCCTTGGTATAACAACATCCAATAGTCCTTGGTATAACAACATCCAATAGTCCTTTGTATAACAACATCCAATAGTCCTTGGTATAACAACATCCAATAGTCCTTGGTATAACAACATCCAATAGTCCTTGGTATAACAACATCCAATAGTCCTTGGTATAACAACATCCAATAGTCCTTGGTATAACAACATCCAATAGTCCTTGGTATAACAACATCCAATAGTCCTTGGTATAACAACATCCAATAGTCCTTGGTATAACAACATCCAATAGTCCTTGGTATAACAACATCCAATAGTCCTTGGTATAACAACATCCAATAGTCCTTGGTATAACAACATCCAATAGTCCTTGGTATAACAACATCCAATAGTCCTTGGTATAACAACATCCAATAGTCCTTGGTATAACAACATCCAATAGTCCTTGGTATAACAACATCCAATAGTCCTTGGTATAACAACATCCAATAGTCCTTGGTATAACAACATCCAATAGTCCTTGGTATAACAACATCCAATAGTCCTTGGTATAACAACATCCAATAGTCCTTGGTATAACAACATCCAATAGTCCTTGGTATAACAACATCCAATAGTCCTTGGTATAACAACATCCAATAGTCCTTGGTATAACAACATCCAATAGTCCTTGGTATAACAACATCCAATAGTCCTTGGTATAACAACATCCAATAGTCCTTGGTATAACAACATCCAATAGTCCTTGGTATAACAACATCCAATAGTCCTTGGTATAACAACATCCAATAGTCCTTGGTATAACAACATCCAATAGTCCTTGGTATAACAACATCCAATAGTCCTTGGTATAACAACATCCAATAGTCCTTGGTATAACAACATCCAATAGTCCTTGGTATAACAACATCCAATAGTCCTTGGTATAACAACATCCAATAGTCCTTGGTATAACAACATCCAATAGTCCTTGGTATAACAACATCCAATAGTCCTTGGTATAACAACATCCAATAGTCCTTGGTATAACAACATCCAATAGTCCTTGGTATAACAACATCCAATAGTCCTTGGTATAACAACATCCAATAGTCCTTGGTATAACAACATCCAATAGTCCTTGGTATAACAACATCCAATAGTCCTTGGTATAACAACATCCAATAGTCCTTGGTATAACAACATCCAATAGTCCTTGGTATAACAACATCCAATAGTCCTTGGTATAACAACATCCAATAGTCCTTGGTATAACAACATCCAATAGTCCTTGGTATAACAACATCCAATAGTCCTTGGTATAACAACATCCAATAGTCCTTGGTATAACAACATCCAATAGTCCTTGGTATAACAACATCCAATAGTCCTTGGTATAACAACATCCAATAGTCCTTGGTATAACAACATCCAATAGTCCTTGGTATAACAACATCCAATAGTCCTTGGTATAACAACATCCAATAGTCCTTGGTATAACAACATCCAATAGTCCTTGGTATAACAACATCCAATAGTCCTTGGTATAACAACATCCAATAGTCCTTGGTATAACAACATCCAATAGTCCTTGGTATAACAACATCCAATAGTCCTTGGTATAACAACATCCAATAGTCCTTGGTATAACAACATCCAATAGTCCTTGGTATAACAACATCCAATAGTCCTTGGTATAACAACATCCAATAGTCCTTGGTATAACAACATCCAATAGTCCTTGGTATAACAACATCCAATAGTCCTTGGTATAACAACATCCAATAGTCCTTGGTATAACAACATCCAATAGTCCTTGGTATAACAACATCCAATAGTCCTTGGTATAACAACATCCAATAGTCCTTGGTATAACAACATCCAATAGTCCTTGGTATAACAACATCCAATAGTCCTTGGTATAACAACATCCAATAGTCCTTGGTATAACAACATCCAATAGTCCTTGGTATAACAACATCCAATAGTCCTTGGTATAACAACATCCAATAGTCCTTGGTATAACAACATCCAATAGTCCTTGGTATAACAACATCCAATAGTCCTTGGTATAACAACATCCAATAGTCCTTGGTATAACAACATCCAATAGTCCTTTGGTATAACAACATCCAATAGTCCTTGGTATAACAACATCCAATAGTCCTTGGTATAACAACATCCAATAGTCCTTGGTATAACAACATCCAATAGTCCTTGGTATAACAACATCCAATAGTCCTTGGTATAACAACATCCAATAGTCCTTGGTATAACAACATCCAATAGTCCTTGGTATAACAACATCCAATAGTCCTTTGTATAACAACATCCAATAGTCCTTGGTATAACAACATCCAATAGTCCTTGGTATACCGTTATGGAATACAAGAACCATGATTGCATTCGTTATTTTTTAAATTCGAAATAGATAAATACATTAAAACGTAGTATTACATTAGGAAATACAATATGTGGACACCGCGAAAAGTGATATGATTTGAAATCTGGGCTTGACGTCATTAAAATAATTGAATGGGAAATTAAAGTCACTGTGGGACAGACCCACTTGTGTGAAAACGTGGGGTGGGGGGGGGGCGGGGCAGATGTAGGGAAAAAATCCAAATTATTTGGCTTGTTGAGGCAGGAAGGGTTATTGTCTAAACCGACTGACCTTTGACCTTTGTGGGTTGAGGAAGTATCTGGGCATCACGTAATAGCTGACCAGCTACGGGCTGAGAGGTGATTAGGGAAACACAATTACATTAACGTCACTGCGGCGCTCAGCAAAGGAACGTAAATTTCTGTTAGCTGATATTCAAGACTAATCTACAGTCTACATTACTCTACATAGTAGGGGCGTTATCATTCTGTTAGAGGATATTCAAGGCTAATCTACGGACTATAGAGTAGAGGTTTTATCATTCTTTTTGAAGATATTTAATGCCGGTCAACAGTCTACATAGTAGGGGTGTTATCATTCTGTAAGAAGATATTCAAGGCTGGTCTAAAGTCTACAAGGTGACAGTGGGGCTTGTCATGTTAACTGGGGATCTAAACAATCAGCACGTTATTTAGACGTCCAGAGATCAAATAAATTTCTGGTCTAACCTGGCAATGTCTGGTCTAACCTTGCAATGTCTGGTCTAACCTGGCAATGTCTGTTCTAACCTGGCAATGTCTGGTCTAACCTGGCAATGTCTGGTCTAACCTGGCAATGTCTGGTCTAACCTGGCAATGTCTGGTCTAACCTGGCAATGTCTGGTCTAACCTTGCAATGTCTGGTCTAACCTGGCAATGTCTGGTCTAACCTGGCAATGTCTGCTCTAACCTGGCAATGTCTGCTCTAACCTGGCAATGCCTTTGGTTCATATTTCAAATTAATGGTTTGTTTTAACGCAATTTTCCTTGGAAAAATTGCCTTATAGATTCGAAATGGCTGTAACGCTTTGACATCCAATTCCTCCTGAACGATACCAGATAGAGGGTTCGGGTTTTTGCAGATATGCTAAGCAGGTCCCAAGGATGTGCAACGGCCAAAAAAATACCGAAAAGGTTTTGTAACTGTAACTATGTTTTATATGTATGACTCTCTTGTAGGCATTCTTACAATACAGAATCGTGTGCACAATAATCCACTGAAGAACTTGTTTCAAAAAACAACTTTAATACGCATACTATTTACATAATATATATATTTGAGGTTATACAACGTGGAAGTCTTGAGGCACACACACATTCCGTCTTTACACTACGGAACCTCTCTGACAACTGATCTTGACCTCGAACCTTCTGCGTCATCTCCCGCGCTTTTGCTCACGTGACCTCTTCGTCACAAATCATGTGATTCACACGTGACATTCACCCCCATCCTTCAAAAAAAATGTTTATGAAATACAACATTTTTGGTCTTCATAAAATCAAATCAATCTATATCTATATTCAAATTTCAAATATTTATCATCAATTGACATTCATTGCCTTACATACAACATCTGGACATAAAAAATCAAGAGGAAAAATCTGTAGGACTGCAACAGTCTAAACATAAAAAAATTAATGAGAAAAAATATGTAGGACTGCAACAGTCTACCTGTGCTGAAAAAATGAAAATGGAATTTTATACACATCTGTAAATTTGTGTAATTAAAATATTTTTTAACAATCAATATTATTAAAATTAACTAATAATCCAGTGGAATTCAAACACTGTTCCTTGTCCATTGTTCAACAAATAAAAATATTAATATAACTACAGTCTCTGGTTGTATCCTTTAGGAATTCACAGACTAATGTTAATACATTCTCTGGTTTTATTACTTAGGAATTCACAGAATGTCTTTATTTATTGTCATTCTACTTAATATGTCTGCAACCACATTGTCCTTTTCCCTTCACAGGTTTAATGTCAAATTTGTAGTCGGCTAATAGCATAGCCTAGTTCAATATAGTCATTCTTCAGTTGACGAGTATGAATTCAAATCGATGGGCTTTGAATGTTTCTTCAGACTGTTAAATGTTCAATAATTCACCAACCATGACTTCGATTATGTTCATTCATAATTTCAATTCCAGCATTTTGAATAAGTTGCTTAGCTTTTGAGATGTCATTTTTGCTTCCAGATAATTCAATAGAATTTGGACCAGATGAGTCACTGTCAGAAACTTTTATCTGAAAAATATTGTCTGTATCTGTAAAGTCTTTGATTTTGCTTAATACACAACCAATTGTTCTTCCTAATTCAGATGATTTCACACAAATGGTTTCAGATTCACTAGTACCATCTCTTTCTCTGTTACTATGGTCTTCATTTCTTTTATCATATATGTGATTTGTCAATAGTGGCTACAGTGTCACTAGTTTCTTTTTGCGCTCGATTTAACTTTATTATTTTTCTATCATTCATGTCTTGGTTTTCATTCTTTCTCCATGGTTGATCATAATTTCTTTTTCTGGAATCAAAATTGTATTTGCCTCTCCATGATCTTCTGCTTTGATTATAATATCTAATTATGGAATGATGATTATATCTGTCTCTCCATGATTGTCTATCTTGATCATAATCTCTATGTCTGGAATTATGATTATATTTTTCTCTCCATGATTGTCTACCTTTGTTTTCAAAGTGATCTTGTCTTGATCTTTCTTCTGTTTTCTTTCTTATAGGGCTGCCATTAGGTGACACCCTATTTGGTTGTCCTTTATTGTGGTAACACTGCTTCGCCATATGTCCTGGCTTGTTACAGTACCAGCAAATAGACTGTCTGTTGCCTTGGTTTGGCAGACTCTGGTTTCTCATACCTTGCCTTTTTTCTTGACTTTTAATTTGTATTGCTGCAAATATGTCTTGTCTCTTATCCATTTCCACATTCGGATGAGAGTCTTTGAATGTTCGTAATGCATTTGTTAGCTCTGCTTGAGTACGAACTTTCTTATCAGTTAAATATGTGAATAGAGTTGGTGTTGCATTTTCTAAAAACTTGTCAATTAACACCATGTCTAGTATGGCCTTTGGATTGCTCGTATCTATTGCTGTCAGTTCCAGCCATTTTGTTAGTTTGACTTGTGCTTCATGCACTATGATCTGTGGATCTTTGTCCATCTTGATTCTCATTTCATGAAATTCTTTTCTATAATCATTTTCTGACTTTCCAAAATGACATAGAAGTGCCTTCTTGACATTTTTATATATGCTTTTGTCTTCTTTGGCTATACTGTTGTAAGCTTCAAATGCTTCTCCAGTTAGTTGAGTCATCAATTGTGCTGGCCAATCTTCTTCATTATAGCCTTTCATAGCCATTATGGATTCGAAATAATCCAGATAAACATCCATTTTTTCTTTCTGGCTATCATATTTTCTTACTTTGATAGTATCCCTTGGTGCTGACCTTCTATTTGTTTCATTACCAGGATTTGGCCTCTACTCTCTAAATCAAGTTGTAGTTTTAACTTGTCAATTTTAAGTTGTTCAAGTTCTCTTTCAATTTGAGTCTTTGCTCTCTTTTCTTCAGCCTCTTTTGATTTTCTTTTTCTTCAGCTTTTCTTAGCTTTTCTTCTTCTTTAGCATTCTTGCTTTTTCTTCAGCAATTCTTTGATTTTCTTTTTCTTCAGCTTTTCTTCTTAGCATTCTTGCTTTTTCTTCAGCAATTCTTTGATTTCTTTTTCTTCGCTTTAGCTATTTGTACTTTTTCTTCAATGAAATCTCTCATTTCTTTTCCCTTTAGTCCGATCTCTTTAGCTATGGCAGTGAATTCTTTGTAGTAATCCATGTTTTGTTTGATTGAATAATATGAGTTAAGCAATTTGGTAAGGAATTTAGGTATATATATTGATAAAGTTATAAATCTTCCAAATGAAAAATCTTGAATTCAAAATGTTAAGTTCAAATAAGTGACACGTCTAAACCATGCAATTTAGTCTTGACAAGATGAGACAACAAAAGAATCCTCACACGGGGATCTTTAGTATACTTTATATATACGCTCCCTCAGATTGACAAAACATATTCAAATGGTCCAATCGTTTTGAATAAAAGTCACTTGGTTAAATTTTCAATTTTCGAGTAGTTTTTAAACAATTTAGTTCACTCCATTAATCCAAAATTGCAATTATCAAACTCTTCACACAATGAATGGATAAAAATTCCGTTCCTTTATTTATAATTCACACTGACACTGTTGTTAATAGTCCATAGCTTCCAAGTTCCAGGTTATGTTTACAAATATTTCCTGGAATCAACTAGCAGTGAGCTTGTTGACGTCACGACCTATATATGTTCACCGTGTGTCACCATACAGTAAGCCTACACGACCCAGATTCCAGCACTGTGTAGTATACTTGTACTGTCGTCGACTGTGACGTAATACCAACTAGGCGACCTAGTTGTATACACCGCACGCCGTGACCATGTGCGTTTATGCAGCCATCTTGAAATATTCTTGTATTTTCATTGAACCACAAAATTTTATTCACAGCTTCTTACGAACTTGAATATTCACAAAATACGATAGCTGCTAATATTTCTTCTTTTAATGAATACTTTCCTTTTTGAAATATCCAATACTTGTCACTTCCACGAAACCTCCTTTATAAAATTTCTTGTACTGTGTTCACTTAGAACTTATGCCTAATGGCAATCACTTTCACTTCGACACCAGTGTAACTGTAACTATGTTTTATATGTATGACTCTCTTGTAGGCGTTCTTACAATACAGAATCTTGTGCACAATAATCCACTCAAGAACTTGTTTCAAAAAACAACTTTAATACGTATACTATTTACATAACATATATATTTGAGGTTATACAACGTGGAAGTCTTGAGGCACACATACATTCCGTCCTTACACTACGGAACCTCTCTGACAACTGGAAATGACCTCGAACCTTCTGCGTCATCTCCCACGCTTTTGCTCACGTGACCTCTTCGTCACAAATCATGTGATTCACACGTGACAGGTTTACTGGATTTCCTGCAAAACCCCAAAAAACCCGAAAAATATCAGTATTTTGTCAATTTCTCGCCAACCATAACATCTATCGGGTTGAAACAAGCGTCAAACAATAGCTAATAATATTTAGAACAATGTTGGAGAAGGCATTTTACAAAAATACATAGTCGTTCGACTCCTGTAATTTTAGAAGCAATTGTTGAAAGCAATTGTTTTGTTTAGTTTCAAAATTATTGATTTGAAATGTCTTTTAATGTAGTCTAGAATGAACGCTAGGACTGTTAACGATTAATTTAAATTTAATCGTTAACTTTTGATAAATTAACGATTAATTAATCGTTAATTTCGATTAAAGCCAAAAATTTTAATTTATGATAAATTAAGTAACAGTTATTAAACTTTCTTGTTGAAAATCTAAATAACACTGGAATGTTTCCTTTATATGTCATCTTTTAACCAACTACGCAAAAAGACAAGTGTGTTGACATTATTTGGTTTAAGTGATGCGCGGGTCTAATTGACAATATAACCAGCCAAGCTAAACAATCATACACTTAGAACTGAAGTAATTGGTATGCACAAAACGGTCTTGGCAAGGAATGACATTATCGGATATCGGCGTTCATTAAGTTTCCACCATTGTAGAGGGTTAATGGATTCAGGAACTTTCATCTCCATTTTGTAACGCAGTAATTCATCATAATAGCTGTCGTCATTTTCTGTCTCTGAGTCAAACTCCATTACTGCCATTAGCTTAATACGCTTTTCATTTGGTTTGATAAGTAGGCGAATCGTCAGAAGCATGGTAGGCAACTTTATCAACATTTTTTAACATTCCCGTCAGTCAATAATTCAAAACCAAAATGTTCGTGTAATGGTGAGGAAATTTATTATTTATCGGCCGCTATACTTTTTTTAAATTACTTTTTTAGTTCCAATATTTTGTAAGTGATGGGTCGATTAAGCGTTAAAAATAATTTAATCGTTAAAATTTTTTAACGATTAATCGAGAAATTAATCGTTATTTTCCGCAGCCCTAATGAAAGCTAATGGGGTTTTCACGCTTTATAAATGTTTATGTTAGATTATTGCGTGTTGCGCATTATATTGACACATTCTTGGTGTGATGTAGCGTGAGGGGATATGACGTCATATTGTCTTTAGTTTCAGAATCACTGATTTGAATCGACTGTTAATGTAATCTAGAATAATTTCCCTTGAATAAAAATTCGGAAATTCTTTTTTGGACATTGCTTTTAAATACGCATTCGAGTTTTTATTTCTTGTTTTTTTTTCAAGCTTAAGCCTATGGCGGATTAAGGGGTGGGGGGGGGGCTGAACGGGCTAAATCCAGGGGCCCCCGGTAATTTAGGGGCCCCCAAATTTAGTATAATTTATAATAAAGGTGGACAAATGTTTGCATGAATCCCTAAAAATTAAATAAATTAATAAAATCTTATCTATTAATCTGATCGCTATTCCGACCCGGTAGCCTCAGTATCGAAAAACTTGATTTGATTTGCTCAATAAGAGAACATATTAATGAAAACTATTTATATCTTTTAAATTTTGTTTAAACATCAGGATCTTGTGGTCTCGAGGCAACGTGTTGTCTTGTGGCGCAAGCGGTAGCGGGTTTGATTCCCAGCGGTGGCATTTTTTTTTCATTTCTCTCTTTTTTAAAATTATCTTTTTAAACTCAATTTTAGTTTCCAGGCAAACAGTCATTTCTTTGTGTTCGGTGTTTTGATGAATCCGATCCCGGAGTACAGACACATTATGAACAAGGAACCAATGGACTATCTAGTTACAAATTACAGTCATATATTAGCTGCTAGCAATCATTTTACAGGGACGCTAGCTGGATATGGCCCCAGTTTGAATTGCAGCCAGGGGCCCCGTGCAGTCTTAATCCGCTCCTGGCTTAATCTGTTATAAGACCCTACATTATCTTATATATGAGATTTTAGGAATAATTAAAACAGACTTTTGAAAAAGTGATTAAAGTAACGGTGATATGACAAATAATGAATACATTTTGAAATGTTTATTTAAATGTTTATTTAATGACTCAAAACATAAATCTCATGGATCTAGACCTGGCTTTATCATTAACTGAAAACATGAAAATTTCATCTTTCATTTCATTTTGTATAATCTCATGCTCTACTCTTGCCTTTGTTTTCACAAAATATGAACGTAGTTATAATCTTACTAGTGTATTACACGTCAAAAATGACGGAAGTTTTCAAAATAAATACATTTCTTGGTTGATTTCTTCTCTTATTTTTTCATTTGATTTAAAATCACTCAATTTTATATTCAAAATTTGTCGGAGGCATTTGTTTTCGAAGGCAACTAATTTCTTTTCTATAGTTTGAGTGGATTTCCAGCTTTCACATCCATATGTTAGTACATGGATTATGCAAGAGTTGAATAGCCTAAGTTTTATATGTTTGCTAAGTGTCTTTGATCTCCAAATATTTGTAAGTTTGTTAAAAGCACTTGACGCCAACGCAATTCGAGTCATTATCTCTGATGTTGCATCTCCATCATATGACATTTTGCTTCCTAAGTAAGTGAAGTTGGTTACTTTCTCTATGGTTTGGTCATTAAGTATACTATCATTGGGTTGGTTGGTCGGTCCATGACTTTTGTTTTGGTTGTGTTGATTTGAAGACCAATTTGATCGAAAAGTGCTGGAGACGATCCATTTTTTCTTGGGTGTTCAGATGCGTTGAGCTTACAAGAGCCAGGTCATCTGCAAAGTCAAGGTCTTCCAATGTATTGTTTTATATCCATTTGATGCCTAATCCGGCATCTGTGCATTTACGCATGACCCAATCAATTGCTATTCCAAATAACATTGGTGACATGACACATCCTTGCTTCACACCTGTTTCGACTGGGAACCAGTCAGAATTTCGGCTTCAGTTTTCACACAGCAAAGTGAATCTGCATGAAAAGCTTTTATAATGTTCAAGTATTTAGTTGGGAAACCATAGATATTAAGAAGTTTCCAGAGCGTAAATCGGTGGAGGCTGACGAACGCTTTTGGAAATCAACAAAATTTATAATGAGCTGGGATTGAAATTCAACAGATTCTTCTATGATAGTTTTGATTGTAAATATATGGTCAAGACTTGACCGATGAGCTGTGATATATGGTCAAGACTTGACCGATGAGCTCTGATATTTTTACTAGCCAATAAACACGTTCTTCCCAGTTATTTAATGTAAAAAAGAACGACAACCCAATAACAACTAAACAAATTTAAAGTCACTTCTGATGCTAAATAAAAAACATTTTTAAAAACTCATGAAAAATTTTTTTCGCCCGAAAGGATCAAATTCCTTCATTGAATCCCATTTCTGGATTAGATCCCATTCCTTGATTGGATGCCATTCCTGGATTAGATCCCATTGCTTGATTGGATCCAATGCCTGGATTAGATCCCATTCCTTGATTGGATCCCATTCCTGGATTAGATCCCATTCCTTGATTGGATCCCATTCTCTTCTTGGGTCCAAAGAAACTACTGCGATTTTACTCCCGGTGGTTTTTTATTCACGTCAGATCCCTTGCAAGGTGGGATGTAAGCCAGCTGGATTTCGTCTCCTCTTAAATTTCTAATCCTCGGTGGGATCCTGTTTATCCATTAGGTCTCACTTCCACAACATCCTAATGCCCAGTGCCCAGTTAGAAAGAAAGATATGTATTCTATGTTTTGCTTTAATCAGTTAATGGAATAAATAATGTTTAGCATGCCTTAAAAATTCATATAAATTCTGCAATACAAATTGAACATCACGTTAGATCATTATTCAAACTTATATAATTCCAGATTCAATTTAATGACCAAATCCTATAAATTTCCAAACAATTTGTACAACCTCAAACAAGAATACTACTTTTTTTTAAATCCAAAATTGTAATTAAGATGGGAAGGGGTTAAGAAAATTAAGGAATTAAATTGCTCTTTCAAAAATTTTTAAATTAAAGACTACATCGAAATTAATGAGATGCGCATGCTAAACATTTCAGGTTATTAAAAAGTTAATTTCATGTAGGTTGCATCTCATCGGTGTTATTGCTGGTGTAATTGGTTTGCACGGAAACCTGAGAGTTGTGGCACAGTGTGATCAATAAACACTTATTCCACTTGTCTTGGCCAAGCGAACTCTACGGCTGGCTGATGTAGAGTTTGAGTTTATACAGAAGAGAAGAGGATTAGTTTTAATTAGCGTGTGGGGAGAGTACGCGCGGTGGAGAAAATAAAAAGAGAAACATGGCGAATCACAAGGAGACAGCTAGAAGAAGGAAAAGGGAGGGAGAAGAGAGAGAAAGAGAGGGAGAGAGAGAGGGAGAGAGAGAAGAGAGAGATAGAAAAATGTTGCATAAATGGATCAGTTAGAAATGAGTGATGTTAATTGTTGTCCTTCTAGAATGATTCTAGATCACAACTCTGAAACATAAATAGAATGATTCTAGATCACAACTCTGAAACATAAATAGAATGATTCTAGATCACAACTCTGAAACATAAATAGAATGATTCTAGATCACAACTCTGAAACATAAATATAATGATTCTAGATCACAATTCTGAAACATAAATAGAATGATTCTAGATCACAACTCTGAAACATAAATAGAATGATTCTAGATCACAACTCTGAAACATAAATAGAATGATTCTAGATCACAACTCTGAAACATAAAATTCCTAATGAAAATATCAACACACTCGGTGTTTGGCGTTTTGTGTCATGTTTGTACTACGTTATTTGGACTGCTGAAATAAAACCTGTCAAATGAAGATGTCAAAATAGAGCTAGCGGACTCAGCTACACTACAATGAAATGAATGAAGGACAATCTACGCTACAATAGAAGGAATAAAGGGCTAGCTACACTACAGCAGAAGGAACGAAGGACAAGCTATACTACAATAGAAGGAATGAAGGACCAGCTACATTACAATAGAAGGAATGAAGAACAAGCTACACTACAATAGAAGGAATAATTCTAGTTGGTCATGTGACGGTTAAAGTGAGATTCTTTACGCCGTTTTCCTTCTTTTTTAGAATTCACGGCGTCTCCCTTCGGCTAATTTATGACGTTGCATGATGGTCGATTCCCACGAGATATTGCGATATTTAGTCCTCCTATGGGATTTCAGTTTCTGAAAATATGTTTGTCGTGTTAAAACCTATGACAGTTTTATTATTCATGATTTAAAAGAGCAATACGTCAACACTTAAAGATAACAATATGATTGACAACATAAAACAGAAGCTATTTTAGATATTTTGAAGCTTTAACCAACAGAGATCCATTTTTGGCACTTTGAATTATTGAAGAGATAAGAGAAGGGGAAGAACAAACCTCTTCATTAATGCTCTGTTGTAAAACTTGTGAAATAGTTTTAACAGCAAATTCATAATACAAAATCATGCTAATTCTGTACAACTAATTGAGCATACGTGTTGCTTGGACTATAATATTACATTGAATTTATGGGCTATTATAAGTATAAGCAAAGCGGAATTGATTTTAATCAATCAAGAACTTTAAGGATTATTATCATTGCTGAACTATATGGACAGCAATTTTAAGTAAACAACAGTGGAGGTTAACTTACAATTGAATTAAAATCTCGAATAACTACTGGAACTGCATGACCTAAAACTTGAATAAACTGTATGAATTAAATCTTACTTGTGGCCTGAGTCCAAAAATGATTAAACTTTTTAATGTTATTTATAAAGAGAAACTAACTGGCTCAGTCTCGGTATATTTATTATGTAGGCGTGGCTCAAATTTAGGTTTCAATTTGACTTTATTAAAATCTTTTCTATGAAAGTTAAAATTGGAAATGTCATTCTTCATTATCTTACAAGCATTAAAAAAATAACAACAAAGAGTTAAAGAACAAAAAAATTGATATGTTTTTATGCGTTTTAGTGAATACATTTTCCCACCGACATGTTAATTAACTACTGTGCCTGGTGGTGTTTTTTGTTTTGTTTCATACAACTTGGAGTATTAGTTATAATTATAACCACAAGTATCATGTTTATTTTTACACCCGAAATGTGTGTTTGTTTTGTTTTATGTGTGTGTGTGTGTGTGGTAAATTATAACTTGTTTAAATTATTTTATTATGTTTAAGCTCATCCGTTCGTCAATGATGTCCACAATAAACAACTTTAATATATTTAATTTATTTCTTCACATCAGCCAATGATAGGATACAAGTAAAATGAAATTAACGATTTAGTGTGAAGTGTGGTATCAAAGATTTTCAATGAAAGAAAATCAAATTCAGCAGTGCAATAGTTTTTGTCAATGAACGAATTCAGAGTAGGCGTAGGCTGGATTGGGCAGCCAATTTGTATGAATGGCTACCGGAAGCAATTTCTCTCGATGGATTCTTAACTTAGGTAATGGTTCCAGGGTGTAATAGGGCCTTGGGAAATCGGGACGGGGGAGGGGGGAGGACAAGATTGATTAAGAGTGAGAAAAAAATGAGTATATTAAAGGAGGAAAATCCTTTTTGAAATTTCTGTTGAGTTTGTAGGGATTTTTAAAAACTCTGGTGTGGATGGTAAGGGGTTAATTGGTAGCATGAAGCTGAACAGTTGTTATTCACCAGATTTTATAGTGGTAAAGAATTGAGAATTAGAAAAATATGAAACTGGGTGGGCCAATCAACTTCAAGGAGGAGGTACCATGGGCAGAGAAGCGCAGGGTGGAAGAGACTCAAAGAGCCAGGATAAAGGCGTGGAGTTCGATTTAATAAATATTTCAGAAACCGGCCTATTAACAGGAATATTGATCCCAAGACGGGATTAGCATAACTAACTCTGATAAATTATCCCATCAAGTATAATAATTATGTAAATTTATCCACATCTACTAGATTATACTAGATGGCATCAAGTATAATAATTATGTAAATTTATCCACATCTACTAGATTATACTAGATGGCATCAAGTATAATAATTATGTACATTTATCCACATCTACTAGATTATACTAGATGGCATCAAGTGTAATAATTATGTAAATTTATCCACATCTACTAGATTATACTAGATGGAATCAAGTATAATAATTATGTACTTTTATCTACATCTATTAGATTATACTAGATGGGATCAAGTATAATAATTAATTCGCATTGATCCCAAGATAGTTAGGTAATCAATGTGCATTTCTTCCCATCTAGTACAGTAATCAATGTGCATTTCTTCCCATCTATTACAGTAATCAATGTGCATTTCTTCCCATCTAGTACAGCAATCAATGTGCATTTCTTCCCATCTAGTACAGCAATCAATGTGCATTTCTTCCCATCTAGTACAGCAATCAATGTGCATTTCTTTCCATCTAGTACAGCAATCAATGTGCATTTCTTCCCATCTAGTACTGTCATCAATTCTTATTACTAGAACCATAACCACAGCTATTTTTATCCCAATTTGTTATATTTTAAGACTTAAAAAAAGGTGATACACTAAACTTTACAACAACAAACTATGACTAAGGAGCAGATAAGTTATGACATTTTTTAAATTCCTTAATTGTATTACCATCATCTCCATTTCATCTCCATGACGAGTGAATGCTAAACTGAGGATTAGATGTCGTATCTCCATCTCCATGGCGAGTGAATGCTAGATTGAGGATTGCTTTTTATCACACGGTTGTAAAACAGTTTTACCTACGTTAAACATTTTTACTTTCGTTAAATTGTACATGCACATCTTTGGTTGACACATTCCAATCTAGGAATTTGATACACTCAATATTAAAAGATCTATTAACAACAAAACGTTCACTTCTGCCAATACACAACAAAACCAAACACACAGGTTAAACTATGTCCCAGCAGCTTACACTATCTCACTACAGCTTATCATATCTCACCCACAGCTTACACCATCTCACCCACAGCTTACATCATCTCACCCACAGCTTACACATCTCACTCACAGCTTACAACATCTCACCCACATCTTACACCATCTCACCCACATCTTACACCATCTCACCCACAGCTTACACCATCTCACCCACATCTTACACCATCTCACCCACATCTTACACCATCTAAATTCAGCCACATCCTGCCATAAGTGACTGAGCTAGGAGTCAAGATAGGGGTTCAAGGTTCACAAAATGTAGCCCTAGGGCTGGGCTGAAGTTTAGATGTGCATGGTTACCATGGTTACCTCGGTGTATGCTGACCACACACATGAGCATTGACAACATTCCTACACAATTAAGATCTGACCAATACACACACACATGAGCATTGACAACATTCCTACACAATTAAGATCTGACCAATACACACACAACATTCCTACACAATTAAGATCTGACCAATACACACACAATATTCCTACACAATTAAGATCTGACCAATACACACACAACATTCCTACACAATTAAGATCTGACCAATACACACACAAAAACTTCATTTCCTCCACTAGACGGGGCCGATTATAGAGAAAGAAATAGTAAAACAACGAAGGGGGTAATACCGCCCCATTAATGCGAGTTGGCGCATGAACTGGTGACGTGTTGTAATATTGTCTTTTAAGGCTATGCCCCCTGAGGCTTGCCAACAATGTCAATAGCCGAGTTGTAAGACTGTAAAGACAGAGACGACATTCAATTGATTTTTTTTCAAATTTTGACATTCCTTTGGTCAATACATTAGCTATGGCCAGCAGATATTTTTCAATGCAAACTTTGTCTTGAAATCTCACGGAACTTTCGAACATATCTGATAGCAGAGAACGCACGAAGAGAATCACAGCCAATCAGAATTAACTGTGACATTTTGTGCTGCCTTATATTGTCTGAAATTTCGATCCATTTCGCTTTAACATTTGATACCATGTGGACAGAGATTTTTATTTTAAGCTCCATCGTTATAGTTCACAATAGATCTTTCGAAAGAGATCCGATCTTTTGACAACGTATTTTATTTTTAAAAATCATTTCTCCTAAGTCTACCTTATCACAAGTCGCCCACATAAATAATCTGGATTAATTTCCACATATTTGTTATGAAATAAACAGACACCCACATCCGTCTTTGTTGTGCATCTACAATTTTTATGGTGGCCTTCGAGATAAAAGAGTGAAAACTCTGAGCTATTTTAGTTTCTGAAACTGTGAAAATATCAGATCTGAAAACAAGGTTCTATTTAAATTTGTTTTGGTTTTTGGTTTTTTCGATCTAATTTAGAATTTAGCTGGTAGCGAGGACGAACTAAAAGAATTCCTCGCAAAGCTAGAGAAAGCAGCAAAGGCGTACGGCATGGAAATCAACGCAGAAAAGACCAAGGTCATGGCTAATAGTAAATTCACAAGCGAGATTCGGATAAACGGGCAACAACTCGAAGAAGTCTCCACCTTCAAGTATCTAGGGGCCATAATATCCGACGAAGGTTCAAAGCCAGAAATTCTTGCCAGAGTGGCCCAAACAATGGCAGCATTGAGCAAATTAAAGCACATCTGCCAAAGTAAGAAGCTCTCCCTGAGATCAAAGATCCGGCTAATGCGCTCTCTGGCGATGTCGGTCTTTTTGTATGGTTGTGAGGCTTGGACGCTCACTGCAGACCTCCAAAGAAGAATAAATGTGCTAGAGATGAGATGTTTCAGAAAGATATTGAACATCTCCTACACAGCGCACATCACAAATGAAGCGGTCCGCTACGAAATAAGTACTGTCATTGGCCCCTACGAGGACCTACTCACATCAATTAAGAAGAGGAAATTACGATGGTACGGACACGTGACAAGAACTGGAGGTCTCGCAAAAACCATATTACAAGGCACAGTCCAGGGAGGAAGGAAAAGAGGCAGACAAAAGAAGAGATGGGAGGACAATATCAAAGAGTGGACCGGCCTGTCATTCAGCGACTCTCAAAGGGCAGCACAGGACCGTGACAAATGGCGTGTGTTAGTGTGCAGTTCACGATGGTGCCCCAACGACCCAACAACGGGTTAAGGGATAGTTCAAGTTCAATTTAGAATTACGTTTTTCTTATTTTTTTCATGCAATGTGATTTTTCTGCTCAAAATTATTCTCACAATAGAATTCACTAACTATAGGTTTGTGGTTAAAGGTAGTTATGCAGGTAGGTAAGTAGGTAGATGAATAGTGTTATAGATTGATAGGTGGATAGCTAGATGTAATTGATAGGTGGATAGCTAGATGTAATTGATAGGATGTGTGCAAGAACAGGAATGATGTAAGTATAGGATTCATGGATATGGATAGTTTTACACTTTAAAGATAAGCAAACCGAAAACAAATAATGAGATTGCTACCTCTTAAAATAATTATTAATGTACCAAAAGACCTTAAAGGTTCATTACTATTAGTAATATATTGATTGCCAATCTATAAATTGTGAAACCGTTAATCAACAAAAATAACATACAATTACTTTATCCAACATTAGGACACCATTGATAATTATAGTCTTTAGAAATCTTCAATATCATTATCTTACTAATGGATCAATCAAATCTTTTCAACTTAACCTGGACATTGACATTCACTTGGTAAAATTTGGTAGTTTAAATCCAAAAATTAATTCTAAATAGCAATAATATTAATAATAATAATAATAATAATAATAATAATACCCGTGAACAGACTGCTTCCCAGCAATCTCCATTGAGGGAAACACCTTGGATGTCGTCGAGGATTTTACCTACCTTGGCAGTAACATCACAAGCACTCTCTCCCTGGAAAAGGAAATTAAAACCAGAATCGGCAAGGCTGCATCGTTAATGGCTAGGCTGAATCAAAGAGTGTGGAACAATGCACAGCTAACTGATAGGACGAAAATCACTGTGTACCAGGCCTGCTTGCTCAGCACACTCCTCTATGGCAGCGAGTGCTGGACGACCTATGCCAAACAAACAAAGCAACTCAACAGCTTCCACTTACGATGCTTGCGCAGGATTCTGCACATCAAGTGGCAGGACAAGATAACGAATGTCGAGGTACTCAGAAGGAGTCATATGCTGAGCATGCACTCAATCCTGAGTGAGAGGCGCCTGCGGTGGCTGGGACATGTCCGCAGGATGAACTCGGAGCGCATTCCAAGAGCCCTGCTTTACGGCGAGCTGGCAACTGGTATGTGGAAGAGAGGACGCCCCTGCTTGCGCTTGAAGGATGTCTGCAAGAAAGACATGAGTCTGGCGCAGACAGACCATAAAACGTGGGAGACCATTGCTGAGGAGTGCACCTTCTGGCGGGCTAAAGTACGCGAGGGCATTCAAGTCGCGGAAGCTTCCCTTACAGCCAGGAGCGAGAAGATAAGGGCCAGGAGAAAGGGGAAGGGGGTAGAGGAGCAGGAGGAAACGCCATCATCCCAGGAGGATGGACGGATGCCATAGAATACCCGTGAAACAAGAATATAAAGTTATACTACAGAAGCCAAAATAAAACAAGCTGAAATAGGTGACCGAAATTTAAATCCGGCTCATTGATTGTTAATTTGTGTTGGTAGGTAAAATAAAGGGCGCAAATCTACATTAACAAATATACAAACCCTAATATTTTGTTTGTGAAGATTGATCAATTGATTAAAACTGGTAATAAATATCCATGCGTATGTATTTGATCAGTATAAAGCACTTGCTAGAATACGAATCAAATATTATACGTATGTATGTATACATCGTTCAATGGCATCCTTCCGTCCCGACAGAAGATGGTGCATCACCGTTGGGTTGGGTTGAATTTCCTCGTGTAGCTCAGCAGTCCTATCCTTGAGTGACAGTCTTTTCCACAGCGTTTGCACACGAGTTCTGTGATTCCCAATGTCTTGGCCTTTCTCATAGCTCTTCTGTCTGTAGCCTCCTCCATCCTTCGCGCCTCGGCTACTATGACGCCCTGTTTTACAACTGTTCGCCACGTAGATCTGTCTTCTGCGTTGCATTCCCAGTCACTTGTGTTTATTCTGGCTGCTTTCAAGTCTGGCAGACATCTTTAAATCGGAGACGTTGGCGACTTGTCTTCCTCTGTCCCGATGCCAGCTCTCCATCTGGGGTCAAAAGGGAATTCTTGGGGGTAATGCAGACTCATTTGGGACATATAACATCCACTACAATCCACTAGATATATTAAAATACGTCATATGTACGTGAATGCTTGGAACATATGTCCATTATTCAACCGGTTCCTTCCAGAAAATGCATTTTTTAAAAATTTGACAACTATGTAGATTTCTTACCTACGTACTATACGAAGACACCTAAATCCACCATACTTTCATTTTTATTGACACGAGTGACAATAATCTTAATCCACATGACTTGTCTAAATCGCGTATCCTTTCTGTGATATTTAAAATTAATGCCTTAAAAACTGAGCTAAGAAGAAAAGTTGTTTTGTGCTCCTCTCGAATAGCGATGTCAAGAATTTGATGCATTAAATAAAGTTAATGAATACTTGACAACTTTTACATGGGCTCATTTATCATTATATCTAGAATGGCCAGGGGCGTTTGACCAAAAACCAACCGAACAATTATATCTAACTTAAAACGTTTATAATTCTATCAAATAGATTCCACACCCATCCCCCTTTTTTTAAAAAAAAAGAAAAATGATATTTCGTGTCGTTTTGACTTAAGATATCTACACATAATCCTATTCAGATCATTTTTAGACACGTGTCATGCTTGTAAAACTCACCATTACCTTTTTTTTGGGGGGGGGGCTAACAACGATCCACCAAATCCCCGAGTCATGTGAGCAGTACCTAGAGTCTGGGTGTTGGGGGGGGGGTAACGCACACATAAACTTGTATATTTTGGGGTAACGGCCAAAAAGGTTCGCCGATGGAGTTGCGGTTACATCACAAATGCTTTGATTTCAACATCAAACGACACAGTGTAACAATTTCATACGTTATCTTGTGAGTTCTCAAACTTAAGGATTATAATTATATTTAATTTTCGTCTCTTGATAGCTTACGCCAACCAGCGTCTGATGGCCTACCGACCTGCACATTGAGAAGCCCTGATTTTAAAAAAAGTCATTAAATAAATTGTAAGCCACCAAATATTTAAATGGAAGTTTTATTTAAAGTTACCCTTTTGATGTGACGTCACATTTCTTCAACCCCCTCCCTCCCCCTCGTCACGCATCGTCACAAAAGTGTGACCCCCCCTCCCCCCCTAGAAGCTTGACGTCATTTATGGACGGCCCCTTATAAAAACTTAGTTTTTAAAAATCATTTTTTTAAACCTTTATTTATTTTATTCTTTTTAGTCCACTAATAAAAACGTGGTGTTTAACAATATTTTTTACCTCTATTTATTTTACCAAAAACCTCATCAGCGCCCGCCCAACGTTTAATAACAAAGCGATGAGGTCACGGGGTGAACTCCCCACGTGAAATTAAACTACGGCAGGCCTATTTAATAAAATATAGATAAATTAAAAGTTCAATAATTTAATAACGGTACATTCGATCGATCTGAAATTTTGATACAATGCATTGTCATCCAAGATATATATGTGGTAAAAATGTGAGCTCTCTAGGACCATCAGAAGTGGTTTAATTTTACGTTAGCAGATTTGAAAAATTGTGGACAGACAAACCAACAAACCACCAACACACAGTGCCACAGGAACGAAAGCGAGTTAATATAACGTGGTTAAATAAAAAGGAACACAAGTTCCCACAAGTTGGCGTTAAAAACACAACGCTGTACGCAGGGCTGACCCGACCCCCCCTAGCTACCCCACTGACCAGCCCCACCCCTCTAGCTACGCCACTGACCAGTGGCAGCGCGCTCGACTGGCGTACCGATGGTCACGGGTTCGAATCCATGTCAAGGCAAGGATTTGTTCCCGGGGCCTAGGGCGTCCCTGAGTCACCCAGCTCCGAATGGGTACCTAACACTAGTTAGGCGGCTGGGTAATGCGTGGAACCCACAAAGCCGTGGCCTGTGAACGCTGCATCACTTGCCAACAGATCATCTGTCATGGTCTGTGGACGCAATTATCTTCTGCATAGAAGGAGCGTCTGTATACTTAAGATAAGACCAGCCCCACCCCCCTAGCTACGCCACTGGCCGGCCCCACCACTCCCCATAGCTACGCCAATAGCCTGCTCCACCGCCACCTTAGTTACGCCACTGGCCGGCCCTGGCTGCACGCTCATCTAATAAGACAGTAAAAGTGTCGATATGAAAAGTAAATTGTAACAAAGACTCTTCCTTATTTTTGACTCAGGCCACGCCCCAAACAAAGACTCCTCCTTTGATTAACTCAGGGCACGCCCCAAACAAAGACTCTTCCTTAGTTTAACGCAGGCCACGCCTCAAACAAAGACTCTTCCTTTGTTTAACTCAGGCCACGCCACAAAAAGACTCTTCCTTTGTTTCACTCAGGCAACGCCACAAAAAGAATCCACTCTGAGAGGGGTGTTCGCACACGCAGAAAAGTTTTTTTTAAAAAATCTTTTTAAGTTATCATAATTTCTCATGTAAAACTGCAATATATATGTTATAAGCTACGATAGACTTTTGTCAACATTGTATGTGTCAAGAAAGTGTTTATGATGTTTTGTTTGCAATCAGACGCAAAGCATAAAACAAATTCCCATGACAACGCCAAGATTCTAAATCTGTTTCAGTCAAGAGAAAAGATTGATTAATGACGTCAAGATACACTTCAGTATTGAATTTCAATCGGAGTCATTGAATAACACGTCTGAAATATATGAAAACATCGGAGATCTTCTGACAGTTTGGCGAGAAATGCTCTCAGGAAGAGGAGTTTATGCTTTAATGAGGGAAATGACAAAATTACTAAAAACCTGATATTACAAATGTTACTTGAAGTAAATTATAGTTTGTGGCTAGTAGCACAATAATGGGGTTTCCACGTCCGTCCCCATTTTTATTAAAAAGGGGAGTAATTTAAGAGCAAACAATCGGCAAGATTAATGTGTGGATAAAGGAAGCAATAGCTCTGTAAATACAGCTAGTTGAATCAGCGGGTCTCACATCCTGCACCCAGCCAATCTAAACATTAGTGTTGAGAACCACTGGGTCCCTATGTGAGACCCACTGAATCAAGACCGCTTATTATGCCACTGATGATTTTTTAAAATTATACATCTCAATTCGACTTGGATATCTTACTTTTAAAGAAAGTTAGGGAGAAATATATATATGTTACAATTTCAAATAATAAAAATATAATATGTCCAATATAAATCAATAATGGTATCCATAAAATGAGCATCTGTAATCAATATACATAATTCCCGTCGTCTGTATGTATGGTTGTATTGTAATGCTTTTCTAATTTAGAAAGCAGCGCACCAAATTATTGCACCAAAAATAACACTTTTCGAACGTTCCGCATAAAATTGTTCAATATGATAATAAATGAATCAAATAAAAATAAATAAAATAAATGAAAGTTCTGTATTACGTTATTTTTTAATCTGATGTGTATTTATTTTGAAAACTTCCGTCATTTTTGACGGGTGATACGCTAGTAGAAAATATAAAATTAGGCGAAATATATGCACACTACAATACATTTAAATAAGTCTAAATATTTTTAGTGGAGTGTGACTTTAACAATTACATAATTATATATAATAATTATTTTTTTTACAAACATAGTATAGTAAATCAAAAGGCATATTCTACAACTATTAATTTCATATTATTAGTGCCATTTCTCGCTTGGACTTAACAAGTAAAGTTGTAATAATAAAAAAAAAGTAATTGAACAAATTTAGGATGACCAATTGGATTCTAAATGCTTCAACCCCATTCCATTCTCCTAGAGTTCTTTCTCTCTTTTAAATTTTATTTTAAATTGCCACACGTCTCTTCTCTATTCATGCCTGTCTCACGCAGACAATAAACTAAGGGCAAGAAAACGCTGCTGGAGGCATCAGCTTATTCGATGAATAAATGATAGGAATAAGTGAAGCACATAGGACGTTCATCCATCATTCCGTAATGGGGTTTTGGGTATACCTTTCTAGCCTTTAGCCTTAGGGCCAGTGGCGTCACTGGGCGGGTGCGTTGGGGGCGGGCCGCCCCGGGTGACACCAACCCTGGTGACGCCTCTGCTTAGGGCTCCAGAAACCAGATCAAAATGATGACGTCACGTTTGAAGGGACAAAGTATTTGATGGCAGCGTCCATCGTTTTGTCCTTTCGCGGATGTATCCAATATCTTAGTGCATTGAGCCGTTTGTTTGTTTGATGTTTTTTTTCCATCTTGAATGGTAGCTAAATTTTATTACAGTAGTTGGCACACATACACCAGGTGAAGTTGGCACAAAGACATTACAATTTGGCACTAGAAAATCAAGCTTTAATAATACAAAGTACTACAAATTCTAAAGCATTAAGTTTAAGTCACGAAGATTTTTTGTTGCTGTTGTAATTAATATTTCTTTAGAGTACTTTAGACCATCAAATAGCTTTATTTAATAGCAGATTAATTAATGTTTGTGTCATTTCTGGTTGTCTCTATATCAGTATTGACACATATTATTGGACGTCACACTTATCATTGGACGTCACACTTATCATTGGACGTCACACTTATCATTGGACGTCACACTTATCATTGGACGTCACACTTATCATTGGACGTCACACTTATCATTGGACGTCACACTTATCATTGGACGTCACACCTATCATAGGACGTCACACCTATCATTGGACATCACACCTATCATTGGACGTCACACCTATCATTGGACGTCACACCTATCATTGGACGTCACACCTATCATTGGACGTCACACTTATCATTGGACGTCACACTTATCTTGGACGTCACACTTATCATTGGACGTCACACTTATCATTGGACGTCCCACTTATCATTGGACGTCCCACTTATCATTGGACGTCCCACTTATCATTGGACGTCACACTTATCATTGGACGTCACACTTATCATTGGACGTCACGCTTATCATTGGACGTCACGCTTATCATTGGACGTCACGCTTATCATTGGACGTCACACTTATCATTGGACGTCACACTTATCATTGGACGTCCCACTTATCATTGGACTTCCCACTTATCATTGGACGTCACACTTATCATTGGACGTCACACTTATCATTGGACGTCTCACTTATCATTGGACGTCACAATTATCATTGGACCTCACACTTATCAGGCATAAGTAAAAATAGATGCATGAAACTACCACGTGTATTTCTATCTCTATCCTGTTGGCTGTGTATTGACCAAATGAGGATAGAAGGAATGGTAGAGATCTCCTTTTACAATTTCGTCCACGATCGAACTTTGCTTCCTTCGATCCTTGCCCCCTCCCCACATTTTTATAATCTGTTGGCTATAATCTTAATCCTGGAAAATAGACATACATAAATAGCAATTTTAAAAAAAAATCCTTCCACCATCTGAGTATTGCTTAGCAACATAAAATCCAGATATTATTCTTTCAAGTTATGTACCGCACATATTTTAATACAGTACTTTTGTGCAACCTCGTGAAGAAATATAAAATAAAAAGAAGAGGTAGTCATCAGCCATTTCATTAATTACAGTTGATTTTTAAGACAAGTTTCCAATTTTTGGAACATTAACTACACACCGCTCCATATTCTTTATCACTTCACGTGATTTTCATGGACAGTGTTGAACACATGTGGGTAGTGTTGAACTAATGTTGGTAGTGTTGAACACATGTGGGTAGTGTTGAACTCATGATGGTAGTGTTGAACTAATGTTGGTAGTGTTGAACACATGTGGGTAGTGTTGAACTCATGATGGTAGTGTTGAACTAATGTTGGTAGTGTTGAACACATGTGGGTAGTGTTGAACTCATGATGGTAGTGTTGAACACATGTGGGTAGTGTTGAACTCATGATGGTAGTGTTGAACACATGTGGGTAGTGTTGAACTAATGTTGGTAGTGTTGAACACATGTGGGTAGTGTTGAACTAATGTTGGTAGTGTTGAACTAATGTTGGTAGTGTTGAACACATGTGGGTAGTGTTGAACTCATGATGGTAGTGTTGAACACATGTGGGTAGTGTTGAACTAATGTTGGTAGTGTTGAACACATGTGGGTAGTGTTGAACTCATGATGGTAGTGTTGAACACATGTGGGTAGTGTTGAACTCATGATGGTAGTGTTGAACACATGTGGGTAGTGTTGAACTCATGATGGTAGTGTTGAACACATGTGGGTAGTGTTGAACACATGTTGGTAGTGTTGAACTCATGATGGTAGTGTTGAACACATGTGGGTAGTGTTGAACACATGATGGTAGTGTTGAACTCATGATGGTAGTGTTGAACACATGTGGGTAGTGTTGAACACATGTGGGTAGTGTTGAACTCATGATGGTAGTGTTGAACACATGTGGGTAGTGTTGAACACATGTGGGTAGTGTTGAACTCATGATGGTAGTGTTGAACACATGTGGGTAGTGTTGAACACATGTGGGTAGTGTTGAACACATGTGGGTAGTGTTGAACACATGTGGGTAGTGTTGAACACATGTGGGTAGTGTTGAACTCATGATGGTAGTGTTGAACACATGTGGGTAGTGTTGAACACATGTGGGTAGTGTTGAACACATGTGGGTAGTGTTGAACTCATGATGGTAGTGTTGAACACATGTGGGTAGTGTTGAACTCATGATGGTAGTGTTGAACACATGTTGGTAGTGTTGAACACATGTTGGTAGTGTTGAACACATGTGGGTAGTGTTGAACTAATGTTGGTAGTGTTGAACACATGTGGGTAGTGTTGAACTCATGATGGTAGTGTTGAACTAATGTTGGTAGTGTTGAACACATGTGGGTAGTGTTGAACTCATGATGGTAGTGTTGAACTAATGTTGGTAGTGTTGAACACATGTGGGTAGTGTTGAACACATGTTGGTAGTGTTGAACTCATGATGGTAGTGTTGAACACATGTGGGTAGTGTTGAACTCATGATGGTAGTGTTGAACTCATGATGGTAGTGTTGAACACATGTGGGTAGTGTTGAACTCATGATGGTAGTGTTGAACACATGTGGGTAGTGTTGAACACATGTGGGTAGTGTTGAACTCATGATGGTAGTGTTGAACTCATGATGGTAGTGTTGAACACATGTGGGTAGTGTTGAACACATGTGGGTAGTGTTGAACACATGTGGGTAGTGTTGAACACATGTGGGTAGTGTTGAACTAATGTTGGTAGTGTTGAACACATGTGGGTAGTGTTGAACTAATGTTGGTAGTGTTGAACACATGTGGGTAGTGTTGAACACATGTGGGTAGTGTTGAACTAATGTTGGTAGTGTTGAACACATGTGGGTAGTGTTGAACTAATGTTGGTAGTGTTGAACACATGTGGGTAGTGTTGAACTAATGTTGGTAGTGTTGAACACATGTGGGTAGTGTTGAACACATGTGGGTAGTGTTGAACTAATGTTGGTAGTGTTGAACACATGTGGGTAGTGTTGAACTAATGTTGGTAGTGTTGAACACATGTGGGTAGTGTTGAACTCATGATGGTAGTGTTGAACACATGTGGGTAGTGTTGAACTCATGATGGTAGTGTTGAACTAATGTTGGTAGTGTTGAACTAATGTTGGTAGTGTTGAACACATGTGGGTAGTGTTGAACTAATGTTGGTAGTGTTGAACACATGTTGGTAGTGTTGAACTCATGATGGTAGTGTTGAACACATGTTGGTAGTGTTGAACACATGTGGGTAGTGTTGAACTAATGTTGGTAGTGTTGAACACATGTGGGTAGTGTTGAACTAATGTTGGTAGTGTTGAACTCATGATGGTAGTGTTGAACTCATGATGGTAGTGTTGAACACATGTGGGTAGTGTTGAACACATGTGGGTAGTGTTGAACACATGTGGGTAGTGTTGAACACATGTGGGTAGTGTTGAACTCATGATGGTAGTGTTGAACACATGTGGGTAGTGTTGAACTTATGTTGGTAGTGTTGAACACATGTGGGTAGTGTTGAACTCATGATGGTAGTGTTGAACACATGTGGGTAGTGTTGAACACATGTGGGTAGTGTTGAACTTATGTTGGTAGTGTTGAACACATGTGGGTAGTGTTGAACTTATGTTGGTAGTGTTGAACACATGTGGGTAGTGTTGAACTCATGATGGTAGTGTTGAACACATGTGGGTAGTGTTGAACACATGTCGGTAGTGTTGAACTTATGTTGGTAGTGTTGAACACATGTGGGTAGTGTTGAACTTATGTTGGTAGTGTTGAACACATGTGGGTAGTGTTGAACTCATGATGGTAGTGTTGAACACATGTGGGTAGTGTTGAACACATGTGGGTAGTGTTGAACTTATGTTGGTAGTGTTGAACACATGTGGGTAGTGTTGAACTTATGTTGGTAGTGTTGAACACATGTTGGTAGTGTTGAACTCATGTTGGTAGTGTTGAACACATGATGGTAGTGTTGAACTCATGATGGTAGTGTTGAACACATGTTGGTAGTGTTGAACTCATGATGGTAGTGTTGAACACATGTGGGTAGTGTTGAACTCATGATGGTAGTGTTGAACACATGTTGGTAGTGTTGAACTAATGTTGGTAGTGTTGAACACATGTTGGTAGTGTTGAACTCATGATGGTAGTGTTGAACACATGTGGGTAGTGTTGAACACATGTGGGTAGTGTTGAACTCATGTGGGTAGTGTTGAACTCATGTTGGTAGTGTTGAACACATGTGGGTAGTGTTGAACACATGTTGGTAGTGTTGAACTCATGATGGTAGTGTTGAACTCATGTGGGTAGTGTTGAACACATGTTGGTAGTGTTGAACACATGTTGGTAGTGTTGAACACATGTTGGTAGTGTTGAACTCATGTTGGTAGTGTTGAACACATGTTGGTAGTGTTGAACACATGTTGGTAGTGTTGAACACATGTGGGTAGTGTTGAACTCATGTTGGTAGTGTTGAACACATGTTGGTAGTGTTGAACACATGTGGGTAGTGTTGAACACATGTGGGTAGTGTTGAACACATTTGGGTAGTGCTGAACACATGTGGGTAGTGTTGAACACATGTGGGTAGTGTTGAACACATGTGGGTAGTGTTGAACACATGTGGGTAGTGTTGAACACATGTGGGTAGTGTTGAACACATGATGGTAGTGATGAACACATGTTGGTAGTGTTGAACACATGTGGGTAGTGTTGAACACATGTGGGTAGTGTGAACTCATGTGGGTAGTGTTGAACTCATGTTGGTAGTGTTGAACACATGTGGGTAGTGTTGAACACATGTGGGTAGTGTTGAACACATGTGGGTAGTGTTGAACACATGTGGGTAGTGTTGAACACATGTGGGTAGTGTTGAACACATGTGGGTAGTGTTGAACTCATGTTGGTAGTGTTGAACTCATGATGGTAGTGTTGAACACATGTGGGTAGTGTTGAACACATGATGGTAGTGATGAACACATGTTGGTAGTGTTGAACACATGTGGGTAGTGTTGAACTCATGTGGGTAGTGTTGAGAATATAGCTGTTGAACATATGGGTAGTGTTGAGAATATGTCTGATGACCATATGGGCAAGTCAGCATTTTCCCAATAAAGATTGCAGTGAGGGAAACGATGTGTTATCCTGGAAGTTGGTGGGGCAATTTGGGGGGGGGGTTTGTATTGCATTCCGCTGAGACTCATTTCCATAATATCCTCTTGAGGGCCGCTGCCCTGGACATTAAAGAAAGTCCTTCCCTTTATTTTGGCTAGTATCAGTGTGGAGGTTTGCGGCAGATATTAGCATCAGCAAAAGGTAGAAAATAGGATTAGGTTCTTGGGCACTGGGTTAGGATTAGGTTCTATGGCACTGAGTTAGGATTAGGTTCTTGGGCACTGGGTTAGGATTAGGTTCTTGACCACTGGGTTAGGATTAGGTTCTTGGGCACTGGGTTAGGATTAGGTTCTTGGGCACTGGGTTAGGATTAGGTTCTTGGGCACTGGGTTAGGATTAGGTTCTTGGGCACTGGGTTAGGATTAGGATCTTGGGCACTGAGTTAGGATTAGGTTCTTGGGCACTGGGTTAGGATTAGGTTCTTGAACACTGAGTTAGGATTAGGTTCTATGGCACTGGGTTAGGATTAGGTTCTTAGGCACTGCGTTAGGATTAGGTTCTATGGCACTGGGTTAGGATTAGGTTCTTGGGCTCTGGGTTAGGATTAGGTTCTATGGCACTGGGTTAGGATTAGGTTCTATGGCACTGGGTTAGGATTAGGTTCTTGGGCGCTGAGTTAGATTCTTTGCACTGGGTAAAGGTTATGATTAGGTTCTTTGCACTGATTGTGTTCATACAATGGCTATTTAGTATAAAATAGAAGATTTATATTTTTTATATTATTTTTCTTTTGTTTTTTTATTGGTATTTCAGAATATTCATTTGCTTCCATTTTTTATATACACGTTCATTTTTATATACTTTCTAAATATTGTTTTATCCTTATTCAAAGTATTAACTTCTTTCAATTGTTTATTCTGCATTAGGAAACGGATTAAAAGAAACAAAAATACTTCTATTTCTACATTGTTAGTTAAGTAAGGTGTAGCACTAGTAGCACTAAATTAAGTAGGGATGTAGAGCAATTTGAATATTCTGGCAATCTTTTGAATTTAAAATATTTCCGTCATATAAGGAAGGAATATATGATCCTAGATTTATTTTGTTCCATTGGCATCTAAGGGGCAGGGCTGATAACCAATAATTAGTATGTCAATTATAATTCTAGTCGTTCAATATTGTTATAGCTAGAGGCTATAATTATGATTCTAGTTGTTCAATATGGTTAGAGTTAGAGGCTATAATTATGATTCTAGTTGTTCAATATGGTTAGTCTATAATTATGATTCTAGTTGTTCAATATGGCTAGAGTTAGAGGCTATAATTATGATTCTAGTTGTTCAATATGGTTAGAGTTAGAGGCTATAATTATGATTCTAGTTGTTCAATATGGCTAGAGTTAGAGACTATAATTATGATTCTAGTTGTTCAATATGGTTAGAGTTAGAGGCTATAATTATGATTCTAGTTGTACAATATGGTTAGAGTTAGAGGCTATAATTATGGTTCTAGTTGTTCAATATGGTTAGAGGCTAATATAAGTTATTCTAATATTGTATTGTACATTATTTGATATTTCAATCCATGAAGTCCAGTATCCCTGTGAACCTTCAAGTCATGTATCTCTGTGACACATCAAGTCCTGTAACCCTGTGACACATCAAGTCATGTATCTCTGTGACACATCAAGTCCTGTATCTCTGTGACACATCAAGTCCTGTATCTCTGTGACACATCAAGTCCTGTATCTCTGTGACACATCAAGTCATGTATCTCTGTGACACATCAAGTCCTGTATCTCGGTGACACATCGAGTCCTGTATCTCTGTGACACACCGGGTCCTGTATCTCTGTGACACATCGAGTACTGTATCTCTGTGACACATCGAGTCCTGTATCTCTGTGACACATCAAGTCCTGTATCTCTGTGACACATCAAGTCCTGTATCTCTGTGACACATCAAGTCCTGTATCTCTGTGACACATCAAGTCCTGTATCTCTGTGACACATCGAGTCCTGTATCTCTGTGACACATCGAGTCATGCATCTCTGTGACACATCGAGTCATGCATCTCTGTGACACATCAAGTCCTGTATCTCTGTGACACATCAAGTCCTGTATCTCTGTGACACATCAAGTACTGTATCTGTGACACATCAAGTCCTGTATCCCTGTGACACATCAAGTCCTGAATCCGTGTGACACATCAAGTCCTGTATCCCTGTGACACATTAAGTCATGTATCTCTGTGACACATCAAGTCCTGTATCTCTGTGACACATCAAGTCATGTATCTCTGTGACACATCAAGTCCTGAATCCCTGTGACACATCAAGTCATGTTCTCTGTGACACATCAAGTCATGTTCCCTGTGACACATCAAGTCCTGTATCTCTGTGACACATCAAGTCATGTTCCCTGTGACACATCAAGTCCTGTTCCCTGTGAAACACCAAGTCCTGTTCCCTGTGACACATCAAGTCCTGTTCCCTGTGACACATCAAGTCATGTTCCCTGTGACACATCAAGTCCTGTTCCCTGTGACACATCAAGTCCTGTTCCCTGTGACACATCAAGTCCTGTTCCCTGTGACACATCAAGTCCTGTTCCCTGTGACACAACAAGTCATGTTCCCTGTGACACATCAAGTCCTGTTCCCTGTGACACATCAAGTCCTGTTCCCTGTGACACATCAAGTCCTTTCCCTGTGACACATCAAGTCCTGTATCCCTGTGACACATCAAGTCATGTATCCCTGTGACACATCAAGTCCTGTATCCCTGTGACACATCAAGTCCTGTATCCCTGTGACACATCGAGTCCTGAATACTTGTGACACATCAAGTCCTGTATCCCTGTGACACATCAAGCCCTGTTCCCTGTGACACATCAAGTCATGTTCCCTGTGACACATCAAGTCATGTTCCCTGTGACACATCAAGTCATGTTCCCTGTGACACATCAAGTCCTGTTCCCTGTGGCACATCAAGTCCTGTTCCCTGTGACACATCAAGTCATGTTCCCTGTGACACATCAAGTCCTGTTCCCTGTGACACATCAAGTCCTGTTCCCTGTGACACATCAAGTCCTGTTCCCTGTGACACATCAAGTCATGTTCTCTGTGACACATCAAGTCCTTTCCCTGTGACACATCAAGTCATGTTCCCTGTGACACATGAAGTCATGTTCCCTGTGACACATCAAGTCATGTATCTCTGTGACACATCAAGTCATGTATCTCTGTGACACATCAAGTCATGTTCCCTGTGACACATCAAGTCCTGTTCCCTGTGACACATCAAGTCATGTTCCCTGTGACACATCAAGTCATGTTCCCTGTGACACATCAAGTCATGTTCCCTGTGACACATCAAGTCATGTTCACTGTGACACATCAAGTCATGTTCCCTGTGACACATCAAGTCATGTTCACTGTGACACATCAAGTCCTGTTCCCTGTGACACATCAAGTCCTGTTCCCTGTGACACATCAAGTCATGTTCCCTGTGACACAACAAGTCATGTTCCCTGTAACACATCAAGTCCTGTTCCCTGTGACACATCAAGTCCTTTCCCTGTGACACATTAAGTCCTGTATCCCTGTGACACATCAAGTCCTGTTCCCTGTGACACATCAAGTCCTGTATCCCTGTGACTTATCAAGTCCTGTTCCCTGTGACACATCAAGTCCTGTTCCCTGTGACACATCAAGTCCTGTTCCCTGTGACACATCAAGTCATGTTCCCTGTGACACATCAAATCATGTTTCCTGTGACACATCAAGTCATGTTCCCTGTGACACATCAAGTCATGTTCCCTGTGGCACATCAAGTCATGTTCCCTTTGGCACATCAAGTCCTGTTCCCTGTGACACATCAAGTCCTGTTCCCTGTGACACATCAAGTCCTGTTCCCTGTGACACATCAAGTCCTGTATCTCTGTGACACATCAAGTCCTGTATCTCTGTGACACATCAAGTCCTGTATCTCTGTGACACATCAAGTCCTGAATCTCTGTGACACATCAAGTCCTGTATCTCTGTGACACATCAAGTCATGTATCTCTGTGACACATCAAGTCATGTATCTCTGTGACACATCAAGTCCTGTATCTCTGTGACACATCAAGTCCTGTTCCCTGTGATATTTTTGTCTCACGATGACTAAGACTATGTCAGGTAAACAAGAGTTTCATTATAATAATTGAAATGGATTATAAAAAAACATAAAATATTTGATAGCTTGTAAAATTTCAGTGAGTCACTGTACCTGTAATATCATATCTTACTTGTTACACACGCTCCTTCTATAGAGAAGATTATTGCATCCTATGCTTCTCCATGGTTTATGTCTAGTCCTGAATTTTTATTAGATTTTTAAATGTTGATCGAGTGTTGGTGGCCCTGGTTCGTTCAGCCAAACCATTTCATGTTCGAATTCCAGACTGGAAGAACGAGAATTTTTATGTTTGTTCTTGCAAATGGAATAAGAAAAGTGTTTTGATCCGTATCTAAGGGTTGTATAAGATTATCTTTGTGTTGTATTTCCAAGTCAGAATTAATTGCCTTATGTATTATTACTACTTTGCTATTTATTCTTCTATCCTCTAGTGTTTCAAGGTTTAATGATTTAACTTTAATGGTGTTACTCTGATAAATTTTGAATATTCTCCAGTAATGAATCCGTCAGCTCTTTTTGAATTAGTTCTAGTTTATCAATGTTTTCTGTGATGGATGGGTCTCCTACAGAAGTGCATATTCCAGTACAGTTGAGATGCTGTTGGGTAAATATTGTCTATAAATTAGGAAGCGTGTGTTCCTGGTGAAACTGCTGAGTTAAATATATAATACTAATACTGTCATAACAACAGAAAATCTATTTATTATTTTGTAGACATTGACAAATTTTAAAGCGCTTTACACCAAATTGTCCAGGGGAGATTATTTACATGAGAAATTATCTAAAGCAGTTTTGAAAATTGTGATATTTAGAGACTGTAACCGTTATAGGAGAATAATTAAACAAATTGACATAAAAAACCTCCGACCAAAGTGTTATAATGGACATGAATAACTGATGAAGTATTTAAGTATTTGCTTTTATTCAGGAAATCAAAAGCATCAATTGAAACTTAACACAAGAGAAAGTTCAATTCTTTCATGAAGTGATAACATAGAGTTCAAATAGCAAAAGAGTGAAATATTCACAGGTTCACAATTTTCTAAACTTAAGAATCAGAAAAATGATAGGCTTTAAAGTTTGAAACTTTTCTTCCATCTTCTGTGTACATCAAGGTCTTGAAACAAATACGACAGAGAAATGTTGGGTCTGTTGGTAAGAGATCAGAGTCCCGTAAAATCCATCTGGAAAAAGCATTTTCATATGTCAGTATTTTGCTTTGTTACCATTGTTCTTGTAACACTTATTCAGAGTAAAAATGAGACATTTTGTAATATAAGGACATGAAATGTTTTTGGATAAATATAAAATGCCATTTAATTATACAAATACACAATCAATTTTTAGGAGTCTTCGAGGACTTTCTAAAGAGCTAATAGTAAATTCAAGACTGTTTCAAAAATTAAAGATCCTAACTCTGTGGTTCAAAAACTTTTATATTTTGCTTCACAGAGAAAGAAACAAAAATTATAGGGAAACATGAATTTTTAATTAGATCAAATTTGAGGATATTTTCTAAAACTATTTTATCTTAGGGGCCATCCATATATTCCGTACGCACAAAATTCGTATTTTTGAACATCCCGTACATTTTCCGGAAACCCCCCATGCGTACGTACAAATTCGCTCCTCCCCCCCCCCGTTTTTGAAGCCGTTCATAAATGACGTCACACGCCTAAAAAAGGGGGCTGGGGAGAAGGTCACGCATTTGTGACGAGGGGGAGGGGGGTTTTTAAGAAATGTGACGTCAGATAAAAATTTGCATTAAAATATTTGCAAATGCAGGGCTGGGGGGGAGGGGGTCAAAGCTTTGGGGCCGTCCATTAATGACGTCCCGTGATTATAGACGATTTTCGCCGTCACTAAAAGTTAGACCCCCCCCTCTTTTCCAATATTACGTCATAAAAATGCCCCCCCCCCTAAAAGAAAACAACATGTTTCAAATCACTTTTTTGTCATTTAAGTTTAAGTATGTATTTAGTGTAAGGCTGGACTTTAGTATCGTAACACGTGCGAAGCCCATGTAAAACGTCATTAAATAAATTGTAAACAAACAAATATTTAAGTACAACTTTTAATTTAAGTAACGCGTTTTGATGCGACGTGACATTTCTTAAACTACCCCTCCCCTTCGTCACAAATGGTCGACCCCTCCCCTTCGTCAGAAATGGTCGACCCCCTCAACCCTCCAGTTGCGTAACTTCATTTACGGACGGCCCTGAGAAGGGGCCATCCATAAATGACGTCACGCCAATTTGGCAGATTTTTCACCCCCCCCTCCCCCTTATCACGCGTCGACAAAAAAACTTAGACCACCCTCTCCAATATGACGTCGCAAAGCTTTGCGGCCCCCCCCTCCCCATAAAAGCTGTACTTTCTATTTGAAAAAGAGCATGTTTAAAATCACTTTTTTTTGTCATTTAAGTATTTATTTAGTGTAGGCCTGCATTCTAATATCGTAACACGTGTGAAGTCATGTTCAACACCATGTAAATGTAACAAATCAAATATTTAAGTGGAACCTTTTATTTAAAGTTGCGAGTTTTGATGTGACGTCACATTTCTCTAACACACACATCACACATTGTCACAAATATGTAGACAACCCACCACCCCCTTTTCCCCTAGGTGCGTGAAATCCCTGTCCCGTTGTGTGTTTACAGCGGCTAAGGCACCGGTGGGCAAAAGAGAAACTTCATCTAATTCAAGAAATGGAAATATAATTCTGACTAATATATTTTAATAATGTGTAAACGATTGGTCTCAATCAAATGTTAATTACTTCCAAGTAATTAAAAGTTCAAAATTTCGTTTGCAATAAATTAGAAAACATAATTGCATAACAGTATTTACTCAGTCAGTCTCGAATTACGTTTGCAGTCAGAGCGGTTTACGTTTCTATGCTTAGTATTATGCAAATTAAATTTGTTGTGCGTACGTACACATTCAGTCGAGACCCCCCTCCTCCCTCGTACGCATGCATACGCAAAATGCCGTAAATTTAAGACCCCCCCCTCCTTGCGTACGTAATATATGGATGGCCCCTTATTATAGGAGATTACCAGGATCTTTTTAATTCTTTAAAAAAATTTCAAGAGACTTGTTTAATTAGTAAAATAATTTGAATAATTTGGTAGTTCAAAAAAAAATACTTACTTGGCAGATAGTTTACTACAACCCTGGCATATGGCTCGTTGGTATGTCCGAGTGATCAACAGAATGGGATAAGCAAGTCTATCTTGGTTATCATTGGCATTAAATAACCTGGCCCAACATAAGGAAATGTATTAAAATAGGATTAAGAAAGTATTTAAAAAATACATTAAAATAAAATTCCAAATTGTATTTCTATTAATATACATTTTTCTTTACCTTAGATCAGTGAAGACTACGGCATGTTCACAGTTTCCTTGATGTAAGAATAAATAATTATGACCAAGTTTAATTTTCAGTTGACAGAAAGTTGTATCTTGCATAGCGACAGTAGACATTTTGTCACCCAAACATTCCTCAGCCCATGGTATAATAGCTCTTGTAATGAAAGAAGAATTTAACAATTATTTTAAGATTTTGGCCATTAAAATTTCTTTTAAAATGTTTTAAAATGTATAATTTGTCAGCGATAGCAAGATATTAAGCAGTTGCTGAATACAGGATAATTTATTAATAATTTTATTTGGAAATAAATTTACTAGCACTGTAAATATAACTCAAAAATGTTATTACTTTCCTACAACTCAGCACTCTTCAAAAATAAGCATAATAATAAAATTACATTTTAAAAAATTGGTTAGGAAATTAAAAAAAACTCATTACAGAAAAGAGCACAAGATATTTACTTTGAGTAATCTTTGTTATCAGGCAGCCTTGAGTCGATGTAAAAAATATTTTCAATGAAAAAACAGCTTGATTTATAAATGTCCTATAAAAAGAAATTTAAAAAATGTGATTTGTTTTAAAAACAGTTTTGTATTGTAGTAGTATTATTAAAACTTTAATAAAAGTAACTGTTTAGAGATAAATCATCATTTGATCTCTCACTTCCTTCAAAATCATCATTTGATCTCTCACTTCCTTCAAAATCATCATTTGATCTCTCACTTCCTTCAAAATCATCATTTGATGTCTCACTTCCTTCAAAATCATCATTTGATGTCTCACTTCCTTCAAAATCATCATTTGATCTCTCACTTCCTTCAAAATCATCATTTGATCTCTCACTTCCTTCAAAATCATCATTTGATCTCTCACTTCCTTCAAAATCATCATTTGATGTCTCACTTCCTTCAAAATCATCATTTGATCTCTCACTTCCTTCAAAATCATCATTTGATCTCTCACTTCCTTCAAAATCATCATTTGATCTCTCACTTCCTTCATCATCTAAAAAGACTTAAATAAAATACAGACCCCAGCTCTCTGCAAATATTTTGGATCAACATCAGGCATGGCACTATAGTCACCAGGTATAACACAGTCAGAGGAACACTTGATTCTGTCTCTGAGCTCCGACAAAAGCTGACTTCCAAGGACCAAATATGTCTCTCTCTCCTTCAACTAAATGGGGTTTATAATAAAGATGTTAAAAGTAATAACTATGAATTTCTGCTGTAGGGCTACTTGAAATTTAAATTTCAATCCCAGTATTCAAAACCAAGATGTATACAAGCACACAAACCATCAAATTTGAAACATAGCATTTAAAAATTATATAATTTGGCTACATATTTTACCCTGCATTCAAAACTACATGATATCCAACACTGTAACAAACTGGTTTGCTTTTATATGTGTGTTGTAGGTGTTCTCACATAACACAAACTTTCTTGCAATAAATCCTTGAAGTATTATTGTCAACAAAATAACTTTAATATGCACACTATATACACAAATATCAAATTGAGGTTACACTTCGTGGTAACATAATCACACCAGTCCAGCCATCTTGACTAAAAATCTAGACACTTTTATTCCAGCGCTTTCACTCACGTGACCTCTCTGTCATCAAACTCCTGATTCACACGTGACATTCACACAGGACATTCACAGGTGACATTCACACGTGACAAACACCAACATTCAAAACTACACGATATCCAACAACGACATTCAAAACTACATAATATCCAACACCGACATTCAAAACTACATGATATCAAACACCAACATTCAAAACTACATGATATCCAACACAAACCCTCCTCCTCCTCCAACATTAATTTTTTTAACAACTATTTTAAATATTTTTTTTTCAATCAAGGGCGATAAGTCACAATATTCATTGCTTGAAGAGGCTAATGCCCTTGGATCTACTTTCTAACAATTTTTTTTAATAGTTGACTTAAATGTGTACAAACATCTATTACTTTGAAGAGATATTTTACCTTGTATGAAGGTGTACCCATCATTAAACATTTGGTCACTTGCACAGTAAGAATAACATCAGGCCTTGAAATTTGAAATTCATGCTGTACTGGCGTTACATTTGCACTAGAAATACCCTATGATAATCAAGAATTTATTTTTAAACAAAAGTTTCTAAGTTATTAAAAATGACCAGAATGTGCAAAGTAAAATATGTAAGAGAATCTCTACAACAGAGTTGAAATTGATGGACTTATCAAATAGTTTATTGACATCATTTCAAAACGTTTGTAAGAAATATGTATTAGTATGTATATGTATTAGTATGTATATGTATTAGTATGTATATGTATTAGTATGTATATGTATTAGTATGTATATGTATTAGTATGTATATATATTAGTATGTATATGTATTAGTATGTATATGTATTAGTATGTATATGTATTAGTATGTATATGTATTAGTATGTATATGTATTAGTATGTATATGTTTTAGTATGTATATGTATTAGTATGTATATGTATTAGTATGTATATGTATTAGTATGTATATGTATTAGTAATAAGATTTTCTCTGGAGTATGATTTTTGTTTTCAATTTCAGAAATGTACAAATGTTATGAGCTACTTTCAAACTTTTGGCAATTTAATATTAATATATACAAATCTTGAAAGCTTTTAAATATTATAATTGAACAATTTAGTTTACAAATGATTGGAAATGAAGATGATTTTTTTTTATAAGAACTAGTATTTATTCAAATTTATTTACTCAAGTGTTTACCAAGTACTCATCAAGACTGCTGTATTTCATTTTTCTTTGAAGTGTCAATTTTGCTGATTCATTCTCATGCCTCATCTTTCTTTGACGCATCTGAAAACTTTAATAATAAATTAATTTTAAGCCATAGAAAAGCATCAGTCAGTAATAATCTTTATTAAATTAAATCATGGTTTGAGAAACAACAATGCTAAATAATGTACATAAAATTATTTGATTTTTAAATAGGACAAATATTACCATTATTTTGAAAATTATAAATTTAATCTGTCCTGCGGGGACGTGGTGGTCGAGTGGCAGCGCGCTCAACCGGCGTACCGATAGTCACGGGTTCAAATCCATGTGAAGGCAAGGATTTGTTCCCGGGGCCTAGGGCGCCCTGAGTCACCCAGCTCCGAATGGGTACCTAACACTAGTTAAGCGGCTGGGTAATGCGTGGAACCCACAAAGCCGTGGCCCGAGGACGCTGCATCACTTGCCAACAGATCATCTGTCATGGTCTGTGGACACAATTATCTTATGCATAGAAGGAGCGTCTGTATAGATAAGATAAGATAGATAAGATAAATAAGATAAGATAAATAAGATAAGTGAAGGCTCAAATGATAAAATTGTAAGTTTACTCACTAGACACATTCAAGCTCTACTCCTGATGGAACTTCTGCCATTTGCAGTAGATTATATCTGTGCCTGGGCTCATTTCCAGAGTACAGAGAACTTTTCCTTCATAAGAACAATTATAAAAGAATTACAGAGTGAACACTTTTTATCCAATAGTAATACTAAGAATAAATAATTTGCAGTATGATTATCCTTTTTTAAAAATTAAATTTATTCTGTCAACTAATACACAGGACAAATTATTCATGGGCCGGCATTCCAATGAAAGGTCTACTGAAGATCAATGTTAACTTAATAAGTTTTTTAAACTAGCAACATTCTCTAGATCTGAAACCCTAATCGGCAGTAAGCTTTCATTTAGGTTCTTCAGTAATAGGCATGCTGGTCAAGTGGCAAAACTATAAAAAAACTCCACTGGCTCTTAGAATGAATGATTCATTTGGTCCCAGCTATATGTCTTCACTTAGTACTGATTGTGCTCCCTTCTTCTTGTCCAACATGTGTTGGTCCCAGCTATATGTCTTCACTTAGTACTGATTGTGCTCCCTTCTCCTTGTCCAACATGTGTTGGTCCCAGCTATATGTCTTTACTTAGTACTGATTGTGCTCCCTTCTTGTCCAACATGTGTTGGTCCCAGCTATATGTCTTCACTTAGTACTGATTGTGCTCCCTTCTTCTTGTCCAACATGTGTTGGTCCCAGCTATATGTCTTCACTTAGTACTGATTGTGCTCCCTTCTCCTTGTCCAACATGTGTTGGTCCCAGCTATATGTCTTTACTTAGTACTGATTGTGCTCCCTTCTCCTTGTCCAACATGTGTTGGTCCCAGCTATATGTCTTTACTTAGTACTGATTGTGCTCCCTTCTCCTTGTCCAACATGTGTTGGTCCCAGCTATATGTCTTTACTTAGTACTGATTGTGCTCCCTTCTTGACCAACATGTGTTGGTCCCAGCTATATGTCTTCACTTAGTACTGATTGTGCTCCCTTCTCCTTGTCCAACATGTGCCTCAAACATCTCATGTCCAGGTGAGAAGTGTTCCATATTACAGTTTGGACATAAAATCAAAGCCATGACTGCATCAACGAATCTATATATATATAATTCACCAGAACAAGATCACAAACAAGTAGTGTGCAAATAAGCATGAAGAATGACCCACGCTGGAGTCGATCAATCAAGGGAAGTGGGTTCAAAAGTGGGGGTGGGCACGGGCATGTCTTGAGACCAATGCTTGTTGCGCTCACTTGCGTTGTTCCCTTCACAGTTTAACATGTGCTTCATAGTGTAGTGGTTATCACGTCCGACTTACATCGAATGTACTGGGTTCAAGCCTCAGCAGAGACATTATTTTTTAATTTTTAAAAATGTTTGTTTGTGCCCGTTCTTTTCTCTCTTTTTTGCGAACATAGCTGACCCTAGAGTCAGCCAACCATAGTTTATGGTTGGAAAGCTAGGTTGGTGCAGGGTGGGGGCAGGTAGCCAAACGCAATGCACATGTTTTGAGAATCGAGAACATCAATACTCAGGGATACCCCCTCCCCCCGAATGTTGTTTCGCGTTGTTCTGATTTCTTCATGCTGTAGTTTGTATCTGTTCTATCCCCCCTTTCTTTGTACTATCTATGAGCAAGTCTGCGACGTATGCTACACCACGGGTCGTGTCTTAATAAATAATGTTCTATCTCAAATAGTTATTTCAAAATTTTCTATTTATTTTTTTTAAAATATTTGTATATTTTTATTGGTTGAGGATAGGGCAGTTAGATATGACTCCAAAACTAAAAGATAATTGTATTAAAAAAATTCAGACAATGCTTCAAATATAAATATAACACAATGAACAACAAAACTGTTACACAGCTAATAAACTTTTTTATTTTGAAAAGTCCTAAAATTGAACATTTAAAAATTTTAAACTTATTTATTTTACAAAGAGGAAGATATAAAAAAGATTTATATCATTTTAAATAACCATGTTAAAACAAAGTTAATTTTTGTACATGGTATAAAGACGTATTTTAAAAAAAATTTAAATAATAAAATGCAATGAAAAATTATATTCTTTTTTAACTATCCCTCCCCCTTCTTTTTAAATTAAGACTAAAATTAAGCAATTGTATGTGATTAAAATGCAATCAGAATTATTGGTCATAAGCCAATCACTCTTGATTAACCAGTTAGCCATTCGTCAAAACCAATCTTCTATGAGGTGAACCCCAGTTTTTTAGTCATAAAGAATTACTATAGTAAAACAACCACGTAAAAACACAGTTTTTGACTATAAATCCTTTATATATGAGACATAACTAAAAGTATTGATTATGTTCAAACGCGACAAACATTTACAGACTGACGCCGACTGATATCCCCTGGCTTTCAAACCGGGGGAAGGAACGGGAGGGGGTGTGGACATCGACGGTCGGCGTCAACGCATGAACTGAACTGGCACGTGAAAGAAAAACAATAACAAACCACGAATTACATATGTTATATAGAGATAAACTAAAAATGCATTAATTTAATTACGGTACACTCAATTTTAGTTTCCCGGCAAACAGTTATTTCTTTGTGTTTGGTTTTTTGATGAATGCTATCCCGGAGTACAGACAAATTATGAACAAGGAACCAATGGACTATTTAGTTACAAGTTACAGTATTATATTAGCTGCTAGCAATCATTTTATTTAAAGGGACGCTAGCTGGATAGGGCCCCAGTTTGAATTGCAGCCAGGGTCTTAATCCGCCCCTGGCTGTTCCCTTGGTACAAACTTCAAAGTTTGTTGAACTTCATTCAAGTTCGTTCATTCAATTCATTGTAAAATGTTCATCGTTGACAGTGTCACAGACTCTCATTGTAGATAGCAGATACTCTACATTTGTTGGATAATAATTATTTTAGTAAATAGTATTAAATACTAGATATAAAGTAGTAATGTACATCCTCTTAGCTCTTACACTTAAATGAGGAGATATCCGGATCCGGCAAATATTAGGGCCACACTATCCAGATCCGGCAAATAGTAAAAAACCATATTCGGCTGTTCCCTAATTGTAACCCATGCAAAATTAAAAAAGAAACAGTGATATTATATTACAATTGATAATACATTAAGCAGCAAATTATTTTTTTACTTCCTTTCATTTATCATTTAGTTTTGTGATTCTCAAAGTGGACACTACCACCCCCCTGTGGGCGCTGAAGCGATCCGTGAAGGCCACGGATCAATTGGGGGGGGGAATAACTTTAAGGGGCGGGGAAAGCATAAAAAAGGAAGAGAAGATTTAGAAAAATATGATTTATGTATTCATCTCATAAGGTTCTATTTTTATTTTTAAAACACGTTTTGACATTGGTTTGGTTATCACATTTGCATTTAGTTGGTTTTTTTTTATATGTGCAATTGGTCACTTTCAGACTGCAAGAACATTTGAAATAAAATTAACGGGGATAAAAAAGATAAGGATTTATATAATTTTCAAACACTAAAATACAAATTTATCAAACAACTGACTTTGACAAAACTCTTTTCAACAGCAACGACATAAGATGGCAATGGCTTGCTAGCTTCTTACAATATTTCGTTTTCGATTGCTAAATCGGGTAAATCTCATACTATTGGTAAAGAACAAATTATACCGGCTATAAGTGAATTCATAGGGACTGTGGTACATAATAAAGCATCTGATATTATAAAGAAAAATTCGTTTAGCAATATTACAGTTGAAATCAGAACTGATGAAAGGCTCAAGGTGTTGAAGATACCTTGTGTAGCTATTTAAAACATCTCTGTTTTCTATTCAACTTGATAAGTCAACTTTGCCAGGAAATGAAGCTTTACTTTTGTCATACGTGAGATTCACAAAGGAAGAACACATTTGCTAAGAACTATTATTTGATAAATATTTGCAAACTTATTCCAAAAAAGTAGCTACAAATAATGAATTTAGTTTTAAATTCAAACGCTGCTATTAACAATTCTGGCTGGAAAAGGATATCCTGAAGTATGGGCTGTAATTTAAAATTTCGTAATTACATTTCCTTCATCATATTAAGGGGAAAGTAGATTCAGTGCTGTAACTAATTTTTTTTAAAAAATGTAAATAGTCAATCGTGGTTACTTAACATTACTGCTGACCAAAATAAAGCCACGGATTTCTAAATTGGTACCAGCAAACCAGGTTCATCGTCTCATTTATATGATTTCAAATTTGTGTGTGTGTGTTGAACCATTCTTGAATTGTGGAACCAGGTTACTGGTTATTATTTGCATGAATGCACTCAAATTGCAGCCAGTCGACATTGATCTGTTCTTAGACTTATTTATTTTCATACAAGAAAAAGCTTGCTCACAGATGTATGTAGACCCAAATAGTGACAAAAGTTTGACAGCAAAGTTTTTTTAAAGTGGGGAAATGCCGAACCTAGGGGAAAAAAAATTGGGCAGAAAAACTAACTCGAACTTCTCATTCAGGTCATAATCTGCTTTTAGTTTTAGGTTAAGCAGTTCTAACTGTATATCCTCTGGGGCTTAATCAGCTTCTGCACTAAATTGCAAACTGAGGATATTGAAGAGTGGTTCCAGGTTCTTGTCGTCTTGGAACCTCCTTTCAAATTCCATAGCAAAGGCATCCAACTGAGCCTTGCACTTGTCAGCCATTTTACAAGAAACGGTTTTCTGTTTTAGCAAAGGGAAATGGCAAAACCTGTTTTCAACTGCTTGCCTGTAGAACAGGGAGAGTTTTGTCTGAAATGATTTAATATACACATAAATTTCATGTGCAAACAAGCCATTGCCCTGAAGTTTGACATTCAGTTCATTCAAATTTTCCATAATGTTAATGGCAAACATGAAGTCTGACTTCCACTCTTCATTAACTATGGAAGTAACAAAATCACAAACAAAACCCTTCATCTCCAGCAACATAACTATTTCTTACTTGAGATCTCATACTCGCCTCAATAACTTGCCCTGGCTCAGCCAGCGGACACTGCAATGGTAGATAATATAATATTCAAATCTTCAAACAGTGCTTTTAACACCTGTGATTAGGTTCCCTGGCTTTTACAAAGTTTATCATACTGACAACAGCTTGAAATTCAACACAGCCTTACACAGACTTATCTGATGGTTGACACAGTGGAGAGGTAAGAGTGTGTGGTCAGGCTGCTATTCTTTAATTTTATTGATCATACTACTTTCTCCAGTTAAAGCTTGCGCTCCATCGGTTATTACACTGGCCCTCTTGTTCCACACCAACCTAGTTATTTCAACAAAGTTCTCTACAGTATTGAATAAATCCTGCCCTATAGTTGTGTCTTTGAGTGCCTCAACACAGAGTAATTCTTTATTAAACTCGAAACGAGGATGTATTCCCCATATAAATACCAACAATTGTGCTCTTCCCATACATTGGTACTTTAATCCAATGCAAGAGTACCAAAAAAAAAGTCTTTGCTTGCATTTCGAAGTTGGTGCATCAAATTTTCACTTTTTTTATTCAAAACGTCGGACTCAAGTTCCCTTGATAAAGAAATGGTGTCAAATTATGTTTTCTATTCTAGACACATAACGCTTGCTGCATATGTCAAGCATTTCTTGCTAAATTCACTGTCAGAAAAAGGCTTGTTCCATTTTACGATCTTATGAGATATCTCCAGACTGGCTTCGGTTGCAGCATCTTGTATTTAGTATTTAAGACTTTCGATGAAAACATTTTGCTGCTTCTTTAAATTATTAACAAACTTCTTGCATTTCCTTTTTCTCTCTTGGTTCGTTAAATTTTACCAGAAACACAAATGTTTTGTTTGGTGGTATCTTTTTAAGTCGCACTCATTAAAGACGCTCACACACTCACGGCACAGCAAGCAGGCTGCTTTTCTCCCAACGCTTGTGAAGCAATATTTAACGGTTAATATGTCATTTAAAAAAGACATTTGCCCTCAATCTTAATTTCTTTGGTAGCACTCATTGTTAGATCAACGTCTATTTGCTTTCAAATCACAAATTTTCAAAGCCGTTCGAAATGTAAATCGTAAACAAAAGCAAATTCCGGTTGAGCTGAAATATAGTTTCGAACAGGTATGTTAATTAATGACTAATGATTCTGAAGCCATAAAACAGATTATATATCTCTAGATTACATCAGCAATACATTCCTTTGGCAAGAAATCTCATTAAAATACGGACTGGTTTGATGAATAATTGAATGAGATGAAACCCATACTGAAGCCAAAAGGAAAGCTCTTATGGCCTACAAGGAAAAGCCCACACCCGACAGGCTGGATGCCTTAAAAACAGCAAAGTCGCATGCCCAAAAAGTTGCACGTCAAAGTGCCAATACCTACTGGCTTAACCTCTGCTCCAGCATACAATCAGCTGTGGACATGGGCAATGCCAAAGCCATGTACGAAAATATCAAAAGAGCAACTGGCCCTTTGACGTCCAAAGTTGCCCCCCTAAAGTCCAAAAGTGGAGAAATTATCCAAGACCAGGCAGGACAGCTAAAACGGTGGGTAGGCTATAGCATTATCTGGAACTGTACTCAACAGTTACCACAGTCTCCAGCACTGCTCTAGATGACATCCCTGATATGCCACTCATGGAAGAACTTGATGTCATGCCCACACAGGAAGAGCTGAGCAAAGAAATTGACAGCCTAGCTTGTGGAAAAAATATCTCTAGATTCGAATCAAATGCTGGGAATAAAATTTCAAAATAAATAAAAAAAATTCTAAGCAAAGAAAATTAACATGTACATACATGCCTACGGGCCGCATAATATACTCTGACTGGCCGCATGTGGCCCGCGGATCGTAGTTTTCCTATCCCAGTGTTTGAATAATTTTTTAAAAATTTGAGGGGCACCGAGTAATATTTTTACTGGAAAGTTGGGGGTAGGCCAAAAAACATTTGAGAACCACTGATTTAGTTAGTTTTAATCGGCGTTGTTCTTGTCCAATGTCAATATAGTTTATATAGTGAATATAGTCAATCTTGTTACTTATAATTTATTTTATTACTGTATTAGTATTGCTTATAAATATTAAAATTTATTTAACAAGATTAATGATTTTAATATCAATTTATTCAATCTTCATCGTCGTAAGTGGGAGAAGACTATAGCCATCCAGTAGTAGTAGGTTAAGTATCGCGGGGTTGCCAACAGTAAATACCAAAAAAATAAACACATTTTTTTGGTGGTAGGATAAAAACAAGTACCAAAATAATGTTACGCGTCATTCCGTCTTTAAAAAAAAATCATTTTTGTTTTCATGTGGAAGGGAAATGTTTTTGATTTTTAAATACTTTTTAATGTCATTTCATTAACTGTTACATTTTTCATAGCACTGTACATACAGTACTTTTTAGTATATTTTATTAATTTTTTTATGTTTTGGTCGCGTGGCGGAAGAATATGCTTTTGTTGTGGTTGTATGTATCATAATCATAATGTCATGTATGGCGAGGAAGACTCACTTAACTCACTAGCTCAGTCTCAGTACATATGCAATTTTGTTTGTTTGTTTTTTTTAAAACTTTTTTTTCCTGTGGACTGTGGTAAGGCTAAACTACGGAATAATTAATAGAATGTTTTTGTTTTTTTTACTGTAAGAGCCCTACTGTAAGAGGTAGTAATACTGTAAGTGTAAGAGAGTAAGTTCAGTAAGATTTCTCTGTCTAGTCTTGATTCTTGATAGCCATCGGATGCACTGACCGGAAGTTTAACTTAGGATGTCATTCAGTTTCTGTGAGATAAGATGTACTAAACTGTTTTCCGATCTTTCCAATCAACCAACTTGGCAAACTTAGTTGACTTACCCACAAACTTCTGCAAGCTCTTGAACAGTTTCGTCAGGAATTGACATTACATTTGCAATATTTCGTAGTATTATATCTTCATCCGTTTCTTTTAAAGCGACAGCTTCTTGAACATCGTGGCTCCATGATTTTATAAAATCACCAGGACAGATAAGGTCAGAATGATGTGATTTTTGTTTTTGTTGAGAGTCTTGCTTTTCCATTTTAAATGTTTCTATTTGAGGCCCAACTTATATTAGGATAACATATCATAACTATGTACTGTGATTTATAACTTCCGGTTATTGATTTTAAACTACCGGTTTATGTTTTAATCATACTTGGTAGTATACGTCTGCAGATATATAATATATTTTTAAATAATATATAATAAAATAATAATAATTTGTTTTAAAAATGATTTCTTTTGAAATGTAAATAACTAGTCATGCGAATCAGTAACACTGACTCTTTAATTTATTACACGGTGGTAGATTGGCATGCGCGCTCGGCTCACGTACCGATGGTAGTGGATTCGAATCCATGATGATCCATGTGAAGGCAGGAATTTGTTCCCGGTCCCGGTGTAACTTGTAACAGGACAGATTAAACCCATGACCAGAATATACCCCCCTCTGGCCAGAATATACCCCTCAGGCCAGAATATACCCCTCAGGCCAGAATATACCCCTTTGACAACATGGGGATATATAGTAAAAAATTGATTAATGACTTTTAATACTTTCTCTTCATATTTTAGCTCTGTCAGAGACATTAAACTTTTTTCTGAAGTAGCAAGCCAAAATAGTTTTAATTAACATAAAATATGTTACGATGAATGAAAGGAGCATTACATTTTATTTGAAAATGATGATGTCGTTGTCTCATTTTTAAAATATGATATTTCATATAATTTCGACGATTCAAGATCAAAAGTTACAGTCTATGCAAATATATATAGAATTAGCGTTTTTTAAAATTTTTATTTAACATTAACTTAATCAAGCTCTACATGATTTTTTTAAAAAAAACAATAATTTAGGAGTGGTTATATTTGAAAATGATGATGTCGTTGTCTCATTTTTAAAATATGATATCTCACATAATTTCGACGATTCAAGATCAAAAGTTACAGTCTATGCAAATATATATAGAATTAGCGTTTTTTCTTCTTTTTTTTAAATTTAACATTAACTTAATCAAGCACTACATGATTTTTTTTAAAAAAAACAATAATTTAGGAGTGGCTATATTTGTTGCTTTTCTTGCGGGCAAACACTTTGGATTCCTTACCCTTAGGTGCCGTCCATAAATGACGTCACGCGATTTTGGCCGATTTTTTACCCCTCTCCCCCCTCTACAAATACGTCACAAATCTTTGCCCCCCCCCCAAAAAAAAACAACACTTTATTTTCTATTTGTTTCAAATCACTTTTATTATCATTTAAGTATTTATTATTTATTTAGTGAAGATCTACGTTGTAATATCGTAACCCGCGTGAAGCCTTTTTTAAAAACGTTTAACTGGCCTTCGGAAAACGAACTGTGTTAACATCCTTAGATTATATTTTATTTTAATGCATACAAATTAAACATTGACTATTAATCATCACGGTTAACTTCGGGGCCGTCCATAAATGACGTCACGCACCTAAAAAAAAGGGGGGGTCACACTTTTGTGACGTTGCGTGACGAGGGGGAGTGAGGGGGGTTGAAGAAATGTGACGTCACATCAAAAGGGTAACTTTAAATGAAACTTCCACTGAAATATTTGGTCGCTTACAATTTAATTAAATGATTGTTTCTTCTTTTTTAAAAAATAAAAATCAGTGCTTCTCAATGTGCCGGTCGGTAGGCCATCAGACGCTGTTTGGCGTATGCTATCAAGACACGAAAATTAAATCTAATTATAATCCTTAAGTTTGAGAATCCACAAGATAACATATGAAATTGTTACACTGAGTCGTTTGATGTTGACATCAAAGCATTTGTGATCTAACCGCAGCTCCGTTTGGTTCTCTCATGCCCGTTACCACAAAATATACAAGTTTATGTATGCGTTACCCCCCCCCCAGACTCTAGGTCCTGCTCACACGACTCGGGGATTTGGGGGAGCGTCTTTAGCACCCCCACCCCCCGAAAATGCTACTGGTGAGTTTTAAAAGCATGACAAGTGACTCAAGTGTCTAAAAATGATTTGAATAGGATTATGTGTAGATATTTTCAGTCAAAACGACACGGAATATCCTTTTTCTTTAAAAGGGGAGGGGGGGGGGAGGGAATCTATTTGATAGAATTAAAAACGTTTTAAGTTTGATATAAATGTTCGATTGGTTTTTGGTGAAACGTCCCTGGCCATTCTAGTCTTCTAGATCAGTGCTTCTCAAAGTGGTGGTCCGCGGACCGGTGCCAGTCCGTGGGCCATCCGCTGCCGGTCCGCATATGTTCTCAAAATAGGACAGAAAAAATTGTCAGTGCAGGGAAAATAGTGCACCGGTCCCTGGTACAATGGAAAAAATTCCTGCTGGTCCGCAATACTAAAAAGTTTGAGAAGCACTGTTCTAGAACATCCTTAGCTTATATTTTATTTTAATGCATACAAATTAAACATTGACTATTAATCATCACGGCTAACGTCTTTGTTTAGAAATTTTTTTAATTTAAAAATAATATTTTAAAAATGTTTTTTTTTAAAATCCCTCAATTGACTGACGGGCATCCAGTAACAAAGTGGTCGGCGAACAGAGGTAAATAACCTTATCTGGGGTCAAAAAGGGAATTCTTGGGGATAATGCAGACTCATTTGGGACATATAAAATGATTAACATCCACTACAATCCACTAGATATATTAAAATACGTCATGTGTACGTGTACGCTTGGAACATATGCCCATTATTGAACCGGTTCATTCCAGAAAATGCATGTTTTTAAAATTTGACAACTATGTAGATTTCTTACTTGTTGTTCGTCCGTCGATTCGACGAAGACGACTCTAGTAATCCGAGGGTTGCTGGGACTGGCTTTGTTTGTGCGTGCGCAGATGGCTGATGAGGCCGATCCTAGCACGGAAGGTTCGGGAACAGAAGGGACGAGTGGGTCATCTCCAGGAGGGTTGACAGCACGGGCCTTTCGGGCTTGCCTCTTCTTTTCTGCGGAGGTGATCCTGTTTGCCTCGCATGACCTGGCACCTTCGTGGATGGAAGAACGCCAGGTGGAACGGTCCATTGCAGCAAGTTCCCACGTGTCTGGGTTTATGGCAAACGCTTTCAGTGAGACTTTCAGTGTGTCTTTGTAGCGTTTATTTTGCCCACCATGGGACCGCTGGCCATGCTGGAGCTCGCCATAGTAGAGTCTCTTTGGCAGTCTCTCATCTGGCATTCGGACCACGTGCCCTGCCCAACGAAGCTGGGACTGCATCAGGAGTGTGAATATGCTGGGGAGACCTGCCTTGGTCAGTATCACTGTGTCTGGTATTTTATCCTGCCACTTTATGCCGAGGATCTTCCTGAGGCTTGTTGAATGAAAGTGGTTAAGCTTCCTAGCATGGCGCTGATACACAGTCCATGTTTCACACGCATATAGCAGTGTGGGGAGCACCACCGCCCTGTACACTTTCAGCTTGGTCTGGATGGTAATGCCTCTTCTGTTCCAGACAATTGGGTGCAACCTGCCGAAAGTGGAGCTGGCTCTGGCAATTCTGACGTTCACTTCGTCATCGATGGTGACATTTTGCGACAGTGTGCTGCCTAGGTATGAGAACCGTTGCACTGTGTTGAGTCTTTGGCCGTTGACAGTGATGCTGGGCTCAACGTAAGGCCTTCCAGGCGCAGGCTGATGGAGGACTTCAGTCTTCTTGGTGTTGATCGTCAGACCAAAGTTTGTGCAGGCGCTGGAGAACAGGTTAACGCTGCGTTGCATGTCGGCTTCTGAGGCAGCATTGAGGGCACAGTCATCAGCAAACAGGAGGTATCTGATGATGTCTGTCATAACCTTGGTTTTTGCATGGAGCCTCCGAAGGTTGAACAGTTTGCCATCTGTGCGGTACCTCAGGTTAACACCAACACCCTCGTCTCTGAAGGCCTCTGTCAGCATGGCGGAAAACATGAGGCTAAATAGTGTTGGTGCCAGGACGCAGCCCTGCTTGACCCCGTTTGTGACTGTGAAAGGATCAGAAAACTTTCCGCTGTCCTGGACTCTAGCCTGCATGCCCTCGTGGGACTTAAAAGACTCTGCAGTGATGAGGCAGACTTTTTGGAGAAAAGTAATGAAATGCTGGATTTTTTTCGAAGAAGGTCATACCCGGAAACAGTCTTAATATCCGCTGTCAATCGAATTAAAGGCATGACCAGACAGGATACATTTAAATCATCTGTTTCTGATCAATGTGATCGATCAAAATTTATTTTAACTTTTCATCCTCATAATTTTAAAGCCCGCCAGGTGATTCTCAAAAACCGACCAATCCTTATGGCTGACCCTCTAACTCAGCAGGTCTTCAAAAAACCTCCTCTTTTTGCTTTCCGGAGAGATAGAAGCCTCAGAGATATTCTTGTAAGAAGTCACCTTCCCACAATGAAAGCACATATTGGAACAAAAGGTTGCAACCGTAACCGTTGCAATACTTGTCCATATGTGATGGAAATTAACAACATTTCTTTCCCTCTTGAAAAATTCTTAATAAAAGATGGATTCACTTGCACAAGTCGCAACGTGATTTATGCAATTCTTTGCAAGAGGTGTAATAAAATTTACGTGGGTGAGACTGGTCGTCGTCTTGGAGATCGGTTTAGAGAGCACCTGTATAATATAAATAAACAGGCTCAATGTCCTGTTTCTAAACATTTTAACAGTGTTGACCATAACGGCATATCAGATATTGCAGTAACTGGTATTTTATATGCAAGTAATACCCATGATAGAGTCCACATGGAAAATAGACTCATAAAAAGATTTGGTACGTTGGCTCCATATGGAATTAACCAAATTCATAATTTTACTTAACTGCATAATCTTGTTCCCGTTGTGGTTTTTACTGTAACTTTGGATACTTCCCCCTTTTTGCTATATCCTGTGTCCATGTTTGTTTTTGTTTTTCCTTTCTTTTTATTTAATATTTTAAAATACAATATGTTTTAAGAATATTATTATTACTTATGTAAGTATTGTAAGAATGTATTTTATGTTGTACTGATGAAGGCATTAGCCGAAACGTTTACTGTCGTATCAGTCTAAAAATAAAGCTCAAATTTATTGTTTTCATTGCACAATTTGTTTGTGTATTTTGTATTTTATTTAAAAGCTTTATTGCAGTCCCATTCTATATGATGTATTAATCTTAAATTCTGACTGCTACTTGATATATGTCTTGTGTCTAATTGTTATTAATGCTAAATATCTGTATTTGATATATCGTTATAATTTTATTCCATTTTGTTAGAACTAGAGTAGAGATATATATTTCTTCATTTGTATTTGTACTATTATTATTTTATCCCCAATTCTTTGTTTCTTACCATTAATTTACACTTTTTTAATTATGTCAAACATTTTTTAATACATTTTTGCAAATGACGTCATCTAAACTTGTTCAAAATCAATTCCGTAACTTTATTATTACTTCATTTAGTCTTTTACCAACAGTTTTATCAAAAAATTGTACTGAACTGGCGTTCAATATATTTAAGAAGACTCGATATACCACACATGTCAATTTTTTAAACAATTGTATTCATAAAAATCTTGTTCCAAAAGGTTTTAAAACATATTTTCATCCTGCTGCTGGTGCCTTTAATTCTTTTGATCGACTCAAACTTTCTGCCATTGACAAGAGATGTGCTTGTGGACGCATGAGGATTGTTTTGGACTCTCACAGGCGTTTAATTTCTCAACTAACTATTAAAATTAACAAATTGGAGGATCAACTTCGTGTGAATACTCATAATAACAACTTGCTATTCAATCTCATTCACTGGATAATTCATGGTCTTAATAGGGAGCTTTACAACTTATTATCTGGAGCCAAAAAAAGAAAGATTGAACATCTTAAAACTGCAAATAATCCTAAAGTTACAACGTCTCACGTAACGGATAATGAATCAAACTTAGTCGTCTGTATTCCACCGGATCTTACACTTTCTGAGCCAGAAAGATCAGTTCTGAGTAAAGGTCTCAAGTTTATTCCTCTTCGGGCCTCAAGTGATAAATACCAATTACTATCAGATGCCCATCGTTTCTTTCGCTCAATGAGATTGCAGCTTTACTTCTATGGTACCCCTGCGAATAACGATGAGGACGACAGTGAATTTCCTGTACATCGGCAACGTAAATCAACATGGACCCCTCCTTCCGATCAATCTAAAGCTCTTGACCTTTACATTAAAAGTACTGAAAATCAAATCCAAAATATTCGCCAAACTCCTCTGAACAAATCCAATTTATCGAAAGAAGAATGGCGAGCACTTTTCCAACTGAAAAAACGCCAAGACATTGTTATCAAGCCGGCAGATAAAGGTGGAGCTGTGGTGGTGTGGGATAAGAGACTTTACATTGAAGAGGCCTCCAACCAATTAAATAATGCAACTTTTTACAACCCAAGGACAAACGATCCTATTATTTGTAATAATGAAATTGTTAAGGAGACCATTGAAGAACTTATAGATTGTGGTCAATTACCATCCTCTGCAAAAAATTTACGTATTTATGACAGTGATCTTGGTAAACCATGTTTATACTTATTACCAAAAATACACAAGCTGGGAAACCCTGGAAGACCAATTGTCTCCGCCTGCTCTTGTCCTACTGAATTAATTTCAGATTTTTTGGATACTGTTTTTCAACCTATTGTTGCTAATTTACCATCTTTCATTAAGGACACTAGCCATATGTTAAAATCTCTGGATTCCTTGGTTTTACCCAATGAAGATCATTTACTATTTACAATGGACGTTTCTTCATTGTACACGTCTATTCCTCATGCCGATGGCCTCTCTGCAATCTCATTTTTTCTCAACAAGAAGGCAAATCTCAAGATCCCCGCAAGTGCCATACTACGATTAACTGAGCTGGTCCTAAATTTAAACTCGTTTGAGTTCAACGGACAGTTTTTTGATCAAATTAGTGGAGTTGCTATGGGAACGAAAATGGGACCAAGTTATGCATGCATATTTATGGGCCATTTGGAACACCTATGGAGTGAAAATTACAAATGTATCTCTCCAGAGTACTACAGGAGATACATTGACGATTGCATTGGAATTACAAAAATGAACATGCAACAATTGCAAAGTTTTATTGACTTCGTCGGTAACTTCCATTCTTCGATCAAATTTACTTCAACAATCCATAGAAGTGCTGTTAATTTTTTGGATATACAAATTAAATTGAAAGAAAATAAAATATCCACATCAATTTTTTACAAGTCTACTGACAGCCATAGTTTCCTTATGTATTCATCGTCCCATCCTGAATCTTGTAAGAGCTCTATCCCATTTTCGCAACTATTGAGACTTAAAAGACTCTGCAGTGATGAGGCAGACTTTTTGGAGAAAAGTAATGAAATGCTGGATTTTTTTCGAAGAAGGTCATACCCGGAAACAGTTTTAATATCCGCTGTCAATCGAATTAAAGGCATGACCAGACAGGATACATTTAAATCATCTGTTTCTGATCAATGTGATCGATCAAAATTTATTTTAACTTTTCATCCTCATAATTTTAAAGCCCGCCAGGTGATTCTCAAAAACCGACCAATCCTTATGGCTGACCCTCTAACTCAGCAGGTCTTCAAAAAACCTCCTCTTTTTGCTTTCCGGAGAGATAGAAGCCTCAGAGATATTCTTGTAAGAAGTCACCTTCCCACAATGAAAGCACATATTGGAACAAAAGGTTGCAACCGTAACCGTTGCAATACTTGTCCATATGTGATGGAAATTAACAACATTTCTTTCCCTCTTGAAAAATTCTTAATAAAAGATGGATTCACTTGCACAAGTCGCAACGTGATTTATGCAATTCTTTGCAAGAGGTGTAATAAAATTTACGTGGGTGAGACTGGTCGTCGTCTTGGAGATCGGTTTAGAGAGCACCTGTATAATATAAATAAACAGGCTCAATGTCCTGTTTCTAAACATTTTAACAGTGTTGACCATAACGGCATATCAGATATTGCAGTAACTGGTATTTTATATGCAAGTAATACCCATGATAGAGTCCACATGGAAAATAGACTCATAAAAAGATTTGGTACGTTGGCTCCATATGGAATTAACCAAATTCATAATTTTACTTAACTGCATAATCTTGTTCCCGTTGTGGTTTTTACTGTAACTTTGGATACTTCCCCCTTTTTGCTATATCCTGTGTCCATGTTTGTTTTTGTTTTTCCTTTCTTTTTATTTAATATTTTAAAATACAATATGTTTTAAGAATATTATTATTACTTATGTAAGTATTGTAAGAATGTATTTTATGTTGTACTGATGAAGGCATTAGCCGAAACGTTTACTGTCGTATCAGTCTAAAAATAAAGCTCAAATTTATTGTTTTCATTGCACAATTTGTTTGTGTATTTTGTATTTTATTTAAAAGCTTTATTGCAGTCCCATTCTATATGATGCCCTCGTGGATTTGTCTCACCAAGACGATGAATTTCCTTGGGCAACCGTACTTGGCCATTATCTTCCACAGACCCTCTCTGCCAACGGTGTCAAAAGCCTTGGTCAGGTCGACATAGGTGGAGAACAGGTTGAAGTTCTGCTCCTGACATTTCTCTTGCAGCTGCCTGGCAGCGAACACCATGTCGATGGTCCCTCACTCTTTTCGGAAGCCACACTGACTTTCAGGCAGGAGTCCTTGGTCAAGGTGGACCGTGAGGCGGTTGAGCAGGATTCTGGCAAGGATCTTTCCTGCGATAGATAGCAGGGATATGCCTCTGTGGTTGTCACAAACCTGTCTACTTCCTTTTTGCTTATAAAGATGTATGATGGAGGCATCTTTGAAGTCCTGCGGGATCGTCTCTTGCTGCCACACCAAGAGAAATAGATGGTGGAGCCTTTCAGTCAGGGCTGTTCCTCCCTCCTTGTAAACCTCAGCTGGTATGGCTGGAGAGAAGATAGATTGCTTTCTGGGTCTCGAGCAAGGTTGGGGGGTCATCCAGTGCTTTTTTTGTGGGCACTTGGGGAAGACGATTGATGGCTTCTTCGTTGATTGTCGAAGGGCGATTTAGGACGCTTTCGAAATGTTCGGCCTACCTCTTCAAGATCTTCTCTTTGTCTGTGATGAGAGTGTTACCATCTGCGCTGAGGAGGGGGTTTGATCCTGAGGGCGTGGGGCCATACACTTCTTTCAAAGCGTTGTAGAAGTTTTTATAGTCACGCTTGTCTGCATAGCCTTGGATCTCGTCGGCTTTGTTGCTGAGCCAATCGTCCTGCATCTGACGGAGCTTTTTCTGTACAGTCCTGCGTATGTTGTTGAGTGCATCTCTCCTTGCCGTGGACCTGGGATTATTGAGGTAAGCTTGGTGTAGGAGGTGTTTCTCATCCAATAACTGCTTGATGTCTTCGCAGTTCTCATCGAACCAGTCCTTATGTTTCCTGGTCTGGTCCCCCAGAGTCTCTGAAGCTGTGGTGTAAATCAGCTCTCTGAGTGACGCCCAGTCTGCCTCCACGTTCTGGTTGCCTGGAGAGGTGGATTTCAAGCGCCCTTCCAGAGCATCCACCAAGGACTGCTTGCAGCTGGCGGTCATTAGTTTGGCAACATTTAGCCGCTTGGGGGCCTTCTTCCCTTGCGGGCGCCGTTTCGGCTGAATGCGGATGTTGAGCTTGGTGATGATGAGGCGGTGGTCTGTCCAGCATTCAGCGCTGCACATGGACTTGGTCACTCGTACATCCTGCCTGTCCCTCTTCCTCATGATGGCGTAGTCAATAAGATGTCAGTGCTTCGAGCGGGGGTGCATCCATGACGTCCGGTTACGGGTTGGGACGTGGAAGATCGTGTTGGTGATCAGCAGTTCATGTTCAGCGCAGGTCTGTAGTAAAAGAAGACCGTTGCTGTTGCAGTGACCCACTCCATGATGACCAAGGACTCCTTCCCAGGCAATGTTGTCTTTGCCAACTCTTGCGTTGAAGTCGCCTAGCAAGATGAGTTTGTCCGCCTTTGGAACGTCAGCAATGACAGTGTGAAGTTCTTCATAAAACTTTGCCTTCACTTCATCTGTATTGGTCATGGTTGGAGCGTAGGCACTGATGATGGTGAGGTGTTTATTTCCAGCCAGTGGGAGTTTCATGGTCATGAGCCTGTCGTTCACTCCCTTGGTAAGTCCAGCCAGCTTTCCGACAAGAGTTGTCTTAACTGCAAACCCAACGCCTGCTTCACACCTCTCCTCACTTGGTCTGCCACTCCAGTAAAATGTGTAGCCAGATCCTCTTTCACAGAGCTCTCCTTCTCCCGCGAGCCAGGTCTCGCTCAGGGCTGCGACGTCGATGCCGTATCTAGCGAGTTCTTTTCCAATCAGGGCTGTTCTCCTCTGAGGTCTGTCCGCATCGTCCCTGTCCATGAGTGTGCGCACATTCCATGCGCCCAATATAAGAGGAACTATCCTCGTTTGCTTTTTTTTGTTTCGACCGCTGGTATAGGGTCCCCACCAGCCGCGGTATGCTGGCTAGGGTAAGCTGGAGCAGGCAATGTTTAGGGCACCTTTTCTAGCCCCTTCCTCATGCCATGGAGGTGAGCAGTGCATTCCTGAAGAGGGCTGCTCAGTCGCCCAGGGGGCTGCCGGACTCCACCGCTGCTCCGTGTCAGCGAAGAACGACCCAATGCCCTGGGCCGCCTGTGTGCAGGGTTGCGGCTACGGCTCCCAGTGTACCCACACCTGCCGCTTCGTCGCTTGCCTGTCGCCACAGGACTTGTCGGTGACTGATGGGATGGGATGGATGACAAAAGTGACTTGCGCGATGACTTGGATTAAAGTGAGAAAGAGTTGCGCAGTTCGTCGATCTCACTCTCTCGCCCGAGACCATCTTGATCCAGCGGCAGGACAAAGTCGAGACGGCTGGTGATGGAGACGGGTGCAGTGGATGGCCATGATGTCCTGTGTGTCTTGTCATGCCCTTAGCGTTCCACAACGCTTTGCTGAGAATCGCCTTTTTGACCGTTGACCAACTAGTGGTTCCTCCGCTCTGTCCACCGAATCCAGTCTTTACGTGCATAGGTAGACATACCTAGATCACCGAGGGTTTGAGACCCGTCGGCTACCCTCACCAGGTTTAGCCAGCTAGTCGAAGCCGTTTCCCGGGGTGTGGCCACTGTGCACGCTACAGTTTCTAGGAGCCACTGGTGAGAGCTGAGTGACAAGTGGGGACCAAGGGTGGACGAACTACCCCCAAGAGAGTACGACGTGTTCCCCCACCGGAGGTGCTACCCCGCCTTGAGCACCCCATACACCCTTACTTTCTTACTTATGTACTGTACGAAGACACCTAAATCTACCATACTTTCATTTATATGACACGAGTGACAATAATCTTAATCCACATGACTTGTCTAAATCGCGTATCCTTTCAGTGACATTTAAAATTAATGCCTTTAAAACTGAGCTAAGAAGAAAAGTTGTTTTGTGCTCCTCTCGAATTGCGATGTCAAGAATTTGATGCATTCAATAAAGTTAATGAATACTTGACTAATTTTAAATGGGCTCATTTATTATAATATCGAGAATACTAGAATGGCCAGCGGCGTTTGACCAAAAATTATATCAGACTTAAAACGTGTTTAATTCTATCAAATAGGCCCCCCCTCCCCTTTTAGAGAAAAAGGATATTCGTGTCGTTTTGAATGAAAATATCTACACATAGTCCTATTCAGATCATTTTTAGACACTTGTCATGCTTGTAAAACTCACCAGTATCATTTTCGGTGGGGGGGGGGCTAACGACGCTCCCCCAAATCCCCGAGTCATGTGAGCAGTACCTAGAGTCTGGGGGTTGGGGGGGTAAGGGGGGGTAACTCACACATAAACTTGTATATTTTGTTTAAAAAATCGACGACTCCTGCCATGAGAGAACCAAACGGAGCTGCGGTTACGTCACAAATGCTTTGATGTCAGCATCAAACGAAGCAGTGTAACAATTTCATATGTTATCTTGTGGATTCTCCAACTTAAGCATTATAATAAGATTTAATTTTCGTGTCTTGATAGCTTACGCCAACCAGCGCCTGATGGCCTACCGACCGGCACATTGAGAAGCACTGATTTTAAAAAAAAATAATAATAAAAAATCATTAAATAAATTGTAAGCCAAAAATATTTCAGTGGAAGTTTTATTTAAAGTTACCCTTTTGATATGACGTCACATTTCTTCAACCCACCTCCCTCCCCCTTGTCACGCATCGTCACAAAAGTGTGACCCACAGGTGCGTGACGTCATTTATGGAAGGCCCCTTATCTTATCATTTAAAGACGCTCTTTCTATACAGAAGATTATTACGCCCTGCGCTTATCATTGGTTTAGGTCTAGTCTATGTAGTTTTCATGTAGTCGTCATGTAGTTGTCATGTAGTTTTCATGTGGTCGTCATGTAGTTGTTTTGTAGTTGTCATGTAATTGTCATGTAGTTGTTATGTAGTTGTCATGTAGTTGTTATGTAGTTGTTATGTAGTTGTTATGTATTGCCAGTGTTCACGTGTTGAATTACTTTATCTCTGAGGAGGATGTGGTTGTTATGTATTGCCAGTGTTCACGTGTTGAATTACTTTATCTCTAAGGAGGATGTGGTTGTCCTCTGTTCCTGTCATAATGTAGTTGTTATGTAGTTGTTATGTATTGCCAGTGTTCACGTGTTGAATTACTTTATCTCTGAGGAGGATGTGGTTGTTATGTATTGCCAGTGTTCATGTGTTGAATTACTTTATCTCTAAGGAGGATGTGGTTGTCATGTGGTTGTCATGTGGTTGTCCTATGTTCCTGTCAGAATGTAGCTTATGGCCCAGAAGTAACCGCCCCCACCCCCCTTTTATTCTTTAATATGTACGTCTCGGTTGTTCAAGATATTGATTGCGGCCATAATATACAAACTTGTCAAAAGTAAGGCCAAGAGTTGTGCTAAGACGCTTACTTCTTGAAATTTTTATTGGGTTTAAAGACCTAATCTGCATTTTTTTGGAGACAGGTTGTATCACAATGATATCTGTTTCTTTAATTGTCATTTCTTGTTCCTTTTGTTGTATGCTCCCATTGACGTTACCTTTAACAGAATCATCAGCGAACTGATTGGGTGAAGAAACCTGTTTATGGCTGTGAACTTTAACGTTACTGACATTGTAGGTGTTTCTGGGTATTTTGTCAGTCGATATATTCTTTAGCTTAACTCTTCCCTTCTTTAATGATTCTACCACGAGGTAGGGACCAATCCATCAGGGTTCCATGTGATAATGCGGCGATGATTCTTTATATCATCGTCATCAGCATCCTTCCGTCTAGTGAGAAGATGGTGCAAACGAATTATGTGCTTCCCAATGTTTTGGCGTTTCTCCTATTTCTTCTGTCTGTAACCTCGTCCAAGCTGCGCTCTTCGGCTACTTTTACGTAACTTCTTTTTTTTTCAAAATTACGTTCTCTTTGACAACTGTGCGCCATGAAGATCGGTCTTCTGCTTTACACTCCAAGTCACTTGTCCTTATTCTGGCTGCTTTCAAGTCCCTCTGGCAGACATCCTTAAATCGGAGACATGGGAGACTCGCCTTTCTCTTTTCCGATACCCGTTCGCCATATAGGAGGTCCTTGGGGATGTGACCCGCGCTCATTCTTTTCACATGTCCTAGCCATCTCAGGCGTCTTTCATTAAGGGTTATATAAACAGTGGAATCATCAGTTAATTCTTGGCTGCTTGTATTTCTGCGATCAAAGTTACACTCTTTATGCGACTGGACTGGGTGGATATTGGTATTCACGGTTTGAATTGCTGTACGTGTGTTCAGCACATCGGCGTTGACATTGTCCAAATAAGTTAATGGTAAAACTGTTCCATCTTCCGCAGGCCTGAGATCCGTCGGTAGCTTGGCTTGCTGTCCATAAATAATTTCAAAAGGAGTGCACCTGGTTGAGGCATGTACAGATGTGGTATGCACTGGCATATTGTTCAGTGGTGGTGTCTTCTTGCTGAATTTCGGCTTTAGGACAAAACATTTTGACAGGCTGTGATATATTTGACAGGCTGTGATATATTTGACAGGCTTTGATATATTTGACAGGCTGTGATATATTTGACAGGCTTTGATATATTGGTGAACGTTATTCTTCATTCTTTTCCAATAACAACGTTCAGATATTGTGGTTATCTTATCTCTGCCAATAACAACGTTCAGAGATTGTGGTTATCTTATCTCTGACAATAACAACGTTCAGAGATTGTGGTTATCTTATCTCTGCCAATAACAACGTTCAGAGATTGTGGTTATCTTATCTCTGACAATAACAACGTTCAGATATTGTGGTTATCTTATCTCTGACAATAACAACGTTCAGATATTGTGGTTATCTTATCTCTGCCAAAATGGCCACCAAAATTTGGGTTGACATGAAACGTCTTCAGGATATTTGGCAGGCGACTTTTATTGAGAACTTCCTTTTCACCATGGTAAGTAATCCCTTCTTTTGCTTCAAAAGGCTTTGTAGTTTGTCTAAATTGTGACTTGGCATTTGACCGTTTCTCTGAAGGTTAGTCATGGATCCACTGGGGGTACTTATCTTTCGTTGTAGAGTAGAAGTTTAAAAACTGATCATACAGTTGGTCTTCCATGGTTGACGAAGTTTGTGCTCTAGTCGTTTTTGAGTTTGTGTTATAGTGACCCAAAATGTGTTTTTAAAGTAGCGGAATCTGATTGGTCAACTCTAAAGATATGTGACAATCCAATAATATTGCCATTATTCGCAACTTTGTGCTAATCATTTATATTTACGCCTTTCAAAAGAATTACGGCTGGTTTAAAATAAAATAATAGGGCGCCACGAGGTCAAGGTTCTTTTGAATGTAGATTAAACGGAACACAATCCGTGCTTCATAACAATAGATGAATGATGGAAAGCAGACAATCCAACATTGGCCAAATCCAACAATGATGACAGTACTGTTTTAAGAGTAAGACATGTAAAAATGAATTGCGCTGATTTAAAAAATAAAAATAATTTGCACTGCTGGAACAAAGGTTTCTTTTGAATGTCTTAAGACGCCGCAAAGCAGTGGCGTAGCGAGGGGGCGCAGGGGAGACATATGTCCCCGGGCGCCACGTTAGGGGGCGCCAAAATGAGTATTAAAACTCATTATTTAATTTTATTTTGACGTAAACTTATGTATCCCAAATACGTTTACAAGATTGAATTTTGGAGCTCCGAAAATATCTTCATTACAAACCAGTTGGCAAGTATGATTTTGGCGCCCCCATTGAGCGTTAAGGGGCGCCATTCTACTCATAAATAAATGACACATCCACAATTAAGAATTGCTGTTGGCGTTTAAAAAAAACTGTGATTTGCTGCGAGTGAGAGTAGGGGAGCAGTACGAGACAAAGGTGATTTTATTAATAGAACAGACAGAGACGACACTAAATGCAACCAAAATGACAAAGACAAGAAAAAGGAGTGGCTTAAAGCAGTGGTTCTCCACCTGTTGTCCGTGGGCCACTAGTGGTACACGAAGATATGCCTGGTGGTCCGCGAGCACAGCATGAAATGTACGCACTGTATCATCGATAAAGACTAGCAAGTGAAAGAATTGACGCAGACTTAAAATATATTTTTGATCTGGCCTAAATAGTTGATAAATTTTATCAAGGCTCGTCCATTAAATTCTCGTCTCTTGGATTACTTATGTTCGAATATGAATCTTGAACATTAACAGTTACTGATGTATACTGAAATTCGCTGGTTATCAGACTTTTTGAATAAAGTGATGACGTAAGAGAGTTTCTTGTAGAAAAAACTCAAAGCTTGATGATTATTTGAACCATAGCTTATGCTTTGCTGTTCTGGCTTCTTTGGCTGAAATTTTTGAAGAACTCAATAAACTTAATTCAACTCGGCAAGAAAAGCAGACTCTCAGTGGCAAAGTGTCTGCTTTTACGAAAATCTTGATATTAGGAAAAGAAGATATTTCAAGGTAACTTTGACATGTTTGATCAATTGTACGAAACCACCGAGAAACCAGAAAATGCTGAAATAAATAAACTGTTGATAAATTTGATTTCTGGTCATATTCAATCAATGCAGGGCCAACTTTAATTCTACTTTTGTGATTTTTAACATTCAGTGTTTTTTCGTGGGTTTCCAGTCCTAATATCATACACATTGACTAATGAAATAAAATTACCAACATCGTAATTAAAGTGGGCTTAATGAAATTTTTGAGTACTCCCAACTGTCTCAGATATAGCTTTTAAAATACTTTTAACCTTTGCATTTTTGTGAAAGTGGATGTTCTGCATTGCCTACAATAAAAACAAAACATGGTTCGTACTAAATAAACTAATGTGGCAGTCTTTTTAATACAAACTACTGCTTATGACTTAAAGTTTTTGATAGTAAAAAGTAGAATTACATAAGAAGACTATGAGACTAATATAAATAACATTTGTTCGTTACAAAACAAAGCAATTACAATATTGTTTCTGGAGCACGCAAATCGTAGTATAATAGTACAGTTCTACAAACTAACATGTATACTACTTATAGCTATCTATATACACAGTATAATTATATTTAACTTTCCCGAACGGCAGTAGCACAATTTTTGGTATTGGTCCGTAGCTAAGACACATTTTTCAAGTGGTCCTTGAATCTCAAAAAGTTGAGAACCACTGGCTTAGAGAATGGTTAATTCGCGTCGCTTTGCTGCATGATTTGATTCTTTAAAAAGAAAAATCTTACTTCCCGATCCCACTTTAACGGGAGAAAAGGTGGGGAGGGGAGGGAAGGTCTCTCCTCTCACGAGATTATGTCGGTATGTCAAAGCAAGTTGGATTCCTTTCATATGAAACATCAGAAACCGCCTCTCTTTCCTGTCTCTATGTGATCAAACTTGTTGCTCAGTATGATCCACTGTTGGAAAAACACCCCCAACATGCCCGAGAAAATCCAGGTTCCGTATCTTATTTTTCACCGGAAATCCAAAATGAATTTATCCACCTACTTACATCGACTGTAAGTAATCAGCTGTTGAGTGAAATCAGAAAAAACAAGTACTACAGTATCTTACTTGACTCAACACCCGATCTAGGACAACGGGAACAGCTTTCTTGAGTCATCAGATTTGTGGATGTTTATTTTCAAATCTAAAAAGGTAACCATCAAAGAATCATTTTTAGGTTTTGTACATATACATTCCAACGACGCAGCAAGCCTTGAAAGTTATCGTAGATGAAACTGGAATCTAATAGCATACCACTAGCCGACTGTCGGTCACAATGCTATGACATTGCTGTTGTAATGACTGGGCATATATCCGGCCTTCAACAGCGAATATGTGCCAGAAATCACGGAGGATTGTTCATCAACTGTGACAACCACAGCTTAAACGTATCAGGAGTACACTCAGCTAAACAGGATCCAGATGTTATGACGTTTTTTGGAACAGTTGAATGTATAAATTTTTGTTTTCTCTTGTTCAACAACTCGTTGGGAAGAATTAAAAAGAGTTGGTGCCAATCACAATGAAGAGGGAGCCTGAAACACGTTGGAGTGCACGATCAGAAGCTTTTAAAGCAATTTATTAAGGACTTATAGATGAACTGGTAGGGCTGTTGGAAAAATTATCAGAACATACAAAATGACGCCTGACAACAGATGTGATGCAGAAGCTCTGCTGGCGGGTATATTAAACTTTAACTTCCTAGTTTTGTTACATTTCTGGAACATCATACTTGGGAAATTGATCGTGTCCAGAAACGGTTGCAGAAATCTACTGTGAATTTCAAGGAAGCAGCATCTGATCTTGAATCACTTGACCAAGAAATTGTCAACATTCCTGACAATTTGAGCCAGGTTGCGGTAGGCAATGGAGAAGCAGATGCACAACTTTGGGAATCAAAGTTGACAGAAGGATTAGACGACATCGGAGGATGCCTGGAGAATTAACAAGAGATGCAGGACTTTCTGCAGAAGAAAAATTGCACGTGATATGATCAGCGTAATTGATAGGCTCCAAAAGGAGATATCAATACGGTTTTAACGTCTAAAAAACCTAAACAGCAAATTTGGATTTTTACTAGACGTAAAAAACTCTTCTTGCTGAGACAAAAGTCGATACACTTCGTTAAACTTGCTTAGATTTTGCTAATTTCTACGACACTGGCGTAAATGGTCACGAATTGTGCACACAAATCGGAGACTGAAAAATGCTGCTCAGTACCCGGACTGAAGTTCTGCTGGAAACTCCTTTGGATCTTCTTGGTTTTGTTGTTTCATATGGACATGACGTATTTCCGAATCTGCGCATTTCACTTCAAATACTTCTAACAATTGCTGTTTCAAATGAAAGCTGTGAGCGGTCCTTCAGCAAACTGAAGCTTATTTTGTCTTATTTACGTGCTTCAATGGGACAAACCGTCTGAGTGATCTGGCACTCCTTAACATCGAAAGAGAAACACTTGAGAATATTAATTTTGACAACGCGATTGACGAGTTTGCGTCATTCAAATCAAGGAGGATCAATTTGCTGTGTACTATGTCTATATGAGTCATGTATAATTAGTAGAGTATTTTTTTTAAAAATAAATTGTTTACAATCATAATAATACAGAGAACTATTAGTCTGTATTCTATTTCATTAAAAACCAGATGCTTCAAAAATGAAACATATAAACTATAAACCGTAAAATTTCAAAATTTTCTTGGGGGCTCAATGGGCCCCCAGCATTTTTCAGTCCGACAAGGGGCGCAGATTTTGTGTCATGTCCCTGGGCGCACATGACCCTAGCTACGCCACTGCCGCAAAGTCAAACCGAGCTACAGATAAAGGTTCAAAAATACGACACGCAACATTGGGGAAGTCAAAGGATGTTTCCCACTCTCTTAGTCGTCATATTCTTTAAATTATTTTGCATGTCAGCGTATATACAGATGGATTAAAAAAAAGGAAAGGTGTCATGATATGTTTATTTCAAAAACAAAATGAAGATAGGCCTAAACCGTTGTTGCCAGTAACATTTAAAATGTATGTGAGGAGAGAAAAAAAAGAATTAAAAAAACAAATAAACTAACAAGACAATCATGCATGATTTAATTCAATAACTTGAACTAATCGTTATTGCCATATTCAAAATAATTAAAGATAATGATTTTATAAATAAGCGAGGTACACGAAATAAGTGTTCGCAAGCGTTTGAAAAGCTGCAACTTTAGTCCCTATCACTCTGAAATTATTTTTAAAAAATAATCAATTGATGTAATGCTTGAATTAGTCAACTTTAAAATTAAAAAAAAATTAAACCCGCTGATTCCATCTATACTTGTGTAGACTGTAACTTAAGATAAAAAGTGACCGTCCTATCAAACATCGTAATAAATCAACGGGGGCCCTGACCGTCCTATCAAACATCGTAATAAATCAACGGGGGCCCTGACCATCCTATCAAACATCGTAATAAATCAACGGGGGCCCTGACCGTCCTATCAAACATCGTAATAAATCAACGGGGGCCCTGACCGTCCTATTAACATCGTAATAAATCAACGGGGGCCCTGACCATCCTATCAAACATCGTAATAAATCAACGGGGGCCCTGACCGTCCTATCAAACATCGTAATAAATCAACGGGGGCCCTGACCGTCCTATCAAACATCGTAATAAATCAACGGGGGCCCTGACCGTTCTATAAAACATCGTAATAAATCAACGGGGGCCCTGACCATCCTATCAAACATCGTAATAAATCAACGGGCGCCCTACCATCCTGTCAAACATCGTAATAAATCAACAGGGGCGCTGACCGTCCTATCAAACATCGTAATAAATCAACGGGGGCCCTGACCGTCCTATCAAACATCGTAATAAATCAACGGGGGCCCTGACCATCCTATCAAACATCGTAATAAATCAACGGGGGCCCTGACCGTCCTATCAAACATCGTTATAATTCTACGGGGGCCCTGACCATCCTATAAAACATCATAATAAATCAACGGGGGCCCTGACCGTCCTATCTAACATCGTAATAAATCAACGGGGGCCCTGACCATCCTATCAAACATCGTAATAAATCAACGGGGCCCCTGGTATCAGCCCGTTCAGACCCCTCTCCCTTAATCCGCCATAGCCGTGAAGCAGTTGAAAATTTAGCGCGGACTGTACTTAAGCTCGCGGGCTGAACTTTGTACACCCCTGGGCTACAAAATAAACAATTAAAGTGTAGTTGATCACTTCATGGCTGTGGCCATGCAAATTATTTAAAATGAGTACAGACCAAACATTGTTGTCAAGGTGTTTTCGTTTATTGAGTGATGAACAAATAATATTAATCATTAAAACCTGCATTGCTTTACTGACGTGAGCCTTCTATTGATACATGTTTTATACCGTAGTTATGCCCCTTACCCCTTTGAACTACCCTTTGAAGTATTTTAAGATTTCATTTAAAAAAATGTTTTTGCAAGTATGTTACTTTTTCTATGACGTCACTCAGATTAACTCCCCTATCACACACCATAAACACCCCCTCCCCCTCCCCGAAAAAAAAAGAAATTAAAAATAAAATAAAAACCTATGTAGACGATTGTGGGTATTGACGGGTGATACCCACATGATACAGCTCCTAATTTTATGTAACATATATTGTATTTTAGGAGAGCAGGAAGGGGTACCACAGAAGATCACGTATACCCATACACAAATGATACAGCTAATTATTTTATGTAAAATATAGTGTATTTTAGGAGAGCAGGAAGGGGTACCACAGAAGATCACGTATAACATCGGGAACACGTATGAAGGGATGACCTGTCGAGTTGTCCATGGCCAGCAGGTGACAGATGCTTTCCAGTTGAAGACTGGTGTGAGACAAGGTTGCTTGCTGTCACCCTTCCTGTTCTTATCAGCCATTGAGTGGGTGATGAAAACATGCACACATCAAAATAGGAATGGCATCCAATGGACCTTGTGGGATCAATTTGATGATCTTGACTTTGTTGATGATTTTGCCCTTCTTGCACATACCCAACACCAGATGCAGGAGAAAAAACATTGTTGCAGCCACTTCTGCTAGCATGTGTCTAAATGTGTACAAAGGAAGAGTAAATCCCTCAAGGTTAATGCCACCAGTACATCACCCATCTTGTTTGAAGAAGAAGCGCTCGAGGGGGTGTACTGTTTTGCTTACCTTGGCAGCGTGGTATAGATTAACAAGGTGGAACGGACGCTGATGTCAAAATAAGGATTGGGAAGGCAAAAGCAGCCTTCCAACAACTCAAGAATGTGTGGGTCTCCAGAAACCTAAGCAGCAAGTTAAAAAATAAGGATCTTCAACGCTATGGTGAAGCCTGTGCTGCTATATGGAGCCGAGGCGTGCAGAACTACGGCCTTAAACCTGGCCAGAATCCAGTCTTTATCAACAATTGTCTAGGAGGGATTCTCAGAAAATCCCCGGCCGGACAAAGTCAGCAACCGGGAAATGTGTCAGTGGACAAAGCAGAAGCCAATTGAGGAAAAGACTCTCCTGAAGCGGTGGAGGTGGATTGGTCGTACACTAACAAAATCTGCATCTGATACAACAAGGCAAGCTCTGAAATCCCCAGGGAAAGCGAAAAAGAGGCCGTCCAAGAAACCTTTGGCACCGAGAATTGGAGGCAGTAATCAAGAGAATTGGCTATGACTGGCAGATCCTGGAGAGGGTGGCCCAGGATAGAAATGCCTGGAGGTCTCTCGTAGGTGGCCTTTGCCCTTGGAGGAATCACAGATGCCAACGATGATCGGTGGATGCCCCTCATGGACGAGGAGACTCAACATATTGTATTTTCAAATAAAAACAAAGTCATTATGCAGAAGAGTTTTCTCTGGTGTAAGGATCACAATATAAACAGTAACATTGAACTTGAACATGTAATTTAAATGAATAATGAGCAGTTCATTTTTTAAATGGTTAGAAGGAGGGGATCAATCGGTGGTTTTATGTAATGTAACGATAGAATACTGAGACCTTTTGGCAAAAATAAAAGTAACTAGTAAAAAGAAATTACAATCCGAAAACAAGTATATTTTGACTGAACTTACGTGCCATATCAAAGTACCTATAAAAGTACCTCTCAAAATACCTATCAAAGTAACTATCAAAGTACGGGTATTTCCAGTTGACAAATTATATTACCGGGTATTTAAAGTTGACAAATTAAAGGACAAATCAGTCAAAACCGCGTATTTAACGTAATAACAGACTGCAGTATTATTTGATGCAACGAGCCATAATTACTTTAGATTAAAATAATGATTGATAGACTAAAAAATCTTATTTCCTCTGTCAGTTTTGTAGATTTAGAATAAATTGATTTCAAATAATTTTCTACTCGCCTTCGACTTTTGTTTGATGTAGACAATTTTAGACAATGTCAACACTTTTCTTTAAAGACATGTATGTTAAATCTTTTAAAACTTATTCACATATTATATATACTTGTATATATCACTTAGATCCCTTGCCCACTTATATATATCACCCAGATCCCTTGCCCATATCCAACATGTGCAACTTTCACTCTTTCATCCTAATAGAACACTTCCGGGATCTTTGTTAATCCCCGCCTATAAGTTTAAGTGAGTATTTTCAACCGTCGCTTCGGTCTAAATTCTAAAAGTATTTCCTGAAAAACATGTCTTACACCTCGTTAAAAAAGGAAAACAAAGGTGAAGCAATATTTAATATCATTGGCTGTACTTGTCAATAATGTTTAATTTAGCTATATTATCCCCGCCCCATATATATATACATACATATATATATATATATATATATATATATATATATATATATATATATATATATATTTATATATATATATGAAGCTTTGACCTATAAGAATTAAAAAGAATTAATTTTCTGCATTGCTCGTGTCTCTTCCCCCTCACGCTAAAATTTTCTGTTGGAGGATTCACATTTAAGTGGCTGTAAAGGAGAAATAGGTTGCGAAACAAAACAAAACTGTGTTTTCTGTACCGACCCCTGAAACTCATAAGAGCAAACATAACATCTCTTCTGTTGTAAATTCTACACTTTAAATGCCAATGTTAAATTTTATATTATAAGTACAGACTTTTCAAACTGAAAAAAAGTTTATTTCTATGATTGTAAAATTATGAATAAGAAAACTTTATTTCAAATATCGTTAACATAAAATGTCAACAATTTTACATTTGTTAGCGTCAATGTATATTGTCAATTAGCCAAAAATATGGTAGCACAAATACAAAGTTGGGGATTTGATCGATTCAAAATTTAAATCCCTTATTCACACACTCAACAGCTTTGTCCAATTAAAACCTTGGAGCTTAAAGGAGAGAAAAATCGAATGCAATTAAAGGCTATTAGCAATGCAATAAGTTCGAGTACAATAATCTGTTAGAATCTTGTACAAATTTAATAGAAAAAATAGGGTTGACATCAGCTGTGAGCTTATCGAATGGTCTTTTATATTTGTATCCCGTGTTCGTTGAAAGCAAATCGTTTCACACATAAAAAGTGAGGTGGGGAGAGTTGTCTTGAGGGCGAACGTTGAAGTTTAAACAAGAGTTGTGTTACCTCGAGCTCCAATCAGCATGAAGTGTGAGTAGAGAAATCTAAACGTTCTTCAATTGTGTGTTTGTTTGCGGTTCTTCTGTTTCGTTTAATGGAACTCAACTTCACTGTACATTTTGATCCATTTTTAATTGAATGCGGATATATGTACTAAATAATTCCGTTGATTGAATACAATGTCAGAATTGAATTAAACAACGAATGTGGATATTCGCACAGAGTTATACAGAAATTTAATAATGTATAAGTAAATGATACATTCTTTAATATATATGATACATTCTTTAATATATATGATGCATACTTTAATAATTTTAATAAGTTATAAGTATATGATACATACTTTAATTATTTTTTTACAAGAGTTACTACAAATGTGTAATTATAACTGAATTATATGTAGGAGGAAAATTAAAGCCTACTTATTGCAACATTGAATAAACAATTAAGTTTGTTAACTAACATCCGGTTAAATATGCACAATATTATTTGTTAACTAACATCCGGTTAAATATGCACAATATTATTTGTTAACTAACATCCGGTTAAATATGCACAATATTATTTGTTAACTAACATCCGGTTAAATATGCACAATATTATTTGTTAACTAACATCCGGTTAAATATGCACAATATTATTTGTTAAACGGATAAATAAATAAATCGCGTCTAATGACAACACAAGTACGAAAGGAAGGCAAGATTTGGAAAGTTTCATATTCCATTAAGTTGGATTGCTTCATATTCCATTAAGTTGAATGCACAGATAAATTGATGAAATCAGCTAATACGGTATATTGTTCAGTTATTAAGGAGGAAACAAGGAAAACATGGAATCAGCGACGCGGGAGGGTCGATGAAGAAGCAGCGATCACGGCTGGCTGAAATTATACTTGATACAGTGCGAGTTTTTTTGTGTGCAGAAAACAAATCAAGCACACACAAATTACTATCAATTATTATCTTATCTTTTTACAGACGCTCCTTCTATACAGAAGATTATTGATACTGATTTATCCGGTGATATCAAAAAGTTTAACTACATTGTATTTTTTTTAAATTTATAAATCATATAAATTCTATTACTTTGACTCAACTAAAGTGACTAATTATCCCGAAAAAGTAGTGAAATAGAAAGTAACCAGCTGTCAACTAAGACACGCTGCGGCCCGTGGACCCATGCGGCCCGTGGACTCATGCGGCCCGTGGACCCATGCGGCCCGCTGTCTGTCTGGCGACTTATATTATGGAGACTTAACTGCATAATCTTGTTCCCGTTGTGGTTTTTACTGTAACTTTGGATACTTCCCCCTTTTTGCTATATCCTGTGTCCATGTTTGTTTTTGTTTTTCCTTTCTTTTTATTTAATATTTTAAAATACAATATGTTTTAAGAATATTATTATTACTTATGTAAGTATTGTAAGAATGTATTTTATGTTGTACTGATGAAGGCATTAGCCGAAACGTTTACTGTCGTATCAGTCTAAAAATAAAGCTCAAATTTATTGTTTTCATTGCACAATTTGTTTGTGTATTTTGTATTCTGTCTGGCGGCAGCCTGCAGGTAATTTGACCAATCAATAAACTTGTATTAAAGTTGAGCCATTTTACTTGAACTGAGGTTGAATAGTTTAAATGTGGATTATTGACGTCACGAGACCAGCTGATGCCGTCATTGCCTAGGAATGTTTGCCCTTATTAGACAAGTTTTAAAATCAAAATACAACCTATTTCATGTTATGCATATACTAGCGTACACCCGTCAAAAATGACGGAAGTTTTCAGCTGAAATCTATTTATTTTATTTAAAAAATGCACTCTTTTTTAGTGCGCCTACGGCGCCGACCTTTTTCAAAAGCCCAACTAACTTGTCCTTGTTTGATAAATACGAAATATTAAACTTTCTGAAATGTATACAAAGTATTTTATAATAGGGATTGCAGGGCGCCTACGGCGCCCCGTTTAATTATTTATTTTTTGATTAACCATAATCAAATCCTCTTTTTACATTGATCCCTTTTCCAAAATTAAAATATGAGCGAAAACAATGACGTCATATAATTTTTTTTTACGGCGCATATTTAATTTGCACACCTTTTGATGCTTTGGTGCAGTAATTTGGTTTTCCCTGCTTTCTAAAATTAGTAGCGTCAGGACTGACTGACACTACTTGCGTGACAATTGCAACTTATGTTGTTTAATAATAATAAACCATATGACGCAATCTCATCAATTGTAAATTATATTACGTATAGCTAACGTGTTACAAGGAAAAGCAGATTAATGATTGGAGTATTTTTTATTTAAAAAATATTACGAATCTGGTCAAAGAATGGCCCTACAAAGCTGCCCATATAGTTTTGTCTTTTCATAGGCTACTTATTGAAAAGGATAAAAGTTTAGTTCAAAATTGTGAAAAGCAAAACAAGGAAAATTCTAAAAGAGTTTCTCATTATGCCGTTGTGAAATCATTAATATCTTAGCATTGCAAGAAATGATACGTGGTTCATTTAACGAAGGGCTGTTGTTATTGAAGGATGGGAGAAACAGTTCAGAATGCAAGTCATTAAATTCGGTAGACTAGGGGGGGGGGAATTTTTTTGTTTTGGCTCAAGAGCCATTTTGTGGTAGCGGATTTTAGCGGAGGACCGCACCAATTAAATCATTTATTCTTTTGTTAACATTAAAATTTCATTGCAGGAAACAGTATAAATAAAACTGAAATAAAAGAGGCAGTTTTATTAAATGTAATTATTGAGCTCTATGTATATATATATATTATGGAGACCTCTAGCTGCTAATAATAATACATTTAATTATAGAATCAATTTAAACTTAAAGAGATTAGTGCACTCTATTACAAATTTTTACAATTTTACAAAAAAAAATCAGAAGTGAAGTTGCTTGTTCGCATAATTATCACTTTTTATCTAAGAACATCTTTATTGACTACAGAAATATATGAGAACATTTTCCAAGCTGACAAAGACATAAAAGTCAACTGAAGTCAACAAAAGTCACAGTTTTTAACTTTTCTTTCACTGTGTGATGCAATTGCTTGTCAATTAGTTCAAGCTGCAGCTACTCAGGTGCTGTATCAATATCAGTAGTGATAGGACGTAGCTACTCTGGTACTGTATCAATATCAGAAGTGATAGGACGTAGTTACTCAGGTGCTGTATCAATATCAGTAGTGATAGGACGTAGTTACTTAGGTGCTGTATCAATATCAGTAGTGATAGGACGTAGTTACTCAGGTGCTGTATCAATATCGGTAGTGATAGGACGTACTTACTCAGGGGCTGTATCAATATCAGTAGTGATAGGACGTAGTTACTCTATTGGAAAACACGAGACGAATTTTCTGTTGTAAACATGAAGCAGACCTCAGTTCAAGGCGGGTTTTCTGAATGTCTTGGCGGGTCACACTTTCTGAATGTCTTGGCGGGTCACACTTTCTTAATGTCTTGGCAGGTTACACTTTCTGAATGTCTTGGCGGGTGAGACTTTCTGAATGTCTTGGCGGGTCACACTTTCTGAATGTCTTGACGGGTCACACTTTCTGAATGTCTTGATGGGTCACACTTTTTGAATGTCTTGGCGGGTCAATCTTTCTGAATGTCTTGTCGTGTCACAGTTTCTGAATGTCTTGGCGGGTCACACTTTCTGAATGTCTTGACGGTCATACTTTCTGAATGTCTTGGCGGGTCACACTTTCTGAATGTCTTGGCGGGTCACACTTTCTGAATGTCTTGGCGGGTCACACTTTCTGAATGCCTTGACGGGTCACACTTTCTGAATGTCTTGGCGGGTCACACTTTCTGAATGTCTTGACGGGTCACACTTTCTGAATGTCTTGACGGGTCACACTTTCTGAATGTCTTGACGGGTCACACTTTCTGAATGTCTGGCGGGTCACACTTTCTGAATGTCTGGCGGGTCACACTTTCTGAATGTCATGGCGGGTCACACTTTCTGAATGTCTTGGCGAGTCACACTTTCTGAATGTCTTGGTGGGTCACACTTTCTGAATGTCTTGGCGGGTCACACTTTCTGAATGTCTTGACGGGTCACACTTTCTGAATGTCTTGGCGGGTCACACTTTCTGAATGTCTTGGCGAGTCACACTTTCTGAATGTCTTGTCGTGTCACACTTTTTGAATGTCTTGGCGGGTCACACTTTCTGAATGTCTTGGCGTGTCACACTTTCTGAATGTCTTGACGGGTCACCCTTTCTGAATGTCTTGGCGGGTCACACTTTCTGAATGTCTTGACGGGTCACACTTTATGAATGTCTTGGCGGGTCACACTTTCTGAATGTCTTGGCGGGTCACACTTTCTGAATTTCTTGATGGGTCTCACAATTTCTGAATGTCTTGGCGGGTCACACTTTCTGAATGTCTTGGCGGGTCACACTTTGACCACCCCAGCTCACACTTTGACCACCCCAGCTCACACTTTGACCACCCCAGCTCACACTTTGACCACCCCAGCTCACACTTTGACCACCCCAGCTCACACTTTGACCACCCCAGCTCACACTTTGACCACCCCTTGACCATCCCAGCTGTAAACGACTATTTAAACCCTGAGGTCAATGTTTATTTAAAGTTTTGGTTAGAATGTTCGTATACAGATATTGTTGTTTATTCACTTGATACACTGTTCGTATACAGATATTGTTGTTTATTCACTTGATACACTGTTCGTATACAGATATTGTTGTTTATTCACTTGATACACTGTTCGTATACAGATATTGTTGTTGTTTTTCCAGCGATTATTTTGTCAGTAGTCGTCGTGGCAGCCGTTCTGTTTCTGGCACGAGCAGACGATGGGGACTGCATCCGAGAGTGTAATACTTTTTGTGATAAAAAGGAATCGTGCTCGCTTATAAATGGAATGGAGGCAGGACCAGACTGTTCTCAGCCCAAAACGTGTTGGAAAAACTGCATTCAAAGGTGAACTATAATACAATACAATATACGTTTCCTTGTCATTGAGTACTAATTCCCTCCCCTTCCCCTACCCCATGGTTTCTGTTAATTGTGTGGAAAAAGATATAATTTAAATTAAGAACTTTGCTATGTCTGTAATGTTGCTATGTCTGTAATGTTGCTATGTCTGTAATGTTGCTATGTCTGTAATGTTGCTATGTCTGTAATGTTGCTATGTCTGTAATGTTGCTATGTCTGTAATGTTGCTATGTCTGTAATGTTGCTATGTCTGTAATGTTGCTATGTCTGTAATGTTGCTATGTCTGTAATGTTGCTATGTCTGTAATGTTGCTATGTCTGTAATGTTGCTATGTCTGAAATGTTGCTATGTCTGTAATGTTGCTGTCTGAAATGTTGCTATGTCTGTAATGTTGCTATGTCTGTAATGTTGCTATGTCTGTAATGTTGCTATGTCTGTAATTATGAAACTAACATTTCTGTCTAAACAATTGTCTTAAGCATTTCTGTATTTTACAAAACTACAACATAATATTAGCGTCCAATTAAGTGTGCAAATAAATTTCCACATTAGCAATTATTCTTAATACAAGGTTTTAATTTTGTGTGACTAAACAAAACACAATATTTAGATTTAAAGAACTTATCTTTACATTTAGTTTTCATTTATCATGTTATTCGATGTCAAGCTATTTTTAAATCCTTTACATTAACTCGTGGTGTCTGCGGCCGCCCGCCCGACCACCCGCCCTTGTCTCCAAAACTTTTGATCGATTTTTAACCCACTTGCTCGTAAGCTAGCGAGCTGAAATTTTGCAGGGAGTTTTGTACCGATGATAAAAACAAGGTATCAAAATTTCAGATCGATCGCATGTACCGTAATTAAGTTATTGATTTTTTAGATTATTTTATTTATTCCTATGTATCATGCTATTTTTTGAGATAGATCGTCGCGGTGCGTATTATATTGAACAACCTTTCTGTCGCGCAATAAGGTGCGTATTTTATTGACAACACTTTTTATAACCATATTCCTGATCGGTGCGCATTATATTAAACATGTTTTACGACACAACTGCAATTTGTATTTCTGGATGGTCTGGCGCTGCGTATTGTAATGAACATTTTTTTAGTTACGTCTCGTACATAAAGGATTTATAGTGAGAAACTTAGTTTTTTACGTTTTTTTAAATTGTTTATTTGTTTGGGTGTGGAGATAAACGGCTTTTTTTTTGTAAATATGCAAAATATATTTATCAAAATTTAAACTTAAATGATTTAGAACACCAGCAAATGGAGTTTTTGTTGTTTTAAAATTAAAATATATATATATGTTTCATTTTAATTATTTTCAAGGTGTATAAAAATGCATTAAATATTCGTTTAAAACTGAAAAAATATGATGTTAAGATGCTAATTAAAAATTAAAGATTCAATCAAATGTAGGCCTATTACAACTGAACGACTTTAAAATAAAAATTTGTAAATTCAGTTCCATAATTTAAATTTAAAAAGTTATTCACGCTCATACAATTGAGGACGTAAGCAGAGCCGTCTTTACACCAGTTTGGGCCCCGGGCAAAGAAATAGTTTTGGGCCCCTCCCCCGCAGGAATAAAAAATAAATATACATAATATATTATATATTTACGCTCAATTATCACTGACGCCTAACACTAAGGGAAATCACTCTGCTTTTTTAAAATTTTGCGTTGTAAGCAGTGCTGATTAACTCAAATAGTTATTTTTTGGTGCAGTGATTTGGTGCGCTGCTTTCTAAAATTAGTTTAAAAATCGTGTGGTGATTAGCACTGTAAAAATTATTATATAAATGCTTTGTTTAATTTTCAGGAATATTTCGTGTTTATCATACAAGGATAAGTTACTTGGGCTTTTGACCCCCCAAAAAAAGTGGGCGCCGTAGGCGCCCTACAACCTCAATTTAAAATTACTTTGTGTACATTTAAGGTATTTTAATATTACGTAGAATCTAGCTATCATACAAGGACACGTTTGTTGGGCTTTTGAAAAAAGTGGGCGCCGTAGGCGCCCTAAATAAAATGGGTGCCGCATTAAAACCTATATTATATACATACTTTGTTAAAATGTTAGGAATATTTCGTATTTATCATACAAGGACAAGTTAGTTGGGCTTTTGAAAAAGGTGGGCGCCGTGGGCGCCCATAAAAAAGGGGGCGCCGTGGGCGCCCATAAAAAAGGGGGCGCCGCAGGCGCCGCAGCACAAACTAGTATATATATATAAATAAACATATTCCCATGGGGCCCCTATGCTCGTGGGCCCCCGGGCAAATACCCAACGGGCCTATGCGTTAAGACGGCCATGGACTCGTAAGTGAACATACATTGAATGTAACGTCGGAGAGATGAATCTATTCGTACACAGAATATTCTAAACGCATCAATTATTCATTGTCTAATTTGATGAAGAATTCGCCTACGTTGACTATAAAACATGTATCGCCTACGTTGACTATAAAACATGTATCGCCTACGTTGACTATAAAACATGTATCGCCTACGTTGACTATAAAACATGTATCCCAAAAACACACATAGGAACTAATCTATTTCTTCATCAAGTGTCGAGAAAGTTTTGTATCAGCAGTGAGCAGTGTCAAGGTCATTGCATTACAAGCAAGAACACCAGAAATTAATAAATAGGTTTAAATAATTATGCCCCATGGAACGATGTCAGAACAAATGAGAGACGCATCTTTCTAACTGAAATATTGGCGTCTAGTAGATCAATCTTTGTAGTCGCTAAAGGTGTGGCGCTGTTACGATAAAGCGGTGGCGCTGTTACGATAAAGGGGTGGCGCTGTTACGATAAAGGGGTGGCGCTGTTACGATAAAGGGGTGGCGCTGTTACGATAAAGGTGTGGCGCTGTTACGATAAAGGGGTGGCGCTGTTACGATAAAGGGGTGGCGCTGTTACGATAAAGGGGTGGCGCTGTTAGGATAAAGGGGTGGCGCTGTTACGATAAAGGGGTGGCGCTGTTAGGATAAAGGGGTAGCGCTGTTAGGAGGGGCTAAGATTTCTTTCAGATCCTTCTACGAAATAGTTCAATAATTAGACAACATTACCGACACTCTATCGTAAGAGGACTATGCTACTGGCAAAGAATAAATTAAAATATTTCATGTTGGTCTATCTTCTACTGTTTTAAAGTTACAAGAATTCAATGGTCAGCATGTATGATCATAACTGCTTTCATCCACTGTCGTGTCAGCCGCATGCAAACGTATAATGAGATGGAACAACTCTGTATTTGTCTGTGTAAACGGGATGAGCCACTTATTTCCCTTTTGTTTGATAATGTGAAATGTGATCTCTTTTTGCGTCTAGACATCATACATGCGATATAACCAAAGAATCTTCATCAGTTTTACCTGTAGTAGATTTAATACTTGTCTTTAAACTCGCTTTTCAGAAGATAAAAAGCTTTTGAAAATTAAGATGATAATAGTTGACATGAAAACCCCGCTTGATGACACTTTATTTAAACAATAATATCATAAACTTCAATTTTTGCAGTTTTCAAAGATGATAATTTCGAAAAAGAAGTATCATATTTAATTTATATAATTTTTAAATATCTTTCATTTCATTTTAAAGATTTAGTACAAGATTGTCGTCCATAAATAATGTATCTCTTGTGTTTCATAAATAATGTATCTCTTGTGTTTCATAAATAATGTATCTCTTGTGTTTCATAAATAATGTATCTCTTGTGTTTCATACATAATGTATCTCTTGTGTTTCATAAATAATATATCTCTTGTGTTTCCATCACTACACAGATGCCCTATAATCGATGAGTGCATAAACCAAAAATGTCAATCTGAGAGACTCAATTGCCAGGCGGCAGAAGCCGAGTGCGACGGCCTCAAGACACAATGCATTCAAACATGTAAAGAAAACAATCCTATCCATACCAAGAAATAGGTGTTCAAATAAAGCATTGAACTTGTGGAAAGTGTTGGGAGTAGGCAGAAAAATAAGAATTGTTTCATGCTAATATTCATTCAAAATTCAATGTGTGCTTACTTTTATTTATTTTATTTTTTTGAAAACGAAGGAAGGTGTAAAAGAATTTCATTAGTTCAATATTAAAATGATGCCAATTTTGAGATATTTGGTGTTTTTATTAAAGTAAAAGTTTGTATAATTTTTTTATGTCGTCTCTCTCTCTCTCTCTCTCTCTCTCTCTCTCTCTCTCTCTCTCTCTCTCTCTCTCTCTCTCTCTCTCTCTCTCTCTCTCTCTCTCTCTCTCTCTATCTATCTATCTATCTATCTCTCTCTCTCTCTCTTTCTCTCTCTCTCTCTTTCTCTCTCTCTCTCTTTCTTTCTTTTTCTTTTTTTTTGGGGGGGGGTGGGGGCTATTTTTGTGTTAAGGGGAACAAATTACAAATTATTAGTTATCGTGTTAAGTTTCAGTATGCACAATACCGTAATCATCTGGTAAATATGGAATATATGCACCATACATGAAGTCACTAGACCTGTATGCAGTGTTTAATTGTTAATTTATAACATCATCATATAAAAATTATTTACATGCAACATATAATTTTAATCTGAATTATGTTGCTGAAAAAGATACGATAGATGAAATTTTAATTCAACGGGACTTTTTAAATTTTTATTAAAAATTAATATTAAGTCTTAGGTTTTAGATGGTAAAGTGGTCAAGTTTAATTAGATATTTTAAAATATATGAAGTCTAGATGTAAATTTGACGTTATTTTAAGACATAACTAAAAGAATGTTCATTATAATACGCAGTGCAAGACAATCCAAAAATACAAAATTTTAGTTATGTCTCGTAAAACATGTTTTATGTAATGCGCACTGATCAGGAAAATGTTTATAAAAAGTATTGTCAATAAAATACGCACCTTAGTGCGCGACAGGAAAGGATGTTCAATATAATACGCACCACGACACTATAGCAAAAAAGTTAACATATATTATATACGAGCAACAAAGCCCGTCCAAGGACGTTCCTCCACCGTTCGGTGGCATGTTGTAACTCCCCTCCAACAGCCGTCTCGACAGGCATTACATGTGCATCGCGTCAAAAATACTATTCATTATACTTAAAATAAATAACTCGTAAAAACAGAGCTTTTTGCTATAAATCCAAACGCGCATAACTCAAAATAAAGTCATGGAAGAAATACTGCACCACCAAAAATAACTCGTTTTGAACGTCCGCGTAAATGGCGTAAACGTGTTCAATATGATTGGCTGTAGGAGTCATATGTGTTTAAGGGACCAATCGCTATAGACGACGGGACAGAAAGGACAGAAACTTGCCTTTTATTATATAGAATTATCGCTGATGCCTAACGCTAAGGGACATCACTCTGCTTTTTAAATCCCTTATATTAACTTCGCGGCCGTCTCTCTCTCTCTCTCTCTCTGTCTTGGGCTCGGCGGGCGGGCGGAAAAACAGAAGTCAAAAATGAACCCACTTTCCCATGATCCGATCGAACTGAAATTTGGCACACGGACCCGTCTGACCTAACAATGCATCGTATCAAAATTTCAGATCGATCGAACGTACCGTAATTAAATTAATGCATTTTTAGTTTATCCTTATATGAGGTATGTAATTTCAATTCACGGTTTATTATTGTTTTTTTTGCCACGTGAAATTTTGAGCTGACGCATTGAGGCGACCCAACGAAGCGACGGGCGCTTTTGTTTACATTTTACGTGTCACTCTGAGCTCGGTCAAGCGAATCGGTGACCAGACTTTTCCCCTCTCCCCCACCCACCCCTCCCCCCACCCCTCCCCCACCCACCCCTTCCCCCCCCCACTAGGGTTATGATGCAAAGTTGAGTTATGACAGATTCAGTCTGTAAATGTTTGAAAATAATCAATACTGTTAGTTACGTCTCATATATAAGGGATTTATAGTCAAAAACTTTGTTTTTACGGGTTTGTTTTATTTAAATCCTTTATATTAACTCGTGGTGTCTGCGGCCGACCGACCGACCGCCCTTGCTTGTCGCCAAAACTTTTGATCGATTTTTAACCCACTTGCTCGTAAGCTAGCGAGCTGAAATTTTGCAGGCAGTTTTGTACCAATAATAAAAACAATGTATCAAAATTTCAGATCGATCGCATGGACCGTAATTAAATTATTGATTTTTTAGATTATTTTATTTATTCCTATGTATCATGCTATTTTTTGAGATAGAGCGTCGCGGTGCGTATTATATTGAACAACCTTTCTGTCGCGCAATAAGGTGCGTATTTTATTGACAACTCTTTTTATAAACATATTCCTGATCGGTGCGCATTATATTAAACATGTTTTACGACACAACTGCAATTTTGTATTTCTGGATGGTCTGGCGCTGCGTATTATAATGAACATTCTTTTAGTTACGTCTCGTACATAAAGGATTTATAGTCAAAAACTTGGTTTTTTACGGGTTGTTTTTATTAAAATTTTGTGTTGTAAGCAGTGCTGATTGACTCAAATAGTTATTTTTTTGGTGCAGTAATTTGGTGCGCTGCTTTCTAAAATTACTTTAAAAATCGTGTGGTGATTAGCACTGTAAAAAAATATTATATACATACTTTGTGTACATTTCAGGAATATTTTGTATTTATTATACAAGGATAATTTACTTGGGCTTTTGGACAAAAAAAACCCCTATTATAAAATACTTTGTGTACATTTAAGAAAGTTTAATATTATTTAATTATCATACAAGGACAAGTTAGTTTGGCTTTTGAAAAAGGTGGGCGCCGTAGGCGCCCTTAAAAAGAGGGGCGCCGCAGGCGCCAATGCGCCGCAGCACAAATTAGTATTACAAAGAGATAAATAAAATAATCTACAAATTCAATAATTTAATCACAGATGCGATCAATCAGAAATTTTGATAAATTGTTTTTAATCATCGGCACAAGTCTGCCTGCAAAATTTCAGCTCGCTAGCTTACGAGGAAGTGGGTTAAAAATCGATCCAAAGTTTTTTCGGCAAGCAATCAAGGACTCAGATACCACAAGTTAATATAAAGGATTTAATTTTTAAAAACCCGTAAAAAAATTAATTATTGACTATAAATCCTTTATGTACGACACATAGCTAAAAGAATGTTTATTATAATATGCAGCGCAAGACCATCCGAAAATACAAAATAGTAGTTATGTGTCGTAAAACATGTATAATATAATGCACACCGATCAGGAATATGTTTATAAAAAGTTTTTTCAATAAAATACGCACCTTACTGCGCGACAGAAAGGTTGTTCAATATAAATAAAGGTAAAAAAGATGACTAAAAACGTGGGGCGGGCGCTTATGAGGTTTAACATATGCAGTTCATTCATTCTCTCACTTATAGTTCTCTCTTTTGTATATTGGGTGTGTGTGTGTATATATATATATAAATGAGTCCTTTCCTACTTCAAAGAAAAATGTATGTTTTTCAATGTTCATATTGTAATATTACCTGGCACCGTGCCCAAACAGTAGTTAGAGCTTTGATTTTTAAAAAATGCAGTTTCATTGTTAGAAGCAACAATTAACAGAGTTTATTTTTGGCATTATGACGACACATTTTTTAAATATTGACTTAAACCACCGCTCTTATACTTTTCTCCATTTATTCGTCCAAAATCTTATCTTTTGAATTTAGTTATTAACGTTAATTTACTATTTTAATATAACATTCACATCCCATTCTAATATACTACATAGATCTTCTGATCTGAAACGTATAGTTAGCAGTAACATTTGTCGTAATCAATCTATATACCTGTACTTGCTTTAAGCTCTATGAGTGTGGCTTATTCATGCATAATCGTGGATTTAATTTGATCTAAGCGTACATTAAGAGGTACAAGTCTGTAAATAAAGCCAACACATAATATTGGAATTAATATCTACATTTTCTACATAATTCGTATAAAAATTTAAAATAATCTAACCTAAATAGGACACCTAATCTATTTTTAACGATGTTTGAAACGATATAGAATTCCCAATCCAAATGGACATACTGAAAGTTTGCCTAACAGTCCAGTCTCCTCCAAGGTCATATTTTAAACATTCGAAATGAAACAAGCCCGTAAAAAAAGGTTTGTGTTTTTATTCGGAAATTTGATAAAAATATATTTCAAGCCGTCATATGAAGTGTCAAATACTCGCTCCTTTCTGATTAATCCTGTCATCTTATCTATCTGTTACAGACGCTCCTTCTAAAAAATTATTGCGTCCTACGCTTATCTATGGTTTGTGTGTAGTCCTGCATTTTTATTAGGGATGTTGCTATCTTGTTTTTAAATGGTTTTTTTCTTTCACCAACAGCATTCCATCTTCAATGTTATGAATGGCCAGGGTCAGGTTTTATTTTAGATACAATAGCTACAGATTGGGAACCCCTGGGCTAGCAGCTGTCAAGGGATTATTCAATCGTTTCTTGTACTAATCCTCTATTTGTATAGGCATAAATTAAATCTTAATAACACCGACAGGGCCGGCTTTAGGGAATTGGAGGCCCTATGCAAAGTGAATTTGGTGGCCCTAAAGGTAATAGAAAAATAAAACAATAAATACGGAAAGAATAAAATTACACAATTAATTAAAAATTACCTGTATTTATATCTAAATAAAAAAAATAACTGAAATGTATACAACCATAGTCATGCAGATGTCGTAAACCTTCAACAAAAATCAACCTTTCGTTTCATTGATGGCGGCAAATTCCGCAATAAATTGTGAATAATCCAGAGACTGGACTATATCTCGTTCGATAGATATCATTGCCAGACTGTTCAGGAGCTCATGCGTCAAAGTCGTTCTCAAATAGTTTTTAAAAAAAAATTAATTTCATCTTGGAAAAACTTCTTTACCCCGATGCAATAGTAATCGGAATTGTCAATGCTATACGAGGGGCTAAAGCGACATTTGGAACAGCAATATTCAAACCATGATCATAATTAAAACATAAAGCATCAAGAGAAGACGAAACAATTTCTGAAACAATGTTGGAAAATATTAGCAACTCCCTGCATAAATCCTGCTGATCAATATCTGAACCAGATGCGTCAGTGAGCGCAATATTTCAAATCCATGCACCATTTCATCAAATCGTTTTGGTCGAATTTTGCAATTTTTTTGAGTTGTGCAGAAAACCAAAAAGACCAAAATAACATTCCATTTGCTCAAAACGTGCAGTCAATGACATAACTGCTAGATCTAACAAAACATTAAAAATTCCGCTCGATATTTTTCCTTTGAATCTGTCAATGATTCATTTTTTGAACTGTTTGTGCACTTTATTTTCTTTTCAAGCTTGTGGCAGCTGGAAATATGATTTCATCTGGTTCCATCTCTAATTTTTGAGCCAATTCTGTGGCCGAAATTTGAGTGGATACAAATCCATTTTCTTTGATTTTTTTATGAAATCGTTTGCACTTTTTATACATTACAGTGCAATGTCAAATTGCATGTCTTTCGATTGCATAAATTTGCTGATCATATTCATTGAAAACAATAAATCGTATTAGATGAATAAAGTTACCAGCAATTGAAGTGTTTTAGTTGTTTCGCCAATCCAGTTGCTTCGGTCTTTGCATTTGGATAGTTGGCATTTTCAGACACTTCCACCAATGCATTGTACACTGCTGCTGTTTGATAACGAACAGCTTTAATATTATCTATCCTGCATTCCCAGCGTGTATCGGAAATAGGCTTTACTGTCAGAATTTTTGCATGAGTTTCAAGATCTTCCATCTCTGTGTTGAAGCACCAAACGAAACATAAATTTGATGCAAAACTCCAAAGAGTGTCGCTGCAACCACTGACGATTTCGCCCATTCTCCAAGAATTAGATTGAAACTGTTACATCCACATAAAATGATTTCAGATTGAGTTCAAGTAGACTTTTTAGTACACCACGATTGCAGCCTTTCATATTCGCTCCATTATTATAACCTTGGCCTCTGCAGTTCTGGAAACATGAATTCAGATCTTCAAGCTTTTTCAAGCATGCTTCCGTGAGACCTAAACCAGTGCTGTCGTCAGCAGCCATGAATCCCACAAAATATTCATTGATTTCTACTGGCGTAGTCACAATGTTGCATATTCCCAAAATCATAGTTATTTGTTCTTGGTGACCAGCATCAGGTAAGCAGTCCTGATGGCATAATATTTCGAATTTTGAACATTATTTATAATTTTTTCAAGGCGGCATCACCGATCAGATTAACTACCTCATTTTGAATTATTTTGCCCAAGTAATGATCATGAATTTCTTAGTTTTTTATACGTCTTAAAAGATCTTCTAGGCATGAATCGTACATTCCTAACAATTCAACCAATCCCCCAAAAATTCCATTGTCTGGTTGAAACAATCGATCCACAGTGGCACGAAGTGGTAAATTCCGTTCTGCAAGAAACTGCACAATTGAAATGATTCTTTGTAAAACATTGTTCCAGTGCTGAGTCTCTTTTTGCATAAGTTTTTGTGTTTCCTTGTCAATTGTCTTTCCTTCCTTCAACTGATTTTCCAGTTGAATCTAAGCGCAGATAGCACGAATGTGCTTAATGGACAATTCATGCACGCGAATTAACTTTTTTCCAGTCACTCCTTTATTCTTGTCTTGTTCATTTTTTGGTACTCTCAAGATTCACTTATCCCTTGTGGAATGCACTATGAAAAGAATTTGTGTCCGTTTTCGTGGCTGTGCGGAACACGCGTTCTGAAATGTCACCCCAGAATAATAACCCAAAAGGCCTTGGAAAATTTTACTGAGGGAGGTTGGAAGCCGAAAATCTTTGATTTAAGGGGATCTAAAATACAATTAGTCTTATGGAATTTGACCGGGACCCAGTGGCGTCACTAGGGGGGTGCGGGGGGGGCGGGCCGCCCCGGATGACACCCATCAGGGGGTGACACCCAAGCATAAAGTTTACTGTGTACGATTTTATGTCAGAAAAAAAAGAAGACACATTTTTATCATCTAGAAAGAAATTAAGAAATACAATGAAATTCGTTTAAACCGAAAACTTATTAATAAAATAAAATATCAGTTAACAGGCAATAATAAAACGTCTCCACAAACTACCATAAAACTAATTAGGAAAAAAGGAAAGAAAAAGCTGCAAAATTTTAAAAAAAGCTGGACATAAAAGAAGCGGCGTCTTTTGGTTTAGAAGAAAATCCAAGATACTGGGCATTGACATACCGACACTCGGAGTCAGCCTGTGAGACCAATCCCAACTCACTACTTCCTCCACGACAGTTGAGGGGGGGGGATAAGATTTTTCTTAAAAAATTAATAGATAGGTTTTCTTTGTTGTTTTTTTTATTTATAGGAAAATAAGATATTTAACGTGTTTGTTTTATTAAATCCCTTATATTAACTTCGAAATCTTGTCTGTCGTCATATCTCTCTCTCTCTCTTCGTACGTCGGTCGGGCGGAAAAACAAAAGTAAAAAATGACCCACTTCCCGGTTCCCGTGATTCGATCGAGCTGAAATTTGGCACACGGACCCGTCTTACCTAACAATGCATCGTATCAAAATTTCAGATCGATCGAACGTACCGTAATTAAATTAATGCATTTTTAGTTTATCTATATAAACTATATGTAGCGGTCGCTATCGTTTACATTTTACGGGTCACTTGACTTCACGCCAGCCAGAGGTGAACACATCTCGTGCTTTAACCAGGTGTACCGGCGTGCTTTTGTTTACATTTTGCGTGTCACGCTGAGCCCGGCCCAGTAAATGGTGACAAGACCTTTCCCCTCTCCCATCCCCCCTACCGGGTTAAAAGCAAACGGGAGTTAAGACAGATTAAGTCTGTAAATATTTGTCGCATTTGAACATAATCATTACTTTTAGTTATGTCTCATATATAAGGGATTTATAGTCAAAAACTTTGTTTTTACGGGGTTGTTTTTTTTTAAATCCCTTATATTAACTTCGAAATCTTGTCTGTCGTCATGTCTCTCTTCGTATGTCGGTCGGGCGGAAAAAGAAAAGTAAAAAATGACCCACTTCCCGTGATGCAATCGAGCTAAAATTTGGCACATGGACCCGTCTCACCTAACAATGCCTCGTATCAAAATTTCAGATCGATCGAATATACAGTTATTAAATTAATGTATTTTTAGTTTATCCTAATATAACGTATGTAATTCAAATTCACGGGTTGTTATTGTTTTATTTCCACGTGAGAGTTTGAGTTGAGGCTTTGACATCGACCATCGTGCCGACACCCCCTCACGACCCATCCCCGTTATTAAAGACAGGGGACATCACTCGGTGTCAGTCTGTAACTGTCTGTCGCGTTGGAACATAATCAATACTTTTAGTTCTGTCTCATCCGTCGAAAGGGGGTGGCCTTTACGGGGCTCGGCGGATGAGTAAGGTCGTGGGGCACGGACCTGACCGCGACTCGGTGACCAGAAACCAACAACCCCCGGCAGGCAATGCCAAAGTCCGATATGTTAGGTGTTAGGTGTTAGTCACATATGATTACAGTCGCTGTACGGATCTTAGACAAAACATCTTAAATGCATTTTCAATGATGAAAACCAAAGTACCCGTTGAGGGTCGGGTAAATCCGAAGCGACCGTTTCGTCCCCCTCAATTTTACTAGCAACGCCATTGAGCGGTGCCGGTTTAGGGCCAGGAGCGCCAGCACGTATTAGCAAAAGGTACCGCGAAGAACGCAGCGGACGCCAGCTCTGAGGAAACCTTCCAGTGTGGGTTGCACCCTAGGTAGGTCATTGATGATCCCCCCGCAAGCGGCGGTCCAAACCATTGAGACTCGTATGCTTTGCCGGGGTGGCGCCGAAGTGGTAGCGGGTCGTAGTAAGACAATTCCACCCCTCCTTGGAGGTCAACTTAGTGGGAGGCATTTTCGAATTTCTGTCCTGGATTCCCAGGTGGCCGCTTCAGAAGCGACCGCTCCGGGGGGTTTTCCCAGCTGTCACGTCCTTTTCTTGGGGAGGGGTCCAGATAGCTGGGAGGGTCTTCCAGGAAGACCCATGAAGAGCACTAGGCTCGGGGCTTCTGATTTTCTTCCACATGTAGGATCCTTAGTTCTGTCTCATATATTATATAAGGGATTTATAGTCAAAAACTTTGTTTTTACGGGTCTTTTTTATTTTTTAATTTATAATTATTAAACATGATTATCTATGTTAATGTAATGTACTCTAAGAAAAATGATTTTCGTATTTTTCTTGAGTATATGTACTTTTTAAAATAACCTTTAACACTAAATTAATTTCACATAAAAACATTTCAGTCTTTTCGATTTCGTATGAAACGAATTCAGTGATAGATCGCGTGGTGCGTACGTTCGGCAGCAGAAGTAAAGTTGATTTTGAACGACGCGATCAGAACCGCACCTGCAACGACGAATTTTTAACGTTGAAAACCGTCTAGTCTGAATATTATAAAGCATATTACTGAATATATAATTTATTAAATTCAATTATTTTTTCTACAATTCATGATTCCACATTCTTGGAGCAGCAAAGTAAGCCAGTTGAATCCTTTATTTAATTTTGTTAAAACAAGGAAAGATAGTGAGAATTTTCTCGAATTATTTTTGAGTCAAAATGCCACATTATAGTATACCTTTTTCTGGTTAAATAATTATTTAATAATGATTGACTTATTTTGAAAGAAAGTTACAAAAGTAATCCAAATGATACTTAAATTTCGGAGACGTTTAAAAGTTAGACGAATTTTAGAAAATTTGTTTTTTTAAAGTATGACAGACAAGACTTAAATTTTAAAAAATTGCATTCAATTAATTAATTAACTTTTTTTTCCATTTAAGGCTTGTTTGACATTCGCCCCCTAGAATAACAATGTTCTAAGTTGGGTTTTTGACAAAATGAGTTATTGCCGCTGGTATATTGTCCTTGTTTCAATCTATCATAGCACAAATTGTGAAAGGTGTATAGTGAGACAATTTTGTAGGTAGTACAAAACAGTGGCGTCACTAGGGGGGGGGGCGGGGGGCGGGCCGCCCCGGGTGACACCCATCAGGGGGTGACACCCGAGCCTAAAATTTTACAGTGCACGATTTTATGTCAGAAAACAAAAGATGACACATTTTTTAATCTAGAAAGAAATTAAGAAATACAATGAAATACGTTAAACGCGAAAATTCTTATTAAAAAAGTATCATTTAACTTGCAATAATAAAACAGTCCCAACACACAAACAACATTAAAACAAATTAGGAAAAAAAGAAAAGAAATAGTCGCAGCAGAGAGATCTTTAAAAAAGGCTGGAATGAAAGAGGCAGTGTCTTCTGTTTTAAAAGATATAAAGCCATTTGGGCTTGGACACACCGACAGAATGAACGAATCCCACCTCACGACTCCCTCCACCACAGTGGGGTGGGGGGGGGGAATACGATTTCTATCACAAAGAAAAAAAATAAAAAGATGGGTTTTCTTTGTTGATGTTTTTCTTGAGCAAAATTATGATTTCAATGTCTTTGAGTTAATATTTATATATATATATATTTATTAAAGGCGTGAAAGCATAGATATGCATGTTTATATACAGGTAGTCCTCCGGTTACGACGGTCCCATCCCGACTTACGCTGTTTAGTACTTTCGAACGCGCCCCCGTAAAGAATAGTATTACGCGTTATCCCGTATTTTAAAAAAAAATTCATGAGGTAACGAATTCTTTTCTCTATTTGAAATAACAACAATTATTGAAAAATATGTTTGATTATTATTTCAACCTACAACTTTCGTTTGCGAATTTTTCAAATGGCGAAGTTTTCAATCAAGTCAATAAAGCTGAGTAAGCTTACAAGTTCCTTTTCAATGCTCATTTTAGAGAGCATATTCAGCCTTATTCGTCCCATGCAAATTCTAACTCATTATATATTATTTTCAACTTTGAAAAGGATCCTTCTCAGCTGCAGTTTGATGTCATCATTGAAAGATAAATGCAAAGTGCGATGCGTACATTTGTAAAGGACTGTGTGAAATATAGCTCATTCAAAAGCAGCAAAATTTTATAGCTCTGTGCAAGTTTTTTGAATTTCGCTATGTGCTAATTCCTTTTCCTTACCCTGAGCCTGGGGCTGGACAATAACTTTTTTAAGAGTTCAGAAAATTGGACTAATTCTCTAGGTAAGCAGTCTTCGAAATCACTCATGAACCTACACGTTTAAGAAAATCAGAAGCCCCGAGCCTAGTGCTCTTTATGGGTCTTCCCGGAAGACCCCCTTAGCCATCTGGCCACCAAAGGGACGTAACAGCTGAGGACCCAAAAAAAAGCGGTCGCTTCTGAAGCGGCCACCTGGGCATCCAGGACATACAGTCGAAGATGCCTCCCACTAAGTTGCCCTCACAAGGAGGTGGTGGAATTTTCTACTACGACCCGCTACCAATTTGGTGCCATCCCGGCAAAGCCCACGGGTCTCCATGGTACATCCGCACACCGGGGATCATCAAAGACCTACCTAGGGTGCAACCCCCAATGGAAGATTTCCTCAGAGCTGGCGTCCAATGCGTTCTTCGCGACACTTTTTGCTAATCCGTACTGGCGCTCCTGGCCCTAAACCGGCACCGCTCGATGGCGTTGCTAGTAAATTGAGGGGGACAAAACGGTTGCTTCGGATTTACCCGTCCCCTTCTTCGAAATCACTTGAATGTTCTTCCATTAACTTGGCTGCTGCCCATCGGTAGGCGAAAGTGCTGAGCTCAGTTAGATTTGTAAGAAAGACAAATTTCTCATGGATGTATTTATATGCACCTAACCAATGTTGTAGGGCTTAACAAAGTTTGTCAATGATTACCAGAAATACCTCAATCTTGAATTTTGTTCTCAAGGAGAATACTGTTTTGTTGATGTCCCTTTATCAAACTGACGCTTTCTTTTTTGTTTGATAGCATTGAAGATTTTTACACTATTTTTACCACGGACTTTTCCTTGCCTTTGTCTTCATAGTTATAAAATTAAGAACGCTTTTTTTTAACAAACTCAATGAGAGACTTCCTTTCTAAAATTGTTTCCCAAATTTCAAGTAAAATAGCGACTTCCAGTTGTTCAATTTCCTTTAGAAATCCTTCTTCTTCAAGTCGGCAGTCAGGTTGCTGAATTTCATTTGTTGCTAATTCTTCCAGTGCTGCGATATTCTCATGGTATGAGCTATTAACAGACCTTACAGCATAATATCAGGCTGACCATCTTGTGTCAGACAAGGCTTTGTTAGCATGTATCAATTTCATATGTTTTTGAAGTACCTGTCAACGATGAGTAGATGCAACAAGTCGGGTATAAAGATTTTGCAGAATACAAAAAAATCTGACCGCAGTAGGACAACCTGCTGCTCTTTTCCCAACCAAATTAACGGAATGAGCTGTACATGGCACATAATGAGCTACAATGCACTTCTCACGAAGTTTCAGTTATACTTGCTACTCATATTTGCAGCATTGCCGTATGACTGTCCAAGGCATTTTCAGGGATTCGTACAAACATAATGGCCTGCATCTTTATTATACAATATAATTCATAAAAAGTTTGGGGCCCTTAAATTATTGGGGGCTTTAGCCCGTTCAGCACACCCCCCCCCCTTTTTAATCCGCATCTGTGACGATGTGGTACGAGGAGGGGGGTGTTTAAGAATTGTGACGTCACATCAAAAACGCGAAACTTTAAATAAAAGTTCCACTTAAATATTTGATTGTTTACCATTTATTTAATTACGTTTTCAATGACTTCAAGCGTGTTACGATATTACAGTGCAGACTTACCCTAAATACATATTTAAATGACAAAAAATAATTTGTAACATGCTAATTTTTATTGAGGAAATACGGCTTGTGGCAGGGGTGTCAAAGCTTTGTGACGTCATATCGTAAAAAGTGGTGGTGTCTAAGTTTTTGTGACAAAGTATGACGCTGGGGGAGGGTGGGGTAAAAATCGGCAACCTCGCGTGACGTCATTTATGGAAGGCCCCTTCAGTCGTGAAGGGATGACACCATGAGCTACCGCCCGGGTGACACCAACCCTAGTGACGCCTCTGGTACAAAATAACAAGGTCCTAACTAAATATAGGTCTATCAAACATCACATAGAACATTATTCTAGGGGAGCGAATGTTGGGAACATTTTCCTTCTTTAAATAATAAATTTTGGCACATGTATGTCATTAAAGAGCGCACGATGAAAGTGGATGAAATTTTAAAAAAAAACCACAAACGAATCGTGTAATGAAAACAATAGATTTGAGCTTTATTATTAAACAAATACAAAGCTCAACGTTACACCTTACACAATTTGTGCTATGATAGATTGAAACATGGACAATATCACAGTGCTTTTAAAATCAGAACAACTTGGAATTTCAGTAGAGAACAGACCAAGGTTGAAGAAAAGGGTGACAGGTGAGAAAACAAGAGATGCTGGACTAACTCTGCAAGAAGAAAACAAAAGGTCGATGTTTGAGTGTATTGATCGTTTCCATTCTGAACTCCAGATCAGATCAAGTGCAATCAAGGAAGTAGTAACCATGTTTAAGGCTGTTCAAGCCAAAAGCTTGATATCTGCCACTGAAGAAGAATTACTAAAGTCCATTCCAAGGTTGTCCACTTTCTATGATGAGTTGTCAGAGATTTTATTATAAATACCAAGGCTGAGAAGGCACCTGAAGGCAGCAGAGATCGATCTCAAAGAAAACTTTTATTAGAAATACCAAGGCTGAGAAGGCACCTGAAGGCAGCAGAGATCGATCTCAAAGAAAGCTTTTATTAGAAATACCAAGGCTGAGAAGGCACCTGAAGGCAGCAGAGATCGATCTCAAAGAAAGCTTTTATTAGAAATACCAAGGCTGAGAAGGCACCTGAAGGCAGCAGAGATCGATCTCAAAGAAAGCTTTTATTAGAAATACCAAGGCTGAGAGGGCACCAGAAGGCAGCAGAGATTGATCTCAAAGAAAGCTTTTATTATAAATACCAAGGCTGAGAAGGCACCCGAAGGCAGCAGAGATCGATCTCAAAGAAAGCTTTTATTAGAAATACCAAGGCTGAGAAGGCACCTGAAGGCAGCAGAGATCGATCTCAAAGAAAGCTTTTATTAGAAATACCAAGGCTGAGAGGGCACCAGAAGGCAGCAGAGATTGATCTCAAAGAAAGCTTTTATTAGAAATACCAAGGCTGAGAAGGCAACTGAAGGCAGCAGAGATCGATCTCAAAGAAAGCTTTTATTAGAAATACCAAGGCTGAGAAGGCACCTGAAGGCAGCAGAGATCGATCTCAAAGAAAGCTTTTATTAGAAATACCAAGGCTGAGAGGGCAACTGAAGGCAGCAGAGATCGATCTCAAAGAAAGCTTTTATTAGAAATACCAAGGCTGAGAAGGCACCCGAAGGCAGCAGAGATCGATCTCAAAGAAAGCTTTTATTAGAAATACCAAGGCTGAGAGGGCACCAGAAGGCAGCAGAGATTGATCTCAAAGAAAGCTTTTATTAGAAATACCAAGGCTGAGAAGGCAACTGAAGGCAGCAGAGATCGATCTCAAAGAAAGCTTTTATTAGAAATACCAAGGCTGAGAAGGCACCTGAAGGCAGCAGAGATCGATCTCAAAGAAAGCTTTTATTAGAAATACCAAGGCTGAGAGGGCAACTGAAGGCAGCAGAGATCGATCTCAAAGAAAGCTTTTATTAGAAATACCAAGGCTGAGAAGGCACCCGAAGGCAGCAGAGATCGATCTCAAAGAAAGCTTTTATTAGAAATACCAAGGCTGAGAAGGCACATGAAGGCAGCAGAGATCGATCTCAAAGAAAGCTTTTATTAGAAATACCAAGGCTGAGAGGGCAACTGAAGGCAGCAGAGATCGATCTCAAAGAAAGCTTTTATTAGAAATACCAAGGCTGAGAAGGCACCCGAAGGCAGCAGAGATCGATCTCAAAGAAAGCTTTTATTAGAAATACCAAGGCTGAGAGGGCAACTGAAGGCAGCAGAGATCGATCTCAAAGAAAGCTTTTATTAGAAATACCAAGGCTGAGAGGGCAACTGAAGGCAGCAGAGATCGATCTCAAAGAAAGCTTTTATTAGAAATACCAAGGCTGAGAAGGCACCCGAAGGCAGCAGAGATCGATCTCAAAGAAAGCTTTTATTAGAAATACCAAGGCTGAGAAGGCACATGAAGGCAGCAGAGATCGATCTCAAAGAAAGCTTTTATTAGAAATACCAAGGCTGAGAAGGCACCTGAAGGCAGCAGAGATCGATCTCAAAGAAAGCTTTTATTAGAAATACCAAGGCTGAGAGGGCAACTGAAGGCAGCAGAGATCGATCTCAAAGAAAGCTTTTATTAGAAATACCAAGGCTGAGAAGGCACCCGAAGGCAGCAGAGATCGATCTCAAAGAAAGCTTTTATTAGAAATACCAAGGCTGAGAAGGCACATGAAGGCAGCAGAGATCGATCTCAAAGAAAGCTTTTATTAGAAATACCAAGGCTGAGAGGGCAACTGAAGGCAGCAGAGATCGATCTCAAAGAAAGCTTTTATTAGAAATACCAAGGCTGAGAAGGCACCCGAAGGCAGCAGAGATCGATCTCAAAGAAATCTTTTATTAGAAATACCAAGGCTGAGAGGGCAACTGAAGGCAGCAGAGATCGATCTCAAAGAAAGCTTTTATTAGAAATACCAAGGCTGAGAGGGCAACTGAAGGCAGCAGAGATCGATCTCAAAGAAAGCTTTTATTAGAAATACCAAGGCTGAGAAGGCACATGAAGGCAGCAGAGATCGATCTCAAAGAAAGCTTTTATTAGAAATACCAAGGCTGAGAAGGCACCTGAAGGCAGCAGAGATCGATCTCAAAGAAAGCTTTTATTAGAAATACCAAGGCTGAGAAGGCACCTGAAGGCAGCAGAGATCGATCTCAAAGAGGCTGAAGACTGGTCCCGTACTTGACGTTTTGAAATTTGTAGCTGAATAGGACTTCATAAAATCTCTCCCCTATTTCACATTGAGTTAAAGATTATTTGTTACAATCTGTGTGTCTGTGGCTTCATGTGAAAGGAGTTTTTCAAAGATAAAAACTTATAAAGAATTATTTGCGATCTACAATGGGGCAGTCAAGGCTTTCTGATCTTGCCATGTTATCCATTGAGAGTGATTCGGTACAAGAAATAGATTTCGATGACGTAATTAACAAGTTTTCAGTTTTAAATGCCAGAAAAGCTAAATTCTAATTTTTTAAATATATTTAATGCCATTGTATTTTGAATTATTACATATTATTCTGATAGTTGCTGATTTTGCAAACCCAAAACAGAACGGTTACAACCTTACCTCATTTGAAGTTCTACTGTAATGGTTGGTAATATATCTAATTTTGGTAACGTTATGTAATTGTTGTAAATTTTAATGGAACGCAATGTAGATGCAAGTTTGTGAAATTTGAAAATATTACAGTTATTTAACCGTATTACTTAAAATTAATATTTTTATGTTAAATAAAAATTTAAAATTAACATTTTTTCTATTTAGTTCTTCGATTTTAAATGTAACAATATTTTAACTATCGACTTTAAATTCAACTGTTCTCCTAATGCCTTTGTAACAAACATTTGATCTATATTTTCAAACGTTACTAAAGAATCTGTGTGTTCCCGGTATTTGGCAGACTCGAGCAGATTTATGGGGCAAGTCGTGGGGGGAGGGGGGATGACACCAAGAGATACCGCCCCGGGTGACACCAACCCTAGTGACGCCTCTGCCGGGACCTAACAATTAATTCGATAAAGGGAGGTTTTCGTCTTAGAGAAGTTCGACTTAGCGAGGTCCCGTTTTATTTTCCAAATTAATTATAATTACTAGGTTTTTACCCTATAGGTTGTTCATTCTGTCCCATCGAAGCAATTTGTGCAGAATGAAAATGCTTAAAAGCATCGACTAATTGCATTTTTAAATGAACTTTTCAATGCAATAGGCTCAAGGTTTAAGTCGATGATAATCGACTATTTCATAAATTTTCAGTATTGGAGAGATGATAAAAACCGAAAATATCAAAGTAAAATAAAAAAGTTAGCCATGCCAGACTACTAAAATAATCTTTTATTATATTTTGTTTAGCTATTGTCGTTGCTAATCTCTGAAAACGAAACAATTTTATACTTTGAGAAATCAGTGAAGTTTCAGCTTAATTTCGTCAAATAATTTTATTGACTCCAAATTTCTACATCCAAACCCACGCTTAGAGACGTTTTTATATTTTGCTACTTACAACAGTATTTAACTTTTAAATATTAAATGTTCAATACTTAAAACATTTCATATTCAACAGTTGTATATTTAGCGTAAATTTAGGTTACACGTTTGTCAATCTTCTGAAAATGTGTCTTAACAGATTAATTTAAAATTAAAAATATTACAATTCAAACATTCACTATTTAAAAATAATCAGCGGGTAAAGGTTGTCGTAAACTCGTAGTTTGATCTTTAAATATATTTTTTTCATATGAGTCCTTTGCGCGGCCCCCACTAATCGGAGGCCCTTGGCGCCGCCTAGTTTGCTTACGCCTAAAGCCGGCCCTGCCACCGAGAAAATCCACACATTAAGCTATTAAAATTTTCTCAGGATTGGAGTCCACAAGAATAGTTGACTCCTCAAAGACTCGGGCAGTTTCGTACCCCAACTGTTTAGTTGTTATGTACAAAAGAGTCTGAACATTTCTTGAAATGAGAGTTGCGTTTATAAACCAACAAAGTTGCACGTCTGAAATTGTGTTTATAAGCCAACAAAGTTGCACGTCTGAAATTGTGTTTATAAGCCAACAAAGTTGTACGTCTGAAATTCCTCAGTGTCAGCCTAGGAAACTTGATCCTCACGGCTTTTCATATTGATCACGTTGTTTACCACTGGTGGTGATTGATTTTAGAGGAAACGTTATTGGGTTTAATAGCCCTTTAAGCAGCATTAATAAGGATTGTCGTCGGATATTTTCATTGAAAAAAAAACGAAAAAAGAAACTTGATTGAGATACCCGCTGAAATTTTTTTTTAAATTCAACTTCCAATGCACAATGGTCAAAGTTTTATCGAACTGTGTGACCAATAAAACTTATTGCAACAGATTTAGATTTGCACAATAGGGATTTACTAAAAATCGATTGCAGGGCCCACATATTTGTATTGCAGGGCCCACATATTTGTAATGCAGGGCCGACATATTTGTATTGCAGGGCCCACATATGTGTATTGCAGGGCCCACATATTTGTATTGCAGGGCCCACATATTTGTATTGCAGGGCCCACATATTTGTATTGCAGGGCCCACATATTTGTATTGCAGGGCCCACATATTTGTATTGCAGGGACCACATATTTGTATTGCAGGGCCCACATATTTGTATTGCAGGGCCCACATATTTGTATTGCAGGGCCCACATATTTGTATTGCAGGGCCCACATATTTGTATTGCAGGGCCCACATATTTGTATTGCAGGGCAAACATATTTGTATTGCAGGGCCCACATATTTGTATTGCAGGGCCCACATATTTGTATTGCAGGGCCCACATATTTGTATTGCAGGGCCCACATATTTGTATTGCAGGGCCCACATATTTGTATTGCAGGGCCCACATATTTGTATTGTAGGGCCCACATATTTGTATTGCAGGGCCCACATATTTGTATTGCAGGGCCCACAAATTTGTATTGTAGGGCCCACATATTTGTATTGCAGGGCCCACATATTTGTATTGCAGGGCCCACATATTTGTATTGCAGGGCCCACATATTTGTATTGCAGGGCCCACATATTTGTACTTCTCGTCACACAAACCAAACCCACTCTCTCAAGTGACATAATTTAAGTATGACTTTAGGAACATCTGGGTGAACATATGTTGGACCCTACCCTGATATCAGGCAAGAGGTTATGTCTAACATATGTTGGACCCTACCCTGATATCAGGCAAGAGGTTATGTCTAACATATGTTGGACCCTACCCTGATATCAGGCAAGAGGTTATGTCTAACATATGTTGGACCCTACCCTGATATCAGGCAAGAGGTTATGTCTAACATATGTTGGACCCTACCCTGATATCAGGCAAGAGGTTATGTCTAACATATGTTGGACCCTACCCTGATATCAGGCAAGAGGTTATGTCTAACATATGTTGGACCCTACCCTGATATCAGGCAAGAGGTTATGTCTAACATATGTTGGACCCTACCCTGATATCAGGCAAGAGGTTATGTCTAACATATGTTGGACCCTACCCTGATATCAGGCAAGAGGTTATGTCTAACATATGTTGGACCCTACCCTGATATCAGGCAAGAGGTTATGTCTAACATATGTTGGACCCTACCCTGATATCAGGCAAGAGGTTATGTCTAACATATGTTGGACCCTACCCTGATATCAGGCAAGAGGTTATGTCTAACATATGTTGGACCCTACCCTGATATCATGCAAGAGGTTATGTCTAACATATGTTGGACCCTACCCTAATATCAGGCAAGAGGTTATGTCTAACATATGTTGGACCCTACCCTGATAGCAGGCAAGAGGTTATGTTAAACATATGTTGGACCCTACCCTGATATCAGGCAAGAGGTTATGTCTAACATATGTTGGACCCTACCCTGATATCAGGCAAGAGGTTATGTCTAACATATGTTGGACCCTACCCTGATATCAGGCAAGAGGTTATGTCTAACATATGTTGGACCCTACCCTGATATCAGGCAAGAGGTTATGTCTAACATATGTTGGACCCTACCCTGATATCAGGCAAGAGGTTATGTCTAGCATATGTTGGACCCTACCCTGATATCAGGCAAGAGGTTATGTCTAACATATGTTGGACCCTACCCTGATATCAGGCAAGAGGTTATGTCTAACATATGTTGGACCCTACCCTGATATCAGGCAAGAGGTTATGTCTAACATATGTTGGACCCTACCCTGATATCAGGCAAGAGGTTATGTCTAACATATGTTGGACCCTACCCTGATATCAGGCAAGAGGTTATGTCTATTATATTTTGGACCCTACCCTGATATCAGGCAAGAGGTTATGTCTAACATATGTTGGACCCTACCCTGATATCAGGCAAGAGGTTATGTCTAACATATGTTGGACCCTACCCTGATATCAGGCAAGAGGTTATGTCTAACATATGTTGGACCCTACCCTGATATCAGGCAAGAGGTTATGTCTAACATATGTTGGACCCTACCCTGATAGCAGGCAAGAGGTTATGTTAAACATATGTTGGACCCTACCCTGATATCAGGCAAAAGGTTATGTCTAACATATGTTGAACCCTACCCTGATATCAGGCAAGAGGTTATGTCTAACATATGTTGGACCCTACCCTGATATCAGGCAAGAGGTTATGTCTAACATATGTTGGACCCTACCCTGATATCATGCAAGAGGTTATGTCTAACATATGTTGGACCCTACCCTGATAGCAGGCAAGAGGTTATGTCTAACATATGTTGGACCCTACCCTGATATCAGGCAAGAGGTTATGTCTAACATATGTTGGACCCTACCCTGATATCAGGCAAGAGGTTATGTCTAAATTCAATCATCTTTTTGCATATTGCTCTTCTGGAACTTACTATTTATTCTATTCTGTGCGTGTGTTAAATTCACCATTTTATTTTCGAGCTTATAATATGAAAATAATGAACAAATAAGAAAAACCCGTAAAAAACCAAGTTTTTGACTATAAATCCTTTATGTACGAGAAGTAACTAAAAGAATGTTCATTATAATACGCAGCGCCAGACCATCCAGAAATACAAAATTGAAGTTGTGTCGTAAAACATGTTTAATATAATACGCACCGATCAGGAATATGTTTATAAAAAGAGCTGTCAATAAAATACGCACCTTATTGCGCGACAGAAAGGTTGTTCAATATAATACGCACCGCGACGCTCTATCTCAAAAAATAGCATGATACATAGGAATAAAAAATATAATCTAAAAAATCAATAATTTAATTACGGTACATGCGATCGATCTGAAATTTTGATACATTGTTTTTATCATCGGTACAAAACTGCCTGCAAAATTTCAGCTCGCTATCTTGCGAGCAAGTGGGTTAAAAATCGATCAAAAGTTTTGGCGACAAGCAAGCAAGCAAGCAAGCAAGGTCCGCCGCAGACACCACGAGTTAATATAAAGGATTTAAAAAATATCTGTAACTAGCCTACATTCACGGCGTTACTCAGGACGTATTTAAGAAAAAAGGCCATGCAAACTTTTAGGTTGGAAATCATTGATCCTTATCTTATCTTATCTGTTTACAGACGCTCCTTCTATATAGAAGATTATTGCGTCCTACGCATATATATGGTTTGTGTTTAGTCCTGCATTTTTATAAGATATTTAAATGGTTTCTTCGGGCAACCCATTCCATACCCGAATTCCGGACGGGAGTACGAAAATTTGTTTGTGTTTGTGCTTGCATACGGAATAAGAACTGTGTTTTTATCCGTATGTCTATGTGAGGGTTGTATTAAGTTATCTTTGTGTTGTATTTCTAAATTAGAGTTAATTGCTTTATGTATGATTACTACTTTGCTCCTGGTTCTTATATCCTCTAGTGTTTCAAGGTTTAATGATTTAACTATGTTAATGTTCTATCGTACTTTTCACACGATGTTCTCGGAATGTTCTATCGTACTTTTCACACGATGTTCTCGGAATGTTCTATCGTACTTTTCACACGATGTTCTCGGAATGTTCTATCGTACTTTTCACACGATTTTCTCGGAATGTTCTATCGTACTTTTCACATGATGTTCTCGGAATGGTCTATCGTACTTTTCACACGATGTTCTCGGAATGTTCTATCGTACTTTTCACACGATGTTCTCGGAATGTTCTATCGTACTTTTCACACGATGTTCTCGGAATGTGCTATCGTACTTTTCACACGATGTTTTCGGAATGTTCTATCGTACTTTTTACACGATGTTCTCGGAATGTTCTATCGTACCTTTCACACGATGTTCTCGGAATGTTCTATCGTACTTTTCACACGATGTTCTCGGAATGTTCTATCGTACTTTTCACATGATGTTCTCGGAATGGTCTATCGTACTTTTCACACGATGTTCTCGGAATGTTCTTTCGTACTTTTCACATGATGTTCTCCGAGTGTTCGATGTTCTCGGAATGTTCTATCGTACTTTTCACACGATGTTCTCGGAATGTTCTATCGTACTTTTCACACGATGTTCTCGGAATGTTCTATCGTACTTTTCACACGATATTCTCGGAATGTTCTATCGTACTTTTCACATGATGTTCTCGGAATGGTCTATCATACTTTTCACACGATGTTCTCGGAATGTTCTATCGTACTTTTCACACGATGTTCTCGGAATGTTCTATCGTACTTTTCAGACGATGTTCTCGGAATGTTCTATCGTACTTTTCACACGATGTTCTTGGAATGTTCTATCGTACTTTTCACATGATGTTATCGGAATGGTCTATCGTACTTTTCACACGATGTTCTCGGAATGTTCTATCGTACTTTTCACACGATGTTCTCGGAATGTTCTATCGTACTTTTCACACGATGTTCTCGGAATGTTCTATCGTACTTTTCACACGATGTTCTCGGAATGTTCTATCGTACTTTTCACACGATGTTCTCGGAATGTTCTATCGTACTTTTCACACGATGTTCTCGGAATGTTCTATCGTACTTTTCACACGATGTTCTCGGAATGTTCTATCGTACTTTTCACATGATGTTCTCGGAATGGTCTATCGTACTTTTCACACGATGTTCTCGGAATGTTCTATCGTACTTTTCACATGATGTTCTCCGAGTGTTCGATGTTCTCGGAATGTTCTATCGTACTTTTCACACGATGTTCTCGGAATGTGCTATCGTACTTTTCACACGATGTTCTCGGAATGTTCTATCGTACTTTTCACACGATGTTCTCGGAATGTTCTATCGTACTTTTCACACGATGTTCTCGGAATGTTCTATCGTACTTTTCACATGATGTTCTCGGAATGGTCTATCGTACTTTTCACACGATGTTCTCGGAATGTTCTATCGTACTTTTCACATGATGTTCTCCGAGTGTTCGATGTTCTCGGAATGTTCTATCGTACTTTTCACACGATGTTCTCGGAATGTTCTATCGTACTTTTCACATGATGTTCTCGGAATGGTCTATCGTACTTTTCACACGATGTTCTCGGAATGTTCTATCGTACTTTTCACACGATGTTCTCCGAGTGTTCTATCGTACTTTTCACACGATGTTCTCGGAATGTTCTATCGTACTTTTCACACGATGTTCTCGGAATGTTCTATCGTACTTTTCACAAGATGTTCTCGGAATGTTCTATCGTACTTTTCACACGATGTTCTCGGAATGATCTATCGTACTTTTCACATGACGTTCTCGGAATGGTCTATCGTACTTTTCACACGATGTTCTCGGAATGTTCTATCGTACTTTTCACACGATGTTCTTGGAATGTTCTATCGTACTTTTCACACGATGTTCTCGGAATGTTCTATCGTACTTTCCACACGATGTTCTCGGAATGTTCTATCGTACTTTTCACACGATGTTCTCGGAATGTTCTATCGTACTTTTCACATGGTGTTCTCGGAATGTTCTATCGTACTTTTCACACGATGTTCTCGGAATGTTCTATCGTACTTTTCACATGATGTTCTCGGAATGTTCTATCGTACTTTTCACATGATGTTCTCGGAATGTTCTATCGTACTTTTCACATGATGTTCTTGGAATGTTCTATCGTACTTTTCACATGATGTTCTCCGAGTGTTCGATGTTCTCGGAATGTTCTATTCGTACTTTTCACATGATGTTCTCGGAATGTTCTATCGTACTTTTCACATGATGTTATCGGAATGTTCTATCGTAGTTTTCACATGATGTTCTCGGAATGTTCTATCGTACTTTTCACATGATGTTCTCGGAATGTTCTATCGTACTTTTCACATGATGTTATCGGAATGTTCTATCGTACTTTTCACATGATGTTCTCGGAATGTTCTATCGTACTTTTCACATGATGTTCTTGGAATGTTCTATCGTACTTTTCACATGATGTTCTCCAAGTGTTCGATGTTCTCGGAGTGTTCGATGTTATATTCTTATCTTATCTATACAGACGCTCTTTCTATGCAGAAGATAATTACGTCCATAGACCATGACAGATGAACTGTTGGCAAGTGATGCAGCGCTCACAGGCCACGCCTTTGTGGGTTCCACGCATTACCCAGCCGCCTAACTATTGTTAGGTACCCATTCGGAGCTGGGTGACTCAGGGGCGCCCTAGGCACCAGGAAAAAATCATTGCCGTCACATGGATTCGAACCCGTGACCATCGGTACGCCCGTCGAGCGCGCTGCCACTCGACCACTCGGAGTGTTCGATGTTCTCGGAGTGTTCGATGTTCTTGGAGTGTTCGATGTTCTCGGAGTGTTCGATGTTCTCGGAGTGTTCGGTGTTCTCGGAGTGTTCGATGTTCTCGGATTGTTCCGTCGTCACTTTACAAGCAAATGCATTGGATCCATATTTTTGCATTTATTTGTCCTCTCGGTGACCTCAAAAAGCCACATTTATTTGTCCTCTCTGTGACCTCAAAAAGCCATATTTATTTTTTCCTGGATTGGATAATGTCAAACACTTTATCGAGAACTTCTTGTCACTTTGTTTTGTTTTCTTTACAACAACATATTGTTTGTTTATTAATAGTCTATTTTTGAATCCGATTCCTTAGTAACTTTATTAATGTTGAGCACTTGTTCATGAATGGCTACTTTTGGATTTTGTGTTCCAAGTTTTAATTCCATTAGATAAGCAATTTTATTAATTTTTTTTATAATGCCACAAAAAGGCATGCAAATTATGTATATTGATGAATTTGGAAGAATCAACCATTGTATTCGACAACAATTTGTTTCCAGTGGTCCACGTTAAAATCAAACTTGAATCAATTCTACGTAGCAGCATATCAGTGTCATGTTCGTATACAACTTCAGTCCCTATGTTTTAAAGCTCAGTAGCATTAGTATCAGAAGACTTTAAAGTAAGTTGGAGTTTGGAATTTTGGAATGGAAAACGTTCACGTATTTTAATTTAGTTTTTCATTTCTTTAAATTTTTAATATTATATTTTCTTTTATTTTATTAAACGTTATTTATTTAACGTTTTTTTTCAATTTTAGAAGCTAATTAATATCGAGGAATTATCCGCCACCTCCTCCCCCTAACCATTCGTTTGAAATTGATAGGGTAAAGTAATTGATAGGGTACAGTAATTGATAGGGTACAGTAATTGATAGGGTACAGTAATTGATGGGGTACAGCAATTGATGGGGTACAGTAATTGATAGGGTACAGTAATTGATAGGGTACAGTAATAGATAGGGTACAGTAATTGATAGGGTACAGTAATTGATGGGGTACAGTAATTGATAGGTACAGTAATTGATAGGGTACAGTAATTGATAGGTACAGTAATTGATAGGGTACAGTAATTGATAGGTACAGTAATTGATAGGGTACAGTAATTGATAGGTACAGTAATTGATAGGGTACAGTAATTGATAGGTACAGTAATTGATGGGGTACATTAATTGATAGGGTACAGTAATAGATAGGGTACAGTAATTGATGGGGTACAGTAATTGATGGGGTACAGTAATTGATGTGGTACAGTAATTGATAGGTACAGTAATTGATAGGTACAGTAATTGATAGGGTACAGTAATTGATAGGGTACAGTAATTGATAGGGTACAGTAATAGATTGGGTACAGTAATTGATGGGGTACAGTAATTGATGTGGTACAGTAATTGATAGGTACAGTAATTGATAGGTACAGTAATTGATAGGGTACAGTAATTGATAGGTACAGTAATTGATAGGTACAGTAATTGATAGGTACAGTAATTGATAGGGTACAGTAATTGATAGGGTACAGTAATTGATAGGTACAGTTATTGATAGGTACAGTAATTGATAGGGTACAGTAATTGATAGGGTACAGTAATTGATAGGGTACAGTAATTGATAGGGTACAGTAATTGATAGGTACAGTAATTGATAGGTACAGTAATTGATAGGGTACAGTAATTGATAGGGTACAGTAATTGATAGGTACAGTAATTGATAGGGTACAGTAATTGATGGGGTACAGTAATTGATAGGGTACAGTAATTGATGGGGTACAGTAATTGATAGGGTACAGTAATTGATAGGGTACAGTAATTGATGGGGTACAGCAATTGATGGGGTACAGTAATTGATAGGGTACAGCAATTGATAGGGTACAGTAATTGACAGGGTACAGTAATTGATAGGGTACAGTAATTGATAGGGTACAGTAAATTGATAGGGTACAGTAATTGATAGGGTACAGTAATTGATAGGGTACAGTAATTGATAGGGTACAGTAATTGATAGGGTACAGTAATTGATAGTGTACAGTAATTGATAGGTACAGTAATTGATAGGTACAGTAATTGATGGGGTACAGTAATTGATAGTACAGTAATTGATTGGGTACAGTAATTGATAGGGTACAGTAATTGATTGGGTACAGTAATTGATAGGGTACAGTAATTGATAGGGTACAGTAATTGATAGGTACAGTAATTGATAGGTACAGTAATTGATAGGGTACAGTAATTGATAGGTACAGTAATTGATAGGGTACAGCAATTGATAGGGTACAGTAATTGATAGGGTACAGTAATTGATGGGGTACAGTAATTGATAGGGTACAGTAATTGATAGGGTACAGTAATTGATAGGGTACAGTAATTGATAGGGTACAGTAATTGATAGGGTACAGTAATTGATAGGGTACAGTAATTGATAGGGTACAGTAATTGATAGGGTACAGTAATTGATAGGGTACAGTAATTGATAGGGTACAGTAATTGATAGGTACAGTAATTGATAGGTACAGTAATTGATGGGGTACAGTAATTGATAGGGTACAGTAATTGATAGGGTACAGTAATTGATAGTGTACAGTAATTGATAGGTACAGTAATTGATAGGTACAGTAATTGATGGGGTACAGTAATTGATAGTTACAGTAATTGATTGGGTACAGTAATTGATAGGGTACAGTAATTGATTGGGTACAGTAATTGATAGGGTACAGTAATTGATAGGGTACAGTAATTGATAGGGTACAGTAATTGATAGGTACAGTAATTGATAGGGTACAGTAATTGATAGGTACAGTAATTGATAGGGTACAGTAATTGATAGGGTACAGTAATTGATAGGGTACAGTAATTGATGGGGTACAGTAATTGATAGGGTACAGTAATTGATAGGGTACAGTAATTGATAGGGTACAGTAATTGATAGGTACAGTAATTGATAGGGTACAGTAATTGATAGGGTACATTAATTGATAGGGTACAGTAATTGATAGGGTACAGTAATTGATAGGGTACAGTAATTGATAGGGTACAGTAATTGATAGGTACAGTAATTGATAGGTACAGTAATTGATGGGGTACAGTAATTGATAGGGTACAGTAATTGATAGGGTACAGTAATTGATAGGGTACAGTAATTGATAGGGTACAGTAATTGATAGGGTACAGTAATTGATAGGGTACAGTAATTGATAGGGTACAGTAATTGATAGGTACAGTAATTGATTGGGTACAGTAATTGATAGGGTACAGTAATTGATGGGTACGTAATTGATAGGGTACAGTAATTGATAGGGTACAGTAATTGATAGGGTACAGTAATTGATAGGTACAGTAATTGATAGGGTACAGTAATTGATAGGGTACAGTAATTGATAGGGTACAGTAATTGATAGGGTACAGTAATTGATAGGGTACAGTAATTGATGGGGTACAGTAATTGATAGGGTACAGTAATTGATAGGGTACAGTAATTGATAGGGTACAGTAATTGATAGGTACAGTAATTGATAGGGTACAGTAATTGATAGGGTACAGTAATTGATAGGGTACAGTAATTGATAGGGTACAGTAATTGATAGGGTACAGTAATTGATAGGGTACAGTAATTGATAGGGTACAGTAATTGATAGGTACAGTAATTGATGGGTACAGTAATTGATAGGGGTACAGTAATTGATAGGGTACAGTAATTGATAGGGTACAGTAATTGATAGGGTACAGTAATTGATAGGGTACAGTAATTGATAGGGTACAGTAATTGATAGGGTACAGTAATTGATAGGGTACAGTAATTGATAGGTACAGTAATTGATAGGGTACAGTAATTGATAGGTACAGTAATTGATAGGGTACAGTAATTGATAGGGTACAGTAATTGATAGGGTACAGTAATTGATAGGGTACAGTAATTGATAGGGTACAGTAATTGATAGGTACAGTAATTGATGGGGTACAGTAATTGATAGGGTACAGTAATTGATAGGGTACAGTAATTGATAGGGGTACAGTAATTGATAGGGTACAGTAATTGATAGGGTACAGTAATTGATAGGTACAGTAATTGATAGGTACAGTAATTGATAGGGTACAGTAATTGATAGGGTACAGTAATTGATAGGGTACAGTAATTGATTGGGTACAGTAATTGATGGGGTACAGTAATTGATGGGTACAGTAATTGATAGGGTACAGTAATTGATAGGGTACAGTAATTGATAGGGTACAGTAATTGATAGGTACAGTAATTGATAGGGTACAGTAATTGATAGGGTACAGTAATTGATAGGGTACAGTAATTGATAGGGTACAGTAATTGATAGGGTACAGTAATTGATAGGGTACAGTAATTGATAGGGTACAGTAATTGATAGGGTACAGTAATTGATAGGGTACAGTAATTGATAGGGTACAGTAATTGATAGGGTACAGTAATTGATAGGGTACAGTAATTGATAGGGGTACAGTAATTGATAGGGTACAGTAATTGATAGGGTACAGTAATTGATAGGGTACAGTAATTGATAGGGTACAGTAATTGATAGGGGTACAGTAATTGATAGGGTACAGTAATTGATAGGGTACAGTAATTGATAGGGTACAGTAATTGATAGGGTACAGTAATTGATAGGGTACAGTAATTGATAGGGTACAGTAATTGATAGGGTACAGTAATTGATAGGGTACAGTAATTGATAGGGTACAGTAATTGATAGGGTACAGTAATTGATAGGGTACAGTAATTGATAGGGTACAGTAATTGATAGGGTACAGTAATTGATAGGTACAGTAATTGATGGGGTACAGTAATTGATAGGTACAGTAATTGATTGGGTACAGTAATTGATAGGGGTACAGTAATTGATAGGTACAGTAATTGATAGGGTACAGTAATTGATTGGGTACAGTAATTGATGGGTACAGTAATTGATGGGTACAGTAATTGATAGGTACAGTAATTGATAGGGTACAGTAATTGATAGGGTACAGTAATTGATAGGGTACAGTAATTGATAGGGTACAGTAATTGATAGGTACAGTAATTGATAGGGTACAGTAATTGATAGGGTACAGTAATTGATAGGTACAGTAATTGATAGGGTACAGTAATTGATAGGGTACAGTAATTGATAGGGTACAGTAATTGATAGGGTACAGTAATTGATAGGGTACAGTAATTGATAGGGTACAGTAATTGATGGGGTACAGTAATTGATAGGTACAGTAATTGATAGGGTACAGTAATTGATAGGGTACAGTAATTGATAAGGGTACAGTAATTGATAGGGTACAGTAATTGATAGGGTACATTAATTGATAGGGTACAGTAATTGATAGGGTACAGTAATTGATAGGGTACAGTAATTGATAGGGTACAGTAATTGATAGGTACAGTAATTGATAGGTACAGTAATTGATGGGGTACAGTAATTGATAGGGTACAGTAATTGATAGGGTACAGTAATTGATAGGGTACAGTAATTGATAGGGTACAGTAATTGATAGGGTACAGTAATTGATAGGGTACAGTAATTGATAGGGTACAGTAATTGATAGGGTACAGTAATTGATAGGGTACAGTAATTGATGGGGTACAGTAATTGATAGGGGTACAGTAATTGATAGGGTACAGTAATTGATAGGGTACAGTAATTGATAGGGTACAGTAATTGATAGGGTACAGTAATTGATAGGGTACAGTAATTGATAGGGTACAGTAATTGATAGGGTAAAGTAATTGATAGGGTACAGTAATTGATAGAGGGTACAGTAATTGATAGGGTACAGTAATTGATAGGGTACAGTAATTGATAGGGTACATTAATTTTTGCTTTTATAACAGTAGCAGCTGTCAAAGATGAAGAATCAATTAAGTTACCACCACATCAGTGTCACGTTCTCATACTACTCAAGCCTCTGTTTGTTACAGTACAGTATAGTATTAGTATCAGCAGTTTTTACAGCTAATAAGTACAGTAAAGTATTAGTATCAGCAGTAATTACAGCTAATAAGTACAGTAAAGTATTAGTATCAGCAGTAATTACAGCTAATAAGTACAGTAAAGTATTAGTATCAGCAGTTTTTACAGCTAATAAGTACAGTAAAGTATTAGTATCAGCAGTAATTACAGCTAATAAGTACAGTAAAGTATTAGTATCAGCAGTAATTACAGCTAATAAGTACAGTAAAGTATTAGTATCAGCAGTAATTACAGCTAATAAGTACAGTAAAGTATTAGTATCAGCAGTAATTACAGCTAATAAGTACAGTAAAGTATTAGTATCAGCAGTAATTACAGCTAATAAGTACAGTAAAGTATTAGTATCAGCAGTAATTACAGCTAATAAGTACAGTAAAGTATTAGTATCAGCAGTAATTACAGCTAATAAGTACAGTAAAGTATTAGTATCAGCAGTAATTACAGCTAATAAGTACAGTAAAGTATTAGTATCAGCAGTAATTACAGCTAATAAGTACAGTAAAGTATTAGTATCAGCAGTAATTACAGCTAATAAGTACAGTAAAGTATTAGTATCAGCAGTAATTACAGCTAATAAGTACAGTAAAGTATTAGTATCAGCAGTAATTACAGCTAATAAGTACAGTAAAGTATTAGTATCAGCAGTAATTACAGCTAATAAGTACAGTAAAGTATTAGTATCAGCAGTAATTACAGCTAATAAGTACAGTAAAGTATTAGTATCAGCAGTAATTACAGCTAATAAGTACAGTAAAGTATTAGTATCAGCAGTAATTACAGCTAATAAGTACAGTAAAGTATTAGTATCAGCAGTAATTACAGCTAATAAGGAGTTTGAAGTTTTGGAAGAAGTAACCTTCACATACTTTTGGATGATTCTATTTTTTCTTTTATTAATTTTATATTTCGCCTGCTGACGACTTCATTCCACATATTGGAATTAAACTCTTAGACATTTTTACAAAGCTGATATAATATAAATGAAATAGGAGACCCGTCACAAAATGAATGGTCAGAGGTGTGCAATCACCTATAGCAGTGCATATCAAACTTTTTAGTTTGGGGGACCGGCACGATTTTTCCATGACATAACGGACCGGTTCATGCACCTGCGACCGGTTCAATATCTTCCCTGTACTGATGTGGCATCGAAATGTAATTTATTTTATTTGATTTGTTTCATTTTACGTCCTTACCGTCTCAAAAATTGACATGTCCTATACTATCTATAGGGTTGGTAGTATCGGGTGAAAATGGAGAATTGTAATTAGATTTTTCTGTCGTTTCTGAAAAACTTCTGTGGACCGGCGGCGGATGGTCCGCCAATTTGAGTAGCACCAGCGGCGTAGCGCGGATATGTGCCGCCCGGGGAAGAGCATGGGTTTGCCGCGGAAAAATATGTCGATGTTATAAAAAAAAGAATTTTTATTATACATTATAAATAAGGACACTATACATTTTTATGTTAGAAATAAATAGAAGAGCTTTCATTTGTTGATTAAATTTAAGTTGTCTGCTTTCCTTCATGGCACATTCGCACAATCTCTGTTGTATTAATATTATCACCAATGTGATGCTCAAAAGACAAAAAGGCTATGGTAGATTATTCAATATTGGTGTATTCATTGTTGGTCGAAATAAAAAAATTTCATTAACTTAATTTTATATAAGCTTCTTGCACAGCTAGCATTACTTTTGGCAGTAGTAAGCAATGCTCGAATTAATGACATTACATTGGGCAGGGTACCATTGATCCTAAATATCATAATAAACTTGAATTTATCAAGTGGACTTCAATTTTTTATTAAATCCCGTATATTAACTTCACCGTCTTGTCTGTAGTGATTCCACGGAAAAACAAAAGTAAAAAATGACTCACTTCCTAAGATCATTTTACGTACGTTAAAATCGTTCTCGCGTTCCCTTCTCATCTTTATTTCGGCTCAAGCTCCGTGGTTAATTTGGAGAAATCAATGTTAATATTTTGGGAACTCTCTCAATCCAGTTGCACATTTAATTTAGTAAACGCAAATTCTCATCTGTACGTACGGGCAGTATTTATAACAATTAAGTCCTAGTATTTTTTTTAAAAGTTGTATTGGTTTTAATTACAATTTAACGGATAAGGCAATTTTCGCTTCTACAAGATGCCAAATAAAATATTTGAATCAGAGATAGGTACAAGCACATTATCGTCATTTTTTATGTTACTTCAGCCCTTTGGTTTTTCAGTTATTTCTCATTAGCATCCGAAGACTTTAGATACATTTCGAAGTTTTAAGTTTAGGCATTAAAAACGTTCACATATTTTAATATAGTTGCTTCATTCTTTGTTCTTTTTATATACTTTTTTTTCCTTGGATTTTATTATTTTTTAAATTTATCTTTAGAAGATAATTAGCAATCAGGATTTTGCTACCCCCCTCCCAATGATAGGGTACACAAATTTTGCTTCTACAACAGGCTGTCGAATTCGAAAAATCAATTAGGTTACAAGCAGATCGGTGTCACGTTCTCATACAACTTGAGCCTCTTGGTTTTTCAGTTCCTAAGCATTAGTGTCAGCAAAATTAATATCCAATATGGAGTTTAAAGTTTTGTCAGTAGAAATGTTTACGTATTTTGTGATAGTTCCTTATTAATTGTCTCAATTTCTTACGGGTTATTTATTTTTTATTTCATACAACTTTCACGTTTTAAACATTTTCATTCTTAAAAGCTAATTAACGACGAGGAATTTGCCGCCCCTAAAAAAGTGCCGCCCAGGGCATTTGCCCCCTTGCCCCCCTCTCCCTACGCCACTGAGTAGCACTGCACTATACTATTTTACGAAAAATCGATTTTGTGTGTTCTGACTTTGATCTATATCCATGCATCAAATCCAGTTTTAGCAAATAATTTAAAATACTATTTTTATAGGTTATATTATAAATAGATATTATTGACCTCGTCCCTTAAAGTTATATTTACGTAAATGTCAAAACTCCTCTTAATTTTAATCTGGATCAAACTGCACATATTATCAAAGATTTATCAAGATGGCGATTAATCTAAATAGAAAGAAATACTTAAATTTGTGCGAACATTTATGAATTTTTAAATATCAAAATGATACAATTTATCTTAAGTATGTGCAATACATTAAAAACCATTTAAAAAATCATTATCAAATATAAGTGATTTTGCAAAATTAATTAATTTTATTGTAACCCCACCACCTCTCCCCCACCATTTTTTAATGGAAAAAATATTTTAAAAACCCATGGTTTCAATTATTCATTTAAAATGTTCGTAATATGAAAACAATGTCAATTCAGAATTCACTATCCATTAAAAAGGTGTTCGCTAGTTCTTCGAAAAGTTTATTTGAAGTATTTTGAAACATGTCCTGTTAGCCAATATTGCGACTCAAAACGTCGCCGATAACACGATGGCCAATATGACATGCTGCTGTTGAACAGATTTTCTAGAAATGCTTTAAAAACAATATTCAACCTGCAAAGATACCTACCAGTAACAGAGAGTTTGTATAATTCTGTTGTTATGAAATTTAGAGGCAAAGTAGTGTAAAATAATTATAATGGGATTATTATCATTATTATTCTTTTGTTGGTTATTTAACTCCAGGCTGTTAAAAGTTCATTTCAGCGAATCTTCAGCTCTCTCTGTCTTTCTGTCTCTCTATCTCTCTTTTCTCTTCCACCCTTTCTCTCTCTCTCTCTCTCTCTCACTCTCACGCTCTCTGCCTCTCAGGCTCTCTCTCTCTCTTTCTCTCTGTCTTTCAGTCTCACTATCTCTCTTTTCTCTTCCTCCCTCTTCTCTCTCTCTCTCTCTCTCTCTCTCTCTGTGTCTCTCTCTCTGTCTCTCTCTCTGTCTCTCTCTCTCTGTCTCTCTCTCTGTCTCTCTCTCTGTCTCTCTCTCTCTGTCTCTCTCTCTGATCTCTCTCTGTCTCTCTCTCTGTCTCTCTCTCTGTCTCTCTCTCTGTCTATATCTGTCTCTCTGTCTCTCTCTCTGTCTCTCTCTCTGTCTCTTTCTCTATCTCTGTCTCTCTCTCTCTGTCTCTCTCTCTGTCTCTCTCTCTGTCTCTCTCTCTCTCTCTCTCTCTGTCTCTCTCTCTCTCTCTCTCTCTCTCATGCTCTCTCTCTCTGTCTCTCTCTCTCTCTCTCTCTCATGCTCTATATTTCTCTCCCTCTCTCTATCTGAATCTCCGTTTTGCTCTCTCAGATCTGAACCTACTTTTTTACATCACACAAATTCATGTTACAACACACGTAAATGATGTTGAGAAATGACGTACTCAATGTGTGAGAAGTAAGTCCAGACCATTTAAATCATTCTAATCCATGCTTACCAAGTTTATCAATCAAACAACACAAACCTATTTCCATCTTGAAGACACCTTTGTTGAAATAATCTGTTTGAACTTCTTATTGAGCACAAAAAACTGACTAGCGACAATTTTTCGGACACGTACATTATAATCATGTCTTGTTAAATGTGACGTATGCATTGTTGAACAGCTGGTATTTAACTTAATCCAGGCCATAGGAAGTATTGAAAAGATCGAACATTAAATATTATGGTGAGTATCATACTGTTACACAATTTAATATTGCAAACCACGCACTTCACATGTTTCGTGTTTTAGTTGGGCACAAAATCATTTTGCTTTAATACATTTAAAATGGAATAATTATTTGCTAATATTTAAATTGTGAAATTAAATAATTATTATATTTTCCATTCTTTGTAATATTTTTTTTGTAATTTTAATTTTATAGACAAATTATCGATATTTTTCAATATATTATTAATTATTTCATTAAACTATGATGTTTAATGTAATTCACTGCATTTAGCACTGCAGCTGTATCTTTAAATTTAAAAAAAAAGTATTACTGTATGTGTATGTTTATTAGTCTCTTTTAGTTGAGCAGACGGGAACACTTGTACATGTCAAATGCTATGCAGCGTTTGGACAGTCCAGGCAGAAGTAGAACAGCGGAAGAATGTCTGTGTGACGAGGCTCTAATGTAACTCGTCGTTAGAAATGTAAGCGAGCGCTTGTTAGCTCGACCTTCCAATGAGAATGTCATGTACAGTATTTAGTTGTTATGTGAATAATTTAAATGATTGCTCCTCGTGTCGCGTTTCTATTCGCAATGCCTAAGTCATACTCCTTTGTTTTTCTCAGATCAAAATTTAAATTATTTTGACTTAACAATTGTTTCTGAAGCCTGATCTAGCAACAATTATGTGAAGGCAAGGCAAATAGAACAATTTTACAGTTCACTTTTCTTAATTTAAACGTAACACCTTCTTTCGGAACACTCTTATTTTGGTAAAATTTTTAAAAAGTTTCTTCGTTTTTTCGTTTAGGGTAACTCATCCTTTTTTTATATACATTAACCCCTATGGCCCCTGTAACCTATGACAACTGTGATCTCTTAGCACTGTATGACCACTGTAAACTATGACCATTGTAACCTATGACCACTGTAACCTATGACCACTGTAACCTATGACCTCTGTAACCTATGACCACTGTAACCTATGACCTCTGTAACCTATGACCTCTGTAACCTATAACCTCTGTAACCTATGACCTCTGTAACCTATGACCTCTATAACCTATAACCTCTGTAACCTATGATCTCTGTAACCTAGGACCTCTGTAACATATGACCACTGTAACCTATGACCTCTGTAACCTATAACCTCTGTAACCTATGATCTCTGTAACCTATAACCTCTGTAACCTATGACTAATATAACCTGAGACCGATATCAACTTGAACCAACTTAATTTCCACCTCCGCTCCCAGCTGTTAGCTACACACACGATATTCAATAAAGGACCTACACAGTTTTCAAAGTTTAACTGTTGCCAATATCACAACTTGGACTCAACCATTGTGTGCAACAGTCAATACTTTGTGTAACAGACGATGCCACGGCTGTAACAGACGACGCCACGACAGTTTGTTTTATATCGTGTCTATCATCCCACCCGTACCCACCTGGCCATTAAACCCAGTTACAGACCAGCCTTACCAAATAACGCACCATATCCCAGTTACAGACCAGCCTTACCAAATAACGCACCATATCCCAGTTACAGACCAGCCTTACCAAATGATACACCATATCCCAGTTACAGACCAGCCTTACCAAATAACGCACCATATCCCAGTTACAGACCAGCCTTACCAAATGATACACCATATCCCAGTTACAGACCAGCCTTACCAAATAACGCACCATATCCCAGTTACAGACAAGCCTTACCAAATGATACACCATATCCCAGTTACAGACCAGCCTTACCAAATAACGCACCATATCCCAGTTACAGACCAGCCTTACCAAATGCTACACCACATCCCAGTTACAGACCAGCCTTACCAAATAACGCACCATATACCAGTTTGACATCAAAACTGAAAACAATGCAATATTATCCCATCAACAAAGTAAAGATGACGTCGCCATTTTTGTGTGAGGCGCTTTCAAGTTTTTGATTTCACAAACATTCGGCGAATGTACAAACGTTTAAATAACATGTCAGGCAGTAACTTAAATGCTGGTTGCCGTGAAAAGAGAATGTGGCACGTTCATGGGTTTATTTAAGCACCGGTTGGAATTATTGACTGGGTATTGAGGGATACACTCCATACTTCGATACATCAATATTTACTATTGCCATTTCTATCACATTTACTATTGCCATTTCTATCACATTTACTATTGCCATTTCTATCACATTTACTATTGCCATTTCTATCACATTTACTATTGCCATTTCTATCACATTTACTATTGCCATTTCTATCACATTTACATTATTATATGTTAAAACATTTGAGTCTAAGTGTCTGATTTTTAACATTTAGGACTAGGGTAAAAAACATTTTTAACGAACAAAATTGTGTTCTGTTCTCTGTTTGCCTACTTTGCGATATTCATAGTTGTTTTAATAAAACCATTCGCCTTTTTCTGTACTAAACGTAATCAAATAAAATTATACTTTCAATAAAACATGCATTGTATTTGACACACTGTTAACCATTTGTATGCCCTTCATGAACTTAATTAACGAATGTCATGAATATAAGCAACACCAATTGGATTGGAATTATAAACAATTAGTAAGTTTTTGCTTAAAGATCGCTTTACATGAGCCATCACAATGAAAAATGGTTAGGTCTGATTTTTAAAGAGTTGTGGCCCATTTGCTCATGTACAGCAACAAAGTCATAAAAACATCTGTAATCTTTTAACTATAAATAACAATTGTAACATTTTAATAGTATCGTTTTAAATCCTATTTGTAGGCCTATTTATTTCGATGATATTGGTGACTAGAGAGGAAATTATAATTGTGTCTCATTTTGAATGACGTAATAGGGAATAACCACAGCGAATTTTTTTTTAATGTTCATGTACATTATTTATAGCAGTGGCTCACCATTTAAATATACATTTACCACAGTTTGCTGACGTCATGTTTACCAAGAGGTCAAGGCCAAAAAGGTACGAAGTTCATTTTTTTTAATTTTGGGGAAAATTTAAATTAAAACTAAATAATAATGAATGAACCTTTCAAAACAAAGTAAAATGAAATCAACGCTACGAAATCTTTAAGCCAACATATCATTTTATTTCCCATTTTAAATACCAGTTGTTATGTTCACAACACAACCCATTTACTATGAGAGTATATGCCAATGATATTCTATGACGCCAACTATCAGAAATAAAGAATTTTATTTTATTTTTATATTCTTCTGCTAGCGGTTACCATTTTTATAACTTCCCACATCGAAAATGTGTTACATTTAACAACAAATATTTCTTTCAATGATCATTCAATGTCTAATTATCTAGATCAATTTTCTCCGGACATCTTCCTATCAAATTGAATTATAAATAGTCAATTTCTTAGTTAATTCTCATCACCATTCCGAAATAAATTTTTAATGAATAGATTGGTTGCCATATTGCCATATAATGGGTATAGTAAACATGGCAATTGCTAAAATATGTGTTCAATGCTTTGAGGTAAAATACGAATGTACTGATTTTCCATTTTTTATAGTAAAATATTTATATATCAGCAATACTTGACTTTAATGAGGGCGTCTAACTTTGAAATGATATAAATTTGATTTTTAGCAATAAAATAATTGGAAATGTAAAACACTAGTTTTAATTAACTCTAAAATGATTTCTTCGAAAGTTAATGACGTTTTCAGCTGATTTATTTAGGCTATAAGCTTCTCGATTGTTCACTTATTTATTTCTAATCAGTGATTCAATAGTTGATACTGTCTAAGAAAATCACATTCCAACCAACACAAATTCATCATGGATCAATTTCCAACAAGTTTAAAGAAATAATTAATAAAACTTAATGACCTATGACCTTACTGTTCAATTTGAAATCCAATACTACCACAAGGAAAGAATTATTTGTTTGACACGGTGTGCATTATTTCTTATTAAGAAGATTATCGGTTTTTAACATTCAAGCTCATGTCTAAATTTGAATCTAAATGCTGATTGGATCAAAGAAAAGTTCTTGAATTCTATAAAGTTTATCAACCTACACTGTTACGCTGTAAGAATTACGGGATAGATTCGGCAATGTCTTTATTCTGACGTCACAGCTGTCACAGCAAGACCAGGACGCTGCTGATGGGCTCCGGCTCATTTGTAAGATGCAACAGTGACAGACCCGTGACGTATATAAGTCGTCATCTTCATATTCCATTCCTAGTATCAGCGTGGCTTGGTCCAGTTTGGTGATCACAGGTTCAACGGCTTGGGAACGTTGGTCCAGTATGGTGGTCACTGGCTCACCGGCTTGGGAACGTTTGTCCGGTTTGATGGCAGTCACTGGCTCAATTGGTAGGGAGCGTTTGCCCATGCTGGAAAATGAAAAAAATGAATCCAAAAGTTAATTTATGGTTCATTCAAGAATTTAGGCCATGGTTAACAAAAGGATGTATACCGCACGCAAACAAGGTTGATTAACTCAAGAAGTGTTCTCTCAAAATATCCAGAATAAATACGGCTGATAATTATAAGCTGGATTTTTAAAAGATGAGTTGATTTATAAATGAAACAGATATGAAATTAAACATCATGTTAAAGCCAAATTTGGATTACCAGAATGGAGCTGAAGATTTGGCGTGGGACTTCCTTGAGATTTTTTTTTAAAAAATGCTTTAAAAGAATTTCATCGTCAAATATATATATATACTAGATTGTGCCGGGGCGCCTGCAGCGCCCACTTTTTTAGGGCGCCTACGGCGCCAAACTTTTTCAAAAGCCCAACTAAGTTATCCTTTTTTGATAAATACGAAATATTAAACTTTCTGAAATGTACGCAACGTATTTTATAATTATAAATCCTCAAATCCTATTTTTACATCGTTCCCTATTTCCAAAATTAAGATATAAGCTAAAGCAATGACGTCATATAATATATTTTTTACAGCGCGTCTTTAATTTGTAATTAATTTGCACACCTTTTGATGCACACCTTGTATTAAATATAAGATCAAACAATGACGTCATATTAAATATTTTTACAGCGCTAATCATCACACGATTTTTCAACTGCTATAGACTGTTGTACATCGTTCCTCAGCGTTCCACATCCTTCCAGCCAGCCAGTTACTTGGACTATTATATTATTTATAAATATATCTTAAATTTAAAAAAATATACAGTAATTTAAAATTTAGAATTTTTTTAGTAAAACATTGTCCGTTTTTGTGTTAAAGTCAAATACATTTTTTTTTAAAATTAGGGCGGAAAAAAACTGATCAACTATATTGATTTTTATTTTTAAGTCAAAATATATAATTGCCAGATCTCTGAAAAAAAAATATTTTTTGTAAACTTTGTTACAGTACATATGTATTTTAAATTGAAAAAAATATGAATAAATGTTTTCTTGGGACCAATACATAAACATGTTAGTTTCCATGCCAACAGGTGATAGCGTCTTGTTTACCTTTGGAGGCACTGGTAGCAACAGTTGCTATTGAAAGAGTTGGAGCAGCAATGACATGACATCTGGTTCAGTCTCTTGCTCCTCCAATGATCCTCGTTGTTGTCATTTTGTTCGGGGCTGAAGTCATCTGATGGGTAGGGGTAACTCTCCACGCTAAGGGAGATTACTAGCACAAAAAATATACTTGTTCCTGTCAGCATATTTCTGAAATTGAATCAAAATGGTTTGTGCTGGCTAATGATGATTTAAAAGTAATAACTATTCCAGCTTTTAAAATAAATGTGTATAACATGGATGAGTTGGAAATAATAACTATTCCAGCTTTTAAAATAAATGTGTATAACATGGATGTTTTGGGTATAATAACTATTTCAGCTTTTAAAATAAATGCGTATAACATGGATCAGTTGGAAATAAAAACTATTCCAGCTTTTAAAAAAAATGTGTATAACATGGATCAGTTGGAAATAATAACTATTCCAGCTTTTAAAAAAAATGTGTATAACATGGATGAGTTGGAAATTAATTACAATTTATTTAAAGCAAAATGTTCGGTTTTTATACATGCTATGGCTCAATGTTTGTATACATGCTATGGCTCAATGTTTGTATACATGCTATGGCTCAATGTTTGTATACATGCTATGGCTCAATGTTTGTATACATGCTATGGCTCAATGTTTGTATACATGCTATGGCTCAATGTTTGTATACATGCTATGGCTCAATGTTTGTATACATGCGATGGCTCAATGTTTGTATACATGCTATGGCTCAATGTTTGTATACATGCGATGGCTCAATGTTTGTATACATGTTATGGCTCAATGTTTGTATACATGCTATGGCTCAATGTTTGTATACATGCTATGGCTCAATGTTTGTATACATGCGATGGCTCAATGTTTGTATACATGCTATGGCTCAATGTTTGTATGCATGCTATGGCTCAATGTTTGTATACATGCGATGGCTCAATGTTAGAATCCATGCGATGGCTCAATGTTTGTATACATGCGATGGCTCAATGTTTGTATACATGCGATGGCTCAATGTTTGTATACATAATATGGCTCAATGTTTGTATACATGCGATGGCTCAATGTTTGTATACATGCTATGGCTCAATGTTTGTATACATGCTATGGCTCAATGTTTGTATACATGCGATGGCTCAATGTTTGTATACATGCGATGGCTCAATGTTTGTATACATGCGATGGCTCAATGTTTGTATACATGCGATGGCTCATGGCTCAATGTTTGTATACATGCTATGGCTCAATGTTTGTATATATGCGATGGCTCAATGTTTGTATACATGCTATGGCTCAATGTTTGTATACATGCGATGGCTCAATGTTTGTATACATGCGATGGCTCAATGTTTGTATACATGCGATGGCTCAATGTTTGTATACATGCGATGGCTCAATGCTTGTATACATGCTATGGCTCAATGTTTGTATACATGCGATGGCTCAATGTTTATATACATGCTATGGCTCAATGTTTGTATACATGCGATGGCTCAATGTTTGTATACATGCTATGGCTCAATGTTTGTATACATGCTATGGCTCAATGTTTGTATACATGCTATGGCTCAATGTTTGTATACATGCTATGGCTCAATGTTTGTATACATGCTATGGCTCAATGTTTGTATACATGCTATGGCTCAATGTTTGTATACATGCTATGGCTCAATGTTTGTATACATGCGATGGCTCAATGTTTGTATACATGCTATGGCTCAATGTTTGTATACATGCTATGGCTCAATGTTTGTATACATGATATGGCTCAATGTTTGTATACATGCTATGGCTCAATGTTTGTATACATGCTATGGCTCAATGTTTGTATACATGCGATGGCTCAATGTTTGTATACATGCTATGGCTCAATGTTTGTATGCATGCTATGGCTCAATGTTTGTATACATGCGATGGCTCAATGTTAGTATACATGCGATGGCTCAATGTTTGTATACATGCGATGGCTCAATGTTTGTATACATGCGATGGCTCAATGTTTGTATACATAATATGGCTCAATGTTTGTATACATGCGATGGCTCAATGTTTGTATACATGCTATGGCTCAATGTTTGTATACATGCGATTGCTCAATGTTTGTATACATGCGATGGCTCAATGTTTGTATACATGCGATGGCTCATGGCTCAATGTTTGTATACATGCGATGGCTCAATCTTTGTATACATGCGATGGCTCATGGCTCAATGTTTGTATACATGCTATGGCTCAATGTTTGTATACATGCGATGGCTCAATGTTTGTATACATGCTATGGCTCAATGTTTGTATACATGCGATGGCTCAATGTTTGTATACATGCGATGGCTCAATGTTTGTATACATGCGATGGCTCAATGTTTGTATACATGCGATGGCTCAATGTTTGTATACATGCTATGGCTCAATGTTTGTATACATGCGATGGCTCAATGTTTATATACATGCTATGGCTCAATGTTTGTATACATGCGATGGCTCAATGTTTGGATACATGCTATGGCTCAATGTTTGTATACATGCGATGGCTCAATGTTTGTATACATGCTATGGCTCAATGTTTGTATACATGCGATGGCTCAATGTTTGTATACATGCGATGGCTCAATGTTTGTATACATGCGATGGCTCAATGTTTGTATACATGCGATGGCTCAATGTTTGTATACATGCTATGGCTCAATGTTTGTATACATGCGATTGCTCAATGTTTGTATACATGCGATGGCTCAATGTTTGTATACATGCTATGGCTCAATGTTTGTATACATGCTATGGCTCAATGTTTGTATACATGCTATGGCTCAATGTTTGTATACATGCTATGGCTCAATGTTTGTATACATGCTATGGCTCAATGTTTGTATACATGCTATGGCTCATGGCTCAATGCAGCATAAAAAAAAAGAAATCACAATACCAAGTTAGCAATCCGTCATTAGAATATAGAATATAGAATATAGAATATAGAATATAGAATATAGAATATAGAATATAGAATATAGAATATAGAATATAGAATATAGAATATAGAATATAGAATATAGAATATAGTATATAGAATATAGAATATAGAATATAGAATATAGAATATAGAATATAGAATATAGAATATAGAATATAGAATATAGAATATAGAATATAGAATATAGAATATAGAATATAGAATAGCTTAAATTGAATGGGTTACGTTTGTGTACATCCTCTTGTGATACTTCTTAGCTTGAGAGCGCAGGGGGTTAACGAACTGGGGTTTAAGTAACACACACCCAGTGGCGCAGCTAGAGGGGGGCGGTCCGCCCCGGTAGGCACGCATTTAGGGGCGGCTTTTGTGGGCATTTGAAAAGTGCAACCTATTCTGACAACCACCATGTCTCTTTTGAAGGGGGAAAACGAAGGTGAAACAAAAATATTCGTACTTTCTAGTCCTAATTAACGGATTCCCACAACATTTGTTTGATTACATAGTGGATGTGTGGATGTTATAAGTAACGCAAAACCATTCAAAAATTTTAAATCACCTAAAAAAGGTATCGATTTGTTTGGAAAATTAAGCAGTATATGGTACCACCAGATGACGCTTTTATAAGAAAACTACATAAAAAACACATCGCCGCTGGGCCCATAATGTGTTATTAATATGGCCACGGTGGATTTTAAGTGGAATTTCGACATTCGCAGAATGATGCGCGAAAAAGTACCTACAATTCATGGTGGTTCAATATTGTCTTTAACTTGCAAGTAGTAGTAGTAATTTAAATAAAATATGGGTAATTTATATTTCTGTTTGAGTTTTCAGAAAATTATCGTAAGGTACGTAATTAAAAATTAAAGTTATTTTGTTTTTATTGCATTAAAGTAGCACAAATAATTTGTGTTTTTCATTAAAATACTGTTATTCATTAAAAAATGTTACGCCTATCCAATTAAAGTAACCGTGTAAATAATTTGAATTTGTCTATTTTATAGAAAATTATTAAGACTTCTGGCAAGAACATGAATATATTCAAATTTCTTCAAAAATTTATTGAAATGAAGACAAAACATTCAGTAGGACGTGTCAGACACGACACGACATTCAGTAGGACGTGTTGGACAGGACATTCAGTAGGACGTGTCGGACAGGACATTCAGTAGGACGTGTCGGACAGGACAGTCAGTAGGACGTGTCGGACAGGACATTCAGTAGGACGTGTCGTCAAAAACCCTTCACTAGCTAGCAATAAAATTATCCAATCAATACAAATCAAATGTACAAACGTACAAATTCTTCTATCACCCACGATTCGTCGTACAATCTCACTGTTATACACGGTATTATTTGTGAAGTTTTGCCATCACTAACATTGGCATTGTCTATGAGTCAAGAATTAAAGAGCCAATTACACAATGCTATTCAACAAATCACATCAAGACGTGAGCTCTGTGTCTGGGTTGAAGATATTATTTGTCATTTGTTATCAATCCACGCTGAATTTTAAAAGATCGATAATTTACATGAGGATATTTTTGCAATGAATGTTATGAAATATTTCGTGAAGTACAAACATCCATTCTTAATCATTAAAGGTCAATTATTGCCTATTAGATACTCTGTTATGTATATTTTAATTTAGGAGAGTACCGGAATGTGGTTCCGGCTACGGCAAATCCGGAATCTGGAATTTTTTTTACAAATCCGTCAACTGCTGAGGCTCATAAGAATAGAAATTAAAAAGATGCCAAATTTATTATATTGCCTATTTTTAATGTAAAAACAAATGTACACCAGAAATAACAGCCAAAGAAGGGCCCAATTTGATTTGAAATATTGATTTTAAAACAAAATTATGTCAATCTCTTCTTACACCAATCGTTTATTTCACCAGTATTTTAAACTTGGAAAAGACGTTCACCCTTGGAGTATGTTTATTACTCACATTGGATGCAGACATCGGGAATTTTATATAGTTATTTATGGTAGTGTTATTGCGTTTGACTGATAAATAAATATTAATTAACTTATCTAGACAATTATCATTTTGACGTTTTTTTTAAAAATTAGAAATAAATTAAAAAACACTTGTCTTTAATATTTGCTGGTTCAGTTATTAACTATGACATTAAACGATATGGTAGATCAACACACACGATGAATCGGGTTATTTTCAGTAATTATCTATATATATATAAAAATCAATGTATGTATGTATGTATGCATGTCTGTTATAGCTGACTAAACCATTCATCCGATCGCCATGAAACTTTTGGAGACTTTTGAGTACGCTCCAGGAATGGAAATAGGCTACTTTATTTCAAAATTTAACACTCATGGGGCGCCGGGGGCCCATAATGAGAATTTTTTCTTATATGAGCTATATAAAAATTAGTTTAGGGCTTAGCTGCTTGGAAAATGAATGGATCTTGACCAAACTTGGTACATAACAGCTTGATAGCCTATATTAAAGTACCATATGGCATTGAACTCCTAATGTCCGTTCCTTCGGGGCCGGGGGCCCACAATCTTTTTTTTTGTAAGCGTTAAATACTTTATTCCCGTTATGATTTACACGATCTTGAAAAGCATTGACTAATATATCTATCATGATCCAGATTGAAATGAACACCTATTTTAAAATTAATTTCTTGCACCGATTGGGACAGGGGGCCCTTTATGTTGTTTTTGCTAATCTTATCTATATATATAAAAATCAATGTATGTATGTATGCATGTCTGTTATAGCTGACTAAACCATTCATCCGATCGCCATGAAACTTTTGGAGACTTTTGAGTACGCTCCAGGGATGGAAATATGCTACTTTTTTTTTCAAAATTTAACACTCATGGGGCGCCGGGGGCCCATAATGAGAATTTTTTCTTATATGAGCTGCATAAAAATAATTAGGTAAATTGATGGATCTTAACCAAACTTTGTATATAAAAACTTGGTAGCCCATATTAAAATAAAAAGGGCATTGCACGTCTAATATCCAATTTTTCAGGGCTGGGGGCCCCAATTATCTTTTTTTTCTAATATGTTTGAGATATTTTTAAAGATCTTGAGAAATATATCCATGATGAAACTGATTTAAAATGAACAGCATTTGAAATTTACATCTTACATCGATTGGGCCGGGGGCCCCAAATGTCTATTTTTCATATATGTTTGAGATATTATTTGCCATTCTATTTTTACCGATCTTGAGAAATATATCCATGATGAAACTGAATTTAAATGAACAGGTTTTCCAAATGTACATTTTGAACCGAATGGGCCCGAGGGCCCCTTAATGTATTTTTTTCCTATATTAGCTAAATAAAATTTAGTTTAATTGTTAGATAATGAGAAAATAACTGGATTTTCACCAAACATGGTATATAAAAACTTAAGAGTCTATATTAAATTACTATAGGGCACTGAACTCCTAATGTCCATTTCCTCCTAAATTTGTTTTTACTAAACTTTTAGTAAACATGTATTGTATTCCCCATTCAATATTACACGATATTGATCAAAATAGATAAATATATTTATATATTTGTTATGAAAATGACCTGATTTTCGAACGTCATATGTTAAACTGATGGGCCCGGTGACCCTTAAAGTAATTTCTTTTTTATCTATATGTATTCCTTTTAACTGAGATCGTTGCAACGCACGACGGGTCTGCTAGTATAAAATAAACGTTACTTAATGTACTTCTTTAATTTCTAAGAAATAGTTTAAAATGTTAACCGGAAAATCCCCGTAATTTATAAATGAGAACCTCTGTGTTTCCCTTATCAAATAACATCCTCCCATTCATTAGAATGTATAGCATGTCCATTGTTCACAGGGCTTCAAACAATCTTAAAAGATACAAATTAATAATTAAAATGTGGCTCCTAGCCATGCTATCACTAACAAGAGTGTTCCAACATAGAAAAAGCGACAATCTTCTGTTTAGAAGAGCGTCTGTAACTGTAATAGATACGCTGTTTTTTAACTTTTAAGGCAGGAAATTTTCTATCCCTTTAAAAAAAAAGAATCTTTTGAAAGTCCACTGATCCAATTACCAACTGTTGCACAATTTGTCGTCAAAGGCGTGTTGGGGAGGTTCTTGCAGGGGCGGTGCCTCAAGAGACATTAAAGGGAACACAACTCTTAGCCGATCCGGGTGGCCCTACTGGTCCCTGGGGGGGGGGCTAGGGGCGTGGACCGCAACGGGTGACATTATCACAAGGGGTGACACCAAAATGTAAAATTCTGTGTGTTCCCGTTATTTGGCACTGGCTACTGGCAGACTTGGAGGAGGTCTATGTGTTAAGTCATTAAGGGGTGACACCATGAGCTACCGCACTGGGTGACACCATGAGCTACCACACTGGGTGACACCATGAGCTACCGCACTGGGTGACACCATGAGCTACCGCACTGGGTGACACCCTGAGCTACCGCACTGGGTGACACCATGAGCTACCGCACTGGGTGACACCATGAGCTACCGCACTGGGTGACACCATGAGCTACCGCACTGGGTGACACCAACCCTAGTGACGCCTATGGTCGTAGCCACGCCACTGCTGGACATACTGAATTTGATTTCCCAATTTTCTTTAGTTTCGACTGAAGCTTCGGAGGCGTCCCTTATAAAATCGTGCTCAAATGAATAAAATAGAAAACAGAATAATATATTATTCTTGCTATTTCTTAAAAGTTAGCAAAATTTTAGTTCAGTTTATTTCTTTGAAAAAAATAATAATTAAAATGCATTTTGAAAATTGATAACAAGGTAGTTGACGTCCACAAATTCCAAGATACAGTTTTATTCAATCTATTGTTGGTTTGAGCTCCTAGTTAGTTGAACAGCTGTAAGTCAGTTTCTAACATTTTATGTTCACTATTTACTTGATTACTATGATAGTTAAAGAACGAACATATCCCTGTAATGACAGGGCATTTCCTGTCAAGTAGTCTTTACCAAAATATTTATAAACTAATTATGCGCCATCTAAAAAAGAACTTGACAGTTGCTCTTCAAATCAACACCATTAAAACTCAAATTTGTTATCTTCTCTCCCGAGGCGCTCCTCCCATTTCCTATTTCAACTATCACTAGCCATCATGCACTCAACACACAGTGGTGCCCGTACTATGGCGGAATACAGGGGGGGGAGTGGGCTGAACGGGCTAGAGCCAGGGGCCCCCAATGATTTAAGGGCCCCCAAACTTACTATACTGTATAATAAAAGTGGGCAATTGTTTGCATGAATCCCTAAAAATATAATAAATAAATTAATAAAATCTCATATACTTTCCACGAGAAAATAATCGAAGAGTGAAATACCAGATATTGTCATCGTTTGTTTAATGTCTAACAACTATTATGCGGGAAAGAGGAAACCTAGCTAAGAGAAAAAATCGATTTCTTATTAGTTTGCAAAAATTGCGAATACGAAACTTTGACTGTCAAAATAGATCTTTTAAGGATACTAATCGTTATTCAATTTCTTGGCATTTGTTGCCTTGCAATCCATGCAGTGGCGTCACTGGTTGGCCGCCCCAGGTGACACCCATCAGGGGGGTGACCCGAGCCTAAAACGGTCAGAAAAAAAAGAAGACAATTTTTTTTAATCTAGAAAGAAATTAAGACATAAAGTGAAATACGTTAAACGCGAAAACTTTTTATTTAAAAAAATTCAGTTAACTTGCTATAATGAAACTGTCCCAACACACAAACAACTTTAAAACACATTAGGAAAAAAAGAGAAGAAACAGTCGCACCAGCTAAATCTTTTTAAAAGGCTGGACATGAAAGAGGCAGTGTATTATGTTTTAAAAGATATGAAGCCATTTGGGTTTGGACACACCGACAGCACGGACGATTCCCACCTCACGACTCCCTCCACCACAGTGGGGTTGGGGGAATACGCTTTTTATCCCCCCCCCCAAAAAAAAATAATTAAAAAATCCAAGGGTGGGTTTTCTTTGTTGTTTTTCTAGAGGAAAATTATTAATTAAATGTCTTTGAGTTACTATTTCGTTATATATATATATATATATATATATATATATTAAAGGCGTGAAAGCATAGATATCCATGTTTATATACAGGTAGTCCTACGGTTACGACGGTCCCATCCCGACTTGCACTGTTTCGTGGTTACGAACGAGCCCGCTTAAAAAAAATAGTACACGTTATTCCGTATTTATAAAGATACTTTTTTTTCCTGGGGTAACGAATTGTTTTCTTTATTTGAATTCAAAAATTTATTGAAAAATATGTATTATTATTATTTGAACCTACAACTTTCGTTTGCGACTTTTTCTCATTGTGAAGTTTTCAATCAAGTCAGTAAAGCTAAGTAAACTTATAAGTTCCTTTTCAATGGTCATTATAGTTATAGAGAGAATATTCAGTTTTTTAGTCCCATGCAAACTTTTACTCATTTTATATTCTTTTCAACTTTGAACAAGGATCGCTCTCAGCTGCAGTTTGATGTCATCATTGAAAGATAGATGCGAAGTGCGATGTGTACATTTGTAAAGACTGTGAAATTTAGCTCACTCAAAAGCAGCAACATTTTTAGCTCTGTGCACGTGTTTTGAGTTTTTCTATATCAACACGTCATTGGAAAAAATAGAACTTCTTTAAATGGTAGGACGTTAAATAGACCTCAGGAAACAAAATATTAAATATACCATTGAGTCATTTTGACGTTATTTTAAGCTATATAAAATTTGACGGAAGAATACGAAAACCTAAACATACAAACATTGCTTTTCTTATTTGTAATACATTTTGAGGCATGCATTTTATGAATTGAGTGATATCCGAAAATATTTACAATCTTATAGTGTTAAAAATGCTTTAAAGAGGCTACTCACGGAAAAACTATTTGAATATGAAAAGGATGCATGAGGAGACCTTATCTTTTGAATTGAACCTTTTAGTCAAAGTACGGCTAGACATAGGCGGGGAGGTTAGGGAGGCAAAGTACGGCTAGACATAGGCGGGGAGGTTAGGGAGGCAAAGTACGGCTAGACATAGGCGGGGAGGTTAGGGAGGCAAAGTACGGCTAGACATAGGCGGGGAGGTTAGGGAGGCAAAGTACGGCTAGACATAGGCGGGGAGGTTAGGGAGGCAAAGTACGGCTAGACATAGGCGGGGAGGTTAGGGAGGCAAAGTACGGCTAGACATAGGCGGGGAGGTTAAGGAGGCAAAGTACGGCTAGACATAGGCGGGGAGGTTAGGGAGGCAAAGTACGGCTAGACATAGGCGGGGAGGTTAGGGAGGCAAAGTACGGCTAGACATAGGCGGGGAGCTTAGGGAGGCAAAGTACGGCTAGACATAGGCGGGGAGGTTAGGGAGGCAAAGTACGGCTAGACATAGGCGGGGAGGTTAAGGAGGCAAAGTACGGCTAGACATAGGCGGGGAGGTTAGGGAGGCAAAGTACGGCTAGACATAGGCGGGGAGGTTAGGGAGGCAAAGTACGGCTAGACATAGGCGGGGAGGTTAGGGAGGCAAAGTACGGCTAGACATAGGCGGGGAGGTTAGGGAGGCAAAGTACGGCTAGACATAGGCGGGGAGGTTAGGGAGGCAAAGTACGGCTAGACATAGGCGGGGAGGTTAAGGAGGCAAAGTACGGCTAGACATAGGCGGGGAGGTTAGGGAGGCAAAGTACGGCTAGACATAGGCGGGGAGGTTAGGGAGGCAAAGTACGGCTAGACATAGGCGGGGAGCTTAGGGAGGCAAAGTACGGCTAGACATAGGCGGGGAGGTTAGGGAGGCAAAGTACGGCTAGACATAGGCGGGGAGGTTAAGGAGGCAAAGTACGGCTAGACATAGGCGGGGAGGTTAGGGAGGCAAAGTACGGCTAGACATAGGCGGGGAGGTTAGGGAGGCAAAGTACGGCTAGACATAGGCGGGGAGGTTAGGGAGGCAAAGTACGGCTAGACATAGGCGGGGAGGTTAGGGAGGCAAAGTACGGCTAGACATAGGCGGGGAGGTTAGGGAGGCAAAGTACGGCTAGACATAGGCGGGGAGGTTAGGGAGGCAAAGTACGGCTAGACATAGGCGGGGAGGTTAGGGAGGCAAAGTACGGCTAGACATAGTCGGGGAGGTTAGGGAGGCAAAGTACGGCTAGACATAGGCGGGGAGGTTAGGGAGGCAAAGTACGGCTAGACATAGGCGGGGAGGTTAGGGAGGCCAGATAGTCCCACGTTAAGACAGTGTTATATGGCAATGCACAGCAGTCGGAGCAGGTTGCCCAGCTGTTAGCCAAGGCCTTAAGAGAGTAGTCACAGGTCAATAGAATGTGTTTAGTTTAGTCAAGAGTTCGAGTAAGAACAGTTTTTCCCCAACAAATCTAGTTATTGGCTATGTTATGTAAAAAGAAAAACGTTGAAAAAAAGTTGTTTTCTTCATTATTCGGAAATAGATATGATTTTCGTGAAGCCAGTTAATCTACTGAACTTTGAATTTTCACTTTCAAATTAGAGCAAGTATCTCACTTAATGATAATGTCCAGTAGTGATTATTTACCCCACTGGTAAGAAATTAATCAATAAATTTAAGCCCATTACATTCATTCAAGTTCAATGAGGTATTTAGCCTGGAAATTACAACACCTTTTATCTTCTTTTCTGTTTCAGACGCTCCTTCTATACAGAAGATTATTGCGTCCTACGCTTATCTGTGGTTTGTGTTTAGTCCTGCATTCTTATTAGAGTTTTAAATGTTGATAAAGTGTTGGCTTTCCTGGTTTCTTCAGGCAACCCATTCCACGCCCGAATTCCGGACGGGAAGAACGAAAATTTGTATGAGTTTGTTCTCGCATGCGGATTAAGAAAGGTGTTTTTATCCTTATGTCTATCTGAGGGTTGTATTAAGTTATCTTTGTGTTGTATTTCTAAATTAGAGTTAATTGCTTTATGTATGATTACTACTTTGCTCTTGGTCCTTCTATCCTCTAGTGTTTCAAGGTTTAATGATTTAACTAATGGTGTTATTCTAGTCAGTTTTGAATATTCTCCAGTGATGAATCTGGCAGCTCTTTTTTGGATTTGTTCTAGTTTATCAATGTTTTCTTTGGTGGATGGGTCCCATACAGAAGATGCATATTCTAGTACAGGTCTCACCAAAGTGAGATAGCATTTTAGTTTTATATCTTTATTACATTTGTAAAGGTTTCTTTTTATAAAGCCTAAGGTTTTGTTTGATTTTTTAATAACTTCATTGACATGGGGATTCCATGATCATTTCTCATTTATTAAGACTCCTAAGTATTTTGCATCTTTAGTTTGGGTTAATTCCTTTCCATGAATGTAATATTTTGAATTTATTTGTTTCTTTTTCTTTGTTACTCTTAACAGTTGACACTTTTCTGGGTGGAAACTCATACTCCAGTTAGTTTCCCATTTTATCAATTCATCTAGCTCTTTTTGTAAAATTTTGCTATCTTGTTGTGATTTAATTGTTCTATAGATTATACAATCATCAGCAAACAACCTAACTTTTTTTCCTGTTGAGATGTTGTTGGGTAAATCATTTATATATATTAAAAAGAGTAAGGGACCTAGCACAGTTCCTTGTGGAACTCCTGAATTAACCTTTATTGGTGCAAATTTAGATCCATTAGTTATTACAGTTTGCTCCCTGCCCAAAAGGAAATCTTGGATCCAGTGATGTAAGGAACCTGAGATTCCAAAGTAGTTAAGTTTTTTAAGTAAACTAAGGTGGTGAACTTTATCAAATGCTTTTGAGAAGTCTAGTAATATTGTATCTATTTGATCATTTTAGTCTAAGCCTTTTGATAGTTCATCTATTAAACCTATTAATTGTGTTTCACATGATCTGTTTTTTCTAAAGCCATGTTGATGTGGGCATAGGGCATTATATTTGTCAAGGTGGTTAACTATTCTACTATATATTATGTGTTCTAGTAATTTACAGGTGATACTAGTAAGTGATACAGGCCTGTAATTACCAGGGTCTGATTTATCCCCTTTCTTAAAGAGTGGAGTTACGTTAGCTAATTTCCAATCCTGGGGCACTTTACCCTGGTTTAGAGAGGCTTGAAAGAGAACTATAAGGATTGGGGACAGTTCATTGCTTAGTTCTTTTAATAACCTTGCAGGCAAATCATCACGGCCAGTAGCTTTGTTTACTTTTAAGTTTTTTAGGAGTGAATGTATACCTATCTCATCTACGGTTATGTTACCTATTTCCTTCATTTTATTTAAATTTATTAAAACTTCCGTGTCGCCTGAGGCAGAAAAAGATGATGCGAAATATGTGTTAAGGATATTAGCTTTAGTTTCATTATCATTATAGGTTTTATTATTTGAGCCATTTAGTGTGGCTATTCCTGAAGGTTCCATTTTTTTAGATTTGATAAAGGACCATAAGTTTTTATTGTTATCTTTGGTAATTACATTGTTTATATATTCATTTTGGAGGTTTCGACTAAGTTTTTGTGTCAAGTGTTTAATCTTTAAGTATTTTTTGTGTATCCTATATGAATAGGTAGCTTTATATTTCTTAAATAAGTTCTCTTTTAGTTTGCATAGCTTTTTCAATCTAGAATTGAACCAGCATTTGTTAATTTTATCTGATGTTAGTTTTGTTGGAACATTCGCATCCATTATAGTTTTTAGATTTGTTTTTATATCTTTCCAAATTTCTTCTACTGGGCTATTTGTGTTAAATTTACATAGGAAAGTTTGTTGGAAGTTAGCCGCTGATTGGTGTAGTTTCATTGAATTACATTTATTCAAAAGATAGATTATTCTTCTAGGTATCTTATTAATTTTAGTTTTTATTGTATTGGTGACCCTAACAATATCATGGTCGGACAGCCCTGGAATTATTTTAAAATATATTGAGAAGAAATATTCCATTCAACGGTCATCTGAAATATTTCACTCAACGGTCATCTGAAATATTCCATGCAACGGTCATGTGTAATGCCAGCTACGTGAGAAGCATCTCTAAAATTAAGTTAATAAAACATTAATTACGATCAACAATGAATACACCAAGATTGATTAGTCTATAGCTATAATGATAATTGAGCCAAACATGATGACAACATTGATAAATCAAAGATAATGTCCTGAAGGAAAGCAGAGAATTTCAATGATATAAAAATGAAAGCTCTTCTATTTATTTCTAACATAAATATATATATAGCAGACTTATTACTACCTTCTCAGGGTGTACCGGATTTCGGGCTGCGGCTCGGGCAAATCCGGAATCCGGCCATTTTTACAAATCCGGCTCCGGCAGGATTTCTCTTCATAAATCCGGCCAAATCTGGCTGTGGTCAGATTTCAAAAACAGTAGGTACAGCACGACTACTTTCTAATAAAGATTATAATTTCTTTATAGCATCAAAATATTTTTCTGGGTGGTTGGGGGGGGGGCGTGACAAACCCGCGTTCTGCCCCTGGCGGCACATTCCCACGCTACGCCGCCGCCCAATACATGGCAGAAATAGTATCAACGCTCAAAACTTCAACAAAAATGTCGCTTTAGATATAAACCGTTGATTGGCATGGTAATCAATAATTGGTATAAAATGATCGTCTGTCATTTACATACATACGATCATATCTGTCATTTACATACATACGATCATATCTGTCATTTACATACATACGATCATATCTGTCATTTACATACATACGATCATATCTGTCATTTACATACATACGATCATATCTGTCATTTACATACATACGATCATATCTGTCATTTACATACATACGATCATATCTGTCATTTACATACATACGATCATATCTGTCATTTACATACATACGATCATATCTGTCATTTACATACATACGATCATATCTGTCATTTACATACATAAGATCATATCTGTCATTTACATACATACGATCATATCTGTCATTTACATACATACGATCATATCTGTCATTTACATACATACGATCATATCTGTCATTTACATACATACGATCATATCTGTCATTTACATACATACGATCATATCTGTCATTTATATACATACGATCATATCTGTCATTTACATACATACGATCATATCTGTCATTTACATACACACGATCATATCTGGAATTTATATACATACGATCATATCTGTCATTTACATACATACGATCATATCTGTCATTTACATACATACGATCATATCTGTCATTTACATACATACGATCATATCTGTCATTTACATACATACGATCATATCTGTCATTTACATACATACGATCATATCTGTCATTTACATACATACGATCATATCTGTCATTTACATACATACGATCATATCTGTCATTTACATACATACGATCATATCTGTCAATTACATACATACGATCATATCTGCCATTTACATACATACGATCATATCTGTCATTTACATACATACGATCATATCTGTCATTTACATACATACGATCGTATCTGTCATTTAATACATACGATCGTATCTGTCATTTACATACATACGATCGTATCTGTCATTTACATACATACGATCATATCTGTCATTTACATACATACGATCATATCTGTCATTTACATACATACGAGCATATCTGTCATTTACATACCTACGATCATATCTGTCATTTACATACAAACGATCATATCTGTCATTTACATACATACGATCATATCTGAGATTTTATTAAATACTAGCAACAAAGCCCGTCCAAGGACGTTCTGCCACCGTTCGGTGGCATGTTGTAACTCCCCTCCAACAGCCGTCTCGACCGCCATTACATGTGCATCACGTCAAAATTACTATTCATTATTGTTAAAATAAATAACTCGTAAAAACAGAGCTTTTGAATATAAATCCAAACGCGCATAACTCAAAATGAAGTCTTGGAAGAAATACCGCACCAAAAATAACTCGCTTTGAACGTCCGCATAAACGTGCTCAATATGTTTCGCTGTAGGAGTCATATGTGTTTGAGGGACCAATCGCTATCGATGACCGCACGGAGCATAGTCTTTTATTATATAGGATTATTTCTATGGTCTCATAAACTAATAAAAATAAACAACCTGTAAAAACAAAAGTTTTTGACTTTTAAATCCCTTAAATATGAGGTTTCAATAAATATATTCATTATGTTCCATATAAAACGCACCGCGCGACAGACCCCTGTGACATCGAGGGCTAAAGTGAGCCTCCAGTGACCCTTGGAGGTCAACTATAGCAGACAGCTACACATGCTACATAGAGATAAACTTAAAATTCATTAATTTAATTACGGTACATTCAATCGATCTTAAATGTTGATACAATGCATTGTTAGGTAACACAAGTCTATGTACAAAATTTCAGCTCGATAGGATCGTGGGAAGTGGATCATGTTTCGACTTTTGTTTTTCTCCGGGCAGGACCAAGAGATCACGACTGACAAGACGGTGAAGTTAATATAAGGGTTTTAAAAATGTTTCTCGTCCCCTCATCCCAACCCACCCCCACCCCCTATTTCTACACCTTTGACATGGCTGGAAATACCAAACCTGATTTTACACTGTATTTACATTGCATATTATCGACGTCAGTATCAAAATATATCTTTAAAAATTAAAAGGTGGCTTATCACCAGATATGTCAACTTATTATTTTGCAAATCGGTCTCTCACATTCATAAACTTATGTATGAAACCTGTGAGTTGAATTATATTAATGACGTCATTTCTCTCTTTATTTACTCTTTAAACACGTTTATAAGTGATACGACTGAATTATTTCCCTTTTAACAGAATCCGCTCAGTTACACCTTCTACATTTCATAACTTGGCAATTTGACATTAAACAGAGATCATTGAACATTTCACTGACGTTATTAAACACTTATTTTACACACGAAGTAAACATTTCAACAAGTCTTGGAGACTAACTCTAGGCAAGATTTGAACGCTTGAACCAGTTACAGGCACTTTTTACTCAAGTATATAAGACTTTACACAACTCACATCAGTATACTATATAAGGACAGAGAGTATGCTGTCTAACCCAACACACATGTTTAGAGAGTATGCTGTCTAACCCAACACACATGTTTAGAGAGTATGCTGTCTAACCCAACACACATGTTTAGAGAGTATGCTGTCTAACCCAACACACATGTTTAGAGAGTATGCTGTCTAAGCCAACACACATGTTTAGAGAGTATGCTGTCTAACCCAACACACATGTTTAGAGAGTATGCTGTCTAACCCAACACACATGTTTAGAGAGTATGCTGTCTACTTCAACACACATGTTTAGAGAGTATGCTGTCTAACCCAACACACATGTTTAGAGAGTATGGTGTCTAACCCAACACACATGTTTAGAGAGTATGCTGTCTAACCCAACACACATGTTTAGAGAGTATGCTGTCTAACCCAACACACATGTTTAGAGAGTATGCTGTCTAACCCAACACACAAGTTTAGAGAGTATGCTGTCTAACCCAACACACAAGTTTAGAGAGTATGCTGTCTAACCCAACACACAAGTTTAGAGAGTATGCTGTCTAACCCAACACACAAGTTTAGAGAGTATGCTGTCTAACCCAACACACATGTTTAGAGAGTATGCTGTCTAACCCAACACACATGTTTAGAGAGTATGCTGTCTAACCCAACACACATGTTTAGAGAGTATGCTGTCTACTTCAACACACATGTTTAGAGAGTATGCTGTCTAACCCAACACACATGTTTAGAGAGTATGCTGTCTAACCCAACACACATGTTTAGAGAGTATGCTGTCTAACCCAACACACATGTTTAGAGAGTATGCTGTCTAACCCAACACACATGTTTAGAGAGTATGCTGTCTAACCCAACACACATGTTTAGAGAGTATGCTGTCTAATATAACACACATGTTTAGAGAGTATTCTGTCTAACCCAATACACATGTTTAGAGAGTATGCTGTCTAATATAACACACATGTTTAGAGAGTATTCTGTCTAACCCAATACACATGTTTAGAGAGTATGCTGTCTAACCCAACACACATGTTTAGCACATACCTTAGTTTTGTCGGTTGATTCTATTATTAAAATAACCTGAAAGTCCGCCAAAATGTACACGACTCTAAGATCGTTCCGCTGTGATAATGATCAACAAGTTAATGTGTCGCCACTAACTTAGATGAACTTGTGTTTTCAACTACTATATTAAAGTTTCAATTTCCTTCATCGACTCAGTGTTGGATGAAGATTCTAGAAAATTGCCGACAAAAATTATAAATTCTAGTCTACACTTTTTTTTTCCTGGAGAAAGTAAATATAAATCTATTTATGTTTGTTTCTTTAAGTCCAAAAATTAATGAAGCAAAAATTCAAAACTCAAATGTCATAAACCTGCAGACCACGTCAGCCCTGTACAATCCAGCTGTGAAATCTATCTACATCCGTCTCAGCGGGAAAATCTGACAACCTCACTGTCACTCAGCGTATGGCAGGCCACTGGAGGCAATCAAAGTCTGGTCAGTTTTTGTGACCGCCTGTGCCATGATTACGATTCTAACAGCTCAAGAGAGAGAATAAAAGTGAAAAGAGATACCTAAGGGGAGATAAGGACAGTAACAACAGGTTTTTTTTCTTTCTTTCTCTACTGAACAAATCAACAAAACAGGTTTCTTAGAGCTATCTGTTAAAAAGAAGATTAATAATCACGTGACCATTGACTCTTTCCGAATAAATAATTAAGTCTTTTGGCGCACATTTTTTTTTAAATTTTGGAGCATTCCGCTAGCAACAAAATCTGTAACTAAATTAATTTACAATATTTTTTTAAAAAATTAATTTGTAAAGGACGAGAAACTCTATAAAATGAAAGTTTCTAATGAAAATATATATATCAATTCATCCACCCATCAATCCATCCATTCGCCCATCCATCCACACGTCCGTTCATTCATTCATCCATCCATCCATCAATCCATCCATCCATCCGTCCATCCATCCATCCATCCATCCATTCATCCATCCATCCATAAATCCATCCATCCATCCACCCATCCATCCACCCATTCATCCATCCATTCATCCATCCATCCATCCATTCATCCATCCATCCATCCATAAATCCATCCATCCATCCACCCATCCATCCATCCGTCTGTCCGTGCTTCAGTTTGTTTGTCGGTCTATGTAATTGATAAAATGTGTATGTCTGCCATCCTATCTTTAATCTACTTATCCAATCTGAAGATCTAATCTCCCTATATAATGTATACTAGCAAAATACCCGTGCTAAGCATCGGAAAGTTAGGATTTCATTTAGTGTTGAGAAACCACGTAACACCAATTCAAAACACGGTAATCCTGCAGCTTCTACTCGTATATTATTTCACAGCGAATTTAATTTTCTTTTGAGAACTTACGTTTTTAATTTATTTAATGCATTAGTATAGGTTGTATTTTAGCTATTACAGCGCTAATTTTTAAGTCTTATTAATTTCTAACCCATTTTCTCGGCTCTCCATGATACTGACAAATCACCAATTCTCCAATTTTCAAAAAAAAATATATATATAATTTTTCGTAAACTTTTAACGTTTTATTTTCCATTAGATTTTAAACAATTTATATCAACACGTATCTCCATAATGATCTAGATTGAACTCTTCACACCGTATGAGATATGCACATCCTGCACACATTTTCCGCAAGGGGCCTTAATGTAATTTTATTCCCCATTTGATTTTACACGACCTTGACAAATATTGACAAACAAGTAAATCCATTCCATCATGATCCAGATTGAAATCTATTGGTGTTTTGAATTGATGTTAAATCTATTGGTGTTTTGAATTGATGTTAAATCTATTGGTGTTTTGAATTGATGTTACGCGTGTTCTCAACGTTAACTGAAATCCTAAATTTCCGCTGCCAAGCGCAGGTATTTTGCTTGTACATTAATAAAAACCAAAGCCCTGACTGACTCTCTCATTGACTCATCACTAATTTTCCAATTTCCTGTGTAGGTAGAAGCATGAAACTTTTGAAAGTTGTTGAGTGGACTCTCAAGATGATAATTGGCGAAAATGAATTTATAAATTTCCACTCATGGGGGGCCGGGGACCCAAATGTTGTTTTCTCCTAATATGAGCTATTTGCAAATTGAAAATCACTCATTCTCTTATTTCCCGTGTAGGTAGATGTATGAAACTCTGGGAAGGTGTTGAGTACACTCCTGCGATGGTAACAGGCGAACAAATATTTAAATTAACGCTCACTCTGGGCCGGGGGCCCAAATGTGTTTTTTTTACTTATATGTACTATTTAAATCTGACTCATCACTAATTCTCCAACTTCCCGTGTAGGTAGAAGCATGAAACTTTGGGAAGTTGTTGAGGACCTTAAATATGTCTATATTTATATCCATCTATAAATATGTCTCTATTTATCTCCATCTACCTGTCTGTCTGTCTGTTTCAATGGATGTACGACGACAAACTAATTAACAGACTTAAGACATGCATACATTGATAAGTATACCCAATGAAGGAGTATCCTAGATACCAAAAGAATAGTGGAAATATTCCTGGTAGATGTATCAAAATTATTTTTCTTTCCCTTTGGTCTTACATGAAGCGGTCACCATCCTAGAATGGACGAGTCATCTTGTGTAAATGTATGGACGGTCCATCTTGTGTACATGTATGGCTGCGCTAGAGGTTACCACTACGAGCGTGTAAAAGCCAAGCACCCCGAGGCTCTGAGGCTACAGGGAATGAGTGAATGGGATAAAGACGTAGAGATGGACAGCATGCATTCTCCCAGAGCCAGCAAGAGCCATGTGTAATAGCATCAATAAATGTCAATGACTGAGAGGAAAACCAACATTGTAAAACAGAAATCTTCGGTTCTCAGGGAAGTCACCTTTGGTCCAGACAGCCATGTTAAAAAGCAGGAAGAGACAATGAATGACAATAATGACAATAATGACAATAATGATTGACATCAAATCATAAGGTGGTTTACGGATGAGGCGTAATGACAATTATTGAACTGTTTACTGGTAAACATTAGATGTCATAATTTTAAATTAGGTTAACGGTTCTCATTCTTCTATTTCTTACAGCCCGCGATCAAGACTCTGATCATTATGGCTGTCATAAAAATTGATGTTTGTTATATTATTAAACAATATAATTTGCAATGTCTGTCTGTGACGCTACTAATTTTAGAAAGCAGGGAAAACCAAATTACTGCACCAGTGCATCAAAAGGTGTGCAAATTAAAGATGCGCTGTAAAAAATATTATATGACGTCATTGTTTCCGCTCACATATGTATTTTAATTTTGGAAAAGGGATCAATGTAAAAAGAGGATTAGATGATGGTTAATTATAAAATAAAAAAACAAATGGGGCGCCGTACAACCCCTATTATAAAATACTTTGTGTACAATCAGAGGCGTCACTAGGGTTGGTGTAACCCGGGGCGGTAGCTCATGGTGTCACCCCTTCACGACTGAAGGGGCCGTCCATAAATGACGTCACGCGAGGTTGCCGATTTTTACCCCACCCTCCCCCAGCGTCATACTTTGTCACAAAAACTTAGACCCCACCCCTTTTTTATGATATGACGTCACAAAGCTTTGACACCCCTCCCCCAAGCCGTATTTTCTCAATACAAATTAGCATGTTGCAAATTATTTTTTGTCATTTAAATATGTATTTAGGGTAAGTCTGCACTATAATATCGTAACACGTGTGAAGTCATTGAAAACGTAATTAAATAAATGGTAAACAATCAAATATTTAAGTGGAACTTTTATTTAAAGTTTCGCGTTTTTGACGTGACGTCACATTTCTTAAACACCCCCCTCCTCGTACCACATCGTCACAGATGCGTGACCCCCCCTATGGCGGATTAAAAGGGGGGGTGCTGAACGGGCTAAAGCCCCCAATAATTTAAGGGCCCCCAAACATTTTATGAATTATAGTGTATAATAAAGATGCAGGCCATTATGTTTGTACGAATCCCTGAAAATGCCTTGGACAGTCATACGGCAATGCTGCAAATGAGTAGGAAAAATAACGGAAACCAGGCTATTCTTCGTGAGAAGTGCATTGTAGCTCATTATGTGACGTGCACAGCTCATTCCTTTAATTTGGTTGGGAAAAGAGCAGTAGGTTGTCCTACTGCGGTCAGATTTTTTTGTCTTCTGAAAAATCTTATACCCGACTTGTTGCATCTACTCATCGTTGACAGGTACTTAAAAAACATATGAAATTGATACATGCTAACAAAGACTTGTCTGACACAAGATGGTCAGCCTGACATTATGCTGTAAGGTCTGTTAATAGCTCATACCATGAGAATATCACAGAACTGGAAGAATTAGCACCAAATGAAAATCAGCCACTTGACTGCCGACTTGAAGAAGAAGGATTTCTAAAGGAAATTCAACAACTTGAAGTCGCTATTTTACTTGAAATTTGGGAAACAATTTTAGAAAGGAAGTCTCTCATTGAGTTTGTTGAAAAATAGCATTCTTAATTTTATTCCTATGAAGACAAAGGAAAGGAAAAGTCGGTGGTAAAAACAGTGTAAACAATCTTCAATGCTATCAAACAAAAAAGAAAGCGTCAGTTTGATAAAGGAACATCAACAAAACAGTATTATCCTGGAGAAAAAAAATATTCAAGATTGAGGTATTTCTGGTTTGACAAACTTTCTTAAGCCCTACAACATTGGTTAGGTGCATATATATTCATCCATGATAAATTTGGCTTTCTTACAAACCTAACTGAGCTCAGCACTTTCGCCACCCGATGTGCAGCAGCCAAGTTAATGGAAGAACATTCAAGTGATTTCGAAGAAGGGGTCGGGTAAATCCGAAGCAACCGTTTCGTCCCCCTCAATTTACTAGCAACGCCATCGAGCGGTGCCGGTTTAGGGCCAGGAGCGCTTGTACGGATTAGCAAAAAGTGCCGCGAAGAACGCATTGGACGCCAGCTCTGAGGAAACCTTCCAGTGGGGGTTGCACCCTAGGTAGGTCTTTGATGATCCCCCGGTCTGCGGTGGTCCTAACCATGGAGACCCGTGTGCTTTGCCGGGATGGCGCCAAAGTGGTAGAGGGTCGTAGTAGGAAATTCCACCACCTCCTTGTGAGGGTAACTTAGTGGGAGGCATCTTCGACTGTATGTCCTGGATGCCCAGATGGCCGCTTCAGAAGCGACCGCTTTTTTTTTGGGGGGGGGGTTCCCTCAGCTGTTACGTCCCTTTGGTTCATTGTGGGTAGCTATGGCAGCATCGTCCTGAAAAAGCATGTCCCTAATGACTGACAGACACATGGAGACAATCGATGACTGCCGGGCTAGAAGCAGGAGAAAGAGACCTGCGACAGGTCGCAGACGCGGACCGCCAAAAGAGGAAAAGGAGAGCTAATCAGACAACCACATGTGCTGCCTTTCAGTGCCAGAAGTGCGGCAAAGGCTGCCGTTTGCGAGTGGGCTTGTACAGCCACAGCAGAAGCTGCAGGGACATGTGCGAGGATCCCACAAGAGCACAGAATCTTCCATCATCTCACGAGACATAAGGAAAGCCAACCAACGTCCCTTTGGTGGCCATATGGCTAAGGGGGTCTTCCGGGAAGACCCATATAGAGCACTTGGCTCGGGGCTTCTGATTTTCTTCCACATGTAGGTTCATGAGTGATTTCGAAGACTGCTTACCTTCAAAATTAGTCAAATTTTCAGAACTCTGAAAAAAAGTTATTGTCCAGCCCCAGGGTAAGGAAAAGGAATTAGCACAAAGCGAAACTCAAAAAACTTGCACAGAGCTAAAAATGTTGCTGCTTTTGAATAAGCTATATTTGACACTGTCCTTTACAAATGTACACATCGCACTTCGCATCTATCTTTGAATGATGACATCAAACTGCAGCTGAGAGCGATCCTTTTCAAAGTTGAAAATAATATATAATGAGTTAGAATTTGCATGGGACGAAAAAGGCTGAATATGCTCTCTATAATGAGCATTGGAAAGGAACTTGTAAGCTTACTCAGCTTTATTGACTTGCTTGAAAACTTCGCCATTTGAAAAATTCGCAAACGAAAGTTGTAGGTTGAAATAATAATCATCCTTATTAATTTTTAAGTATTTTTTGTTATTTCAAATAGTGAAAAGAATTCGTTACCTCATGAAATTTTTTTTTAAATACGGGATAACGCGTAATACTATTCTTTACGGGGGCGCGTTCGTAAGCATTAAACAGCGTAAGTCGGGATGGGACCGTCGAAACCGGAGGACTACCTGTATATAAACATGCATATCTATGCTTTCACGCCTTTAATAAATATATATATATAAAATATTAACTCAAAGACATTGAAATCATAATTTTCCTCAAGAAAAACATCAACAAAGAAACCCCATCTTTTGACATTTTTCTTGTGATAAAAATCGTATTCCCCCCACCCCACTGTGGTGGAGGGAGTCGTGAGGTGGGATTCGTTCATGCTGTCGGTGTGTCCAAGCCCAAATGGTTTATATCTTTTTAAACAGAAAACACTTCCTCTTTCATTCCAGCCTTTTTTAAAGATCTCTCTGCTGCGACTATTTCTTTTCTTTTTTTCCTAATTTGTTTTAATGTTGTTCGTGTGTTGGGACTGTTTTATTATTGCAAGTTAACTGATATTTTTTTAATAAGAATTTTCGCGTTTAATGTATTTCATTGTATTTCTTTATTTCTTTCTAGATTAAATTTATTATCATCTTTTGTTTTCTGACATAAAATCGTACACAGTAAAATTTTAGGCTCGGGTGTCACCCCCTGGTGGGTGTCACCCGGGGCGGCCCGCCCCCCCCCCGCCCCCCTAGTGACGCCACTGTGTACAATTCAGAAAGTTTAATATTTCGTATTTATCAAATAAGGACAAGTTAGTTGGGCTTTTGAAAAGGTCGGCGCCGTAGGCGCCTTTTAAAAAGTGCATTTTTTATAAAATAAATAGATTTCAGCTGAAAACCTTCGTCATTTTTGACGGGTGATACGCTAGTATTTTTATAAACAGATTAATCGACTTTTTAGTGCCTTTGTCTTGTTTTTTTAATTAATTTTTATAAAAGTACTATGTAATGACCACTTTTCAGTATTCAAATAGTATATTGTAATATCAGCATATAACTAGTCACGCTCGGTATTAATAATATGAATGAACCAATGTTAATAATAAACACAGGGGACCGAATTTTGCGAACGTTTCATTTCTGCCTTTTTCAATATTAAATGTCGAGTTTCCTAAGTTTACATTTTGATTTTTTGAGCCATGTGTTGAAGAATAAGTTGTAATATTTTTTTAATTAATAGTTTAGCCTATGATTTTAAACAGGGTCGGCCCTAGAGTATGCGGGGCCCAAGGCAGCAAACGATGAGCGGGACCCCGGACCCAGGGGAGCAGATGAGGAGCGAGACTCATGCACACAATTCCATTTCTACATTTATTACAATAATGGGAAATAAAAAATAATAAATTACTTAAATGTTCACTCTATAACAACAATGAAACATCCATTATTAGATTTAATTGAATATTCTAAAACTCCAAAAAAGATGTCAATAATTAAAATGTATTGCTTTTGCATGCTTATTAACTAAGCATTTAAACTATATATACTAGCGTTGGTTTCGTTGTATTTTCTACTTCCACCTCGTTTTTACAACTTACAAGCAAATCTTGCGAGATTTAGCGGCTGCAAAATGTGAAATAAGTTCATTATTGTCATGATCCTTAGCAACATCGTCACAGAGGCCATCTTGAATCCTTGTTGGAGGCGCTACGTCACAGAGGCCATCTTGAATCCTTGTTGAAGGCGCTAAGTCACAGAGGCCATCTTGAATCCTTGTTGAAGGTGCTAAGTCACAGAGGCCATCTTGAATCCCTGTTGAAGGCGCTAAGTCACAGAGGCTATCTTGAATCCTTGTTGAAGGCGCTACGTCACAGAGGCCATCTTGAATCCTTGTTGAAGGCGCTACGTCACAGAGGTCATCGTGAATCCTTGTTGGAGGCGCTACGTCACAGAGCCCATCTTGAATCCTTGTTGAAGGCTCTACGTCACAGATCACATCTTGAATCCTTTTTGAAGGCTCTACGTCATAAGTTTTAATTTTTTGTTTCGTAAAGCTTCTTTTTTCGGGATCCACAGTGAAGGGATTAATTTGAAGTATTCAAAGTGCAAAGTGTGTGTTACTTAAACGCTTGTTTACTGAAAGAAACAGCAAAGTCATAACAGGATCGTTGTAAATGACTTTAGGAATTATGGAAATCAATAATTGCAACTCTTCAGCGAGTATGAAATCATCAAGATCCTTAATTCGCAGGCTGTGAGCTTTTTCTCCAGATTCATACTTACGAAATGTATAAAGAAATCCAAACGAGTCGTTTGCAGTTTTAAAGTTCAAAGTTACTATCCATCGACAGTATATCAACAATCTGGTTTAAAAAATATGTTCAAACTTTTTCTTGTTCCTCTACAAATCTTGCAACTTCTCCTTCATATGTAAAATATTTTCGTCTCTTTGAAAATGGGTTAAACTTCTAAATACGTGGCAATTTCTTTTGCAATTGCTATTGCTATTTCAAAACCGCCATTTCAGTAAGATTCCAACCATTAGCAAGTATTTGCTATGCTGTTAACTGCAGTTGCTACATCAACAGAATTTCTAAGAATTGTAATTCTTTGCTAATGTAATTAAATTGGAACAACATGTCGCACCAAGAAGTTATTGAAACAATGAAATTGAAGTTCTTTTAAGTTGTTTGCACAATGACTCTGCTTCATTTCGATCTTTTGGATCACTACTTTTCTCTGTAACTTCAAAAAGTACATTATAGATTACATTTCACCTGCTTGATATCGCACTGCCTTTACACTTTCCACGCGGCTTTTCTTAACTTATTTCACAGAAATATTTGGAAAGGATCCCCCATCGCTTTGTTGAAGCAGAAAATAAAACATAGATTTGTTCAATTATACCCAAAAAAACCTCGTCAGGACATGTATTTGCCATATCGCATAGCATCAAGTTGTAACTGTAACATGTACAAGAGGTTTAAAAAAATGCCTAGGTTTTAATTTTAAAAGACTAGTTTGGCCAGGCAACACTGCCCACTGCTGTCGTGTGTGTGTCATGCAGAAGAGACTGTCACTCAAGGATTGGTCTCATCAGCCACACCAAGATCTGCAAAGAATAAAGATAAATATATCGTCTTTCGCAGACGGACAGATGCCATACAGTTTGTACTGATTTAAGTCCCTTCATGCTCGCACTGTTGTAATGTCCTTGACATTGGATATCAGCACCATCTAAGCCAAATTTATCAGTTCTAGTAGTAAGACTTCTAGCAGGTTTGTTCAGTATTTTTTTCTTCTTCATTAAAACGTATGAAGTGCTCATGAATTTCTTCAGAATTTTCACCTTCTGGGATTATAGCGAATTTTCAGTGACATCTTTGTGACTTTGGTCCGGCGTGCAATCAAGTGTTATGACTGATGACAGATAACGTGCAAATTGATGTACAGTAACATTAAGACTGTAAGATATGCCATTATATAAAATATACACCTAGCCCCCCTAAAAGGGACCTTATGGGGACCGGAGGGTGTTCTTAAATCAAAATTGTCCTTCAAAGGGGGATCTTCATTTTTTTGCACTTACCATAGCAAGTAAAAATCTAAAAATTGTGTTTTCCTTTTTAAATGAACACCTGAAACAATATATTCTTACTAAAATGTTCTAGCAAAATTCCTTCTTGAATATGATTTAGGGTAATTATAATGTTTTATTATATTAGCATGCTATTTTTCTAAATATTTTAGTCTAAAAATATAAAAATAATAAATTTATTTTTTGTTTTGAAAGTGTTGTTATAAAAAAGTCGAAGCGCGGGGCCATGAAAAGCGTGAGGCCCAAGGCGGTTGCCTCGTTCGCCTTGCCCTAAGGCCGGCCCTGATTTTAAAACATCAAGGGCCCAAAATTAGGAGCCATACGCAAACGACCTGAAGCCTTCTCTGTCGACTGCTGGGAACAAATGACGTAACTTCGTCTCATCATTATAGTTGTGCACATATGTCACCCCATTCCTTTTTGAAACACCAAGCATAATTACCTGTGTCCCTTTGGGGTAGCGAGATGAGGAGAATTTGACTCGCTATTTACAATTGATCTTTAGAATTGAGAATACTACATATAAATATATCTAGTGCTACTGCCAATAGTGACACTTGGAAACAGCGAAGTTTCCTGGCCTACGCTTTAATTAATGTGAGAGGGGAGGGAATCATTTTGAGAACTCTTCAATTTTCTTTTTCCTTTGATAAATAAGGCCAGTGGCGTAGCTAGGGGGGCGGTGGGGGTGGTCCTCCCCGGGCGGCACACATTTTGGGGGCGGCATTTGGGGGCATTTGAAAATTATATCCCTTTCTGACAACCATCTTTTTTCTTTTGAAAGAGGAACACCCGGGTGAAAATAAAATATTCGTACTTTCAAGTCGTAATTAACGGATTTTCACAACATTTTTTTACAATTATATACTGTTTGTTATAACTAACGCATAACCGTTAAGAAATTTAAAATCGCATAAAAATTGCATCGATTTTTTTTTAAAATTAAGCGGTATACATCACAGTTGACACTTTTATAAGAAACCAACACAAAGAACACATCACCGCTGGACCGAATATACTATTAATATCGCCGCAACAGTTATTGCGTGGATTTTTGACATGCACAGAATGATACGCGAACTAGTACCTACATGGCATGGTGGTTCAACTATTGTGTTTAACTTGCAAGTAGTAATTTATATTATTGTATAAGTTTACAGATAATAATTCTACGGTAATTTATTAATATTTAATTTTATTTTTGGGTGTATTTATTTTATTTTCATTTAAGTAGCTCAAACAAAATTTGTGTGTTTCATTAAAATGCGTTTATTCACTAAAATATGTTACACCTATCCTATTAAAGTAATGATTAGATAGTTTGAATTAGTCTATTCTTACTGAAAATTATTGCGATTTTTGACAACAAAGATTAATCGCGATTGTTGTTTTTTCTCCAAATTTTGCATAATGGTGAAAGTTTGTTAAGAATGTGGATGTTGTATTCACCATTGCAGAAAATTATATATTGTTTTTGCTGTTTACTGTTTGATGATCTTTTCCTATCAAATTTTAACACGGAAAATGGTTTTAACAAATAGAGGAAATTTAATCTCAAAATAAGTCAACACGAGTTGAGTCTACTGCACATTCGATCATTTTCCCAATGGAAGGAATTAGAGATAAGAATTGGACAAGGCGCAACTTTTGATAAACGACAACAGAATCTTGATAAAGAAATAAGAAAAAAATGATAGAAAATTCTAACAATACTTGATATAATTAGATTCTTAGCAAAACAAAATTTGGCGTTGAGATACTTTCATGATGCCCCTCAACGCCAAATTTTGTTGACCAAAAATGGTCCAGGTTTTATGGCTGTACCTACACTACAAAAGAGACATTGCATTGGAAAAATGGAGGAAAAGGCACCCTTGATTTATTAAAATTTATTCAATAGTATAGATTGGAAACTTCTGTAACCAACATTGTAATCTTGCTAAGAATTTTATAAAAATTATTGTTATCAGTGTTGCTAGTTGTGAATGGAGCTTCTCCAAACTGAAGTTGATAAAAAAAATTATCTTCGTTCCACAATGAGTGTATAAATTAAGACTATAAAATCTTGCAATATTGTCCATAGAACAAATTATAAAATTATTCAAATTTTGATAGCATAATACTCGATTTTTCTACAATGAAACTTAGAAAAATGAATTTATAAATAATATGTTTACATACTAATGTACACTATTTGTTTATAAAAATAATAATGAATTCATATTTTTTTGGGTGTAAATTTGGAATACGTTTTTCTCGACACCTGCAACCTCAGTAACCTTTAAAAACTGTATCTTGTATTTTTATAAAATATGTATTTATAGTTATAACATCTTATTTAGCCTCCTTTATTGCTACTTACTTAAATATGGCATCCAATGGTAAAAATGTTCACCACCTTCACTTGGTTTCAATTACAATTATTTATTTGTTTATTAATTTATAAAAACCATGGTACTATTAGCTTAGAAAGGGCGGCAAATTGGAGACCGCCCCGGGCGGCAAAAGGTCTAGCTACGCCACTGAATAAGGCTTAATTTATTTCACATTTTCGCAGCTAATAAATAGACAGCGAACAGTGGCGTAGCTAGTGTTGGGGCCATAGTGTCACTCACAACGTCTAGACAGCGAACAGTGGCGTAGCTAGTGTTGTTGTCATAGTGTCAATCACAACGTCTTTTACGACCGCCATGTATTTGTTCAATTAGTCCCCAGTGTATCGCTGACAAGCACATTGATGGTCAGAATGTGATAACATTTTTTAAAAATTCTTACAGCGTAGAGATATAATTATTTTCCTTATACAATTTATTTGATTTTTTTTCTGGTCTTTAAAACTGCAAATCTGACAAGTACTTAATCAAAATGAATAATTTTTGCTGCATCACTTTTGATTGTTGATGTACATGAAAAATGGTTGGTATAATTTATTCTGTTAACTTTAACCTATTCAAAGTGACTTGTGTTACGTAATTAAAATTATTTCTTCCATAATTAAAAATAAAACGTCTTATGTTTAATTTTGCTGACAATTATGGTAACTGGATATAGTCTCTTTTATCATCCAAATTAATACGTATGATTGTTCCAAACTATTTGTTAGCTAAATAAATTAAAATTATCAAAACCTTTTCAAAAGCAAATGCAGCATATTAGAATTAATTTTCTTAATCGAGAAACTGAAAACGGTTAGTTTAAAAAAAATTCTTGTAGCCAAAGTCCATGTCAATGAGCTGGAAGAAACATGATATCTCCATTCTTGTCAACATTTTTAACTAGAAACATTTTATTCTAGAGAAAAGTTTAGATGTAATCCGATTAGCCGAGGGCCAAGCTCTCACAAAGTGGCCCTTTCATAAATGGAAAATGCGATGAGATTAGTTTCTGTGTTCAGGGCATTCGCTCAAGTTACAAAAATACAAGTTAAATGTCATCAACGTTTGTTTTCTACGTAGTGATAAACTTGGACACTACCGTTAGAAACATGAGGTAAAGTAATCAATGTTAATTATAGGCTTTTAGATTTGTTGCTATTAATATTATTGAAAAACCTTGTAACAACATATTCTGGAATTAAATTTGTTGCTATTAATGATATTGAAAAACCTTGTAACAACATATTCTGGCATGACATTTGTTGCTATTAATAATATTGAACAACCTTGTAACAACATATTCTGGCATTAAAATTGTTGCAATTAATAATGCTGGGGAACTTGTAACACATCTACATTGTAAGAGAAACAGATTTTCCCTTGCAATTAATAATGCTGGGGAACTTGTAACACATCTACATTGTAAGAGAAACATATTTTCCCTTGCAATTAATAATCAGTGCAGTCTGTTGTTTTGAGCCTACTAATGAAAAAGTAAAAAAACAAATAAAATCTGCTGAAGTTTTGTGTGGTCTTAATTGTGCCATCTTCTTTGTATCAGATGAAATCTTTTCGGAATATTTAACTTTAAAATAATCGTCCCATGAAGATGTTTCGAAATAAATTAAAAATATCTGTCTGCTTGCGTCATTGATATAGCAACATTGAGTCTCTCATTCGCCAAGGACATACACAAAAATTGTGTAAGCACGATGGGCTAACAATCCTAAACCCTTGAGTCAATCACGAGTTGTCCCATCTTGACACTCCGTGTGATGCTTTGATTCCGAAGACTCTCCCATGAGAAGTCAGTTCGCAATGGAGTATTTGATGCTAATGACGTCATGACTTTGGTGTGCTCAATAACTCAATATGTGAAGACGTACACTGCCTATGACAGTCATGGCGAATCTATGGCACGCATGCCACAGTTTGCTCCCAGAGCTTCATCAGCCGGCACGCGACTAAAATATTTCTTCCTTAATGAAACCAGTTAAGCAAGACCACCATTTTCTGGTTTCAGTGGAGTATTGACACTTTGCTATGAATAAAGTGGGTTTTCGTTGAATTTTGGGCATGTGGCCCCAAAAAAGGTTCGCCCCCACTGGCCTATGATAATTCAAATGAATCTGGAATTGATTTCTAAACATCTAATTCTAAAGGTGTTGTCTTTGGAAATAGTGGTAACAACGTGAATTTTAATTAATAAACTCAGTTGCTTGGTTAGGTTTTCGGTGTTTGGATCGCAGTGCAAAAAACAATCATTCTTACTAGATTATCAATCACATCGATGACAATCATTCTTACTAGATTATCAATCACATCGATGACAATCATTCTTACTACATTATCAATCACATCGATGACAATCATTCTTACTAGATTATCAATCACATCGATGACAATCATTCTTACTACATTATCAATAACATCGATGACAATCATTCTTACTAGATTATCAATAACATCGATGACAATCATTCTTACTACATTATCAATAACATCGATGACAATCATTCTTACTACATTATCAATAACATCGATAACAATCATTCTTACTAGATTATCAATAACATCGATAACAATCATTCTTACTACATTATCAATAACATCGATACATAGAGTAGCACTAATAATACATTTGATACAATAATATTCGATACTTGCAATATAAACATTGATAGAATTTAAGGTGAACCTGATTTATGTAGTGAGATCCTACTGGAGCCAGATTTACAAATAAAAAAACAAAATAACATACGTCATCACTTGACTTAGGTGACTAGTTTCACTCGACTGTTCATTACAGCAGTTCATTACTATAGACATGACAATGATGACATATACTCATATTAAATCATTAAAATGTAAAATAATTACATTCGAATAAGTAATATTAAGTTCCATAAGTTCAAGATGCAGTGGCGTAACAACGGGTTGGCATCGGGGCAGTTGCCAAGGGTGCCAGCTCAAAAGGGCGCCACTAAATCTCAAATTTTTAATTTTGTGTTTAAATAAATACAGTCGGACCTCTCTAAGTCGAACTCAAAAGGACCCGGAAGAAAAAATTCGACCTACGGAGTTTTTGATTTAGGGAAAATGGCGTTATAGGTGCCGATTAATCAAGGACAATGTAGATATTGAGAGGTGGGGGGAACAGCCATACCGGCTAGTAGGCTTGACAGGAAAGAGAGGCGGTGTCTATGTTTCAAAAGAAAGGAAGCCAACTTGCTTTGACATGCTGACACGAGCACGTGAGAGGAGACACCTCCCCCCCCCACTTTACTCCCTCCACAGTGGAATGGGGGTAGTGAGATTTTTCTTTATAAAATGAGTCGCAGCATGCAGCAAAGGGACGCGAATTAGTTACATGTACCACTTACCACTCCTTTTCTTGTCTTTGTCATTTTTTGTACTTGCAAGGTTCACTTAATCCCTCGTGGAATGCACTAAGATAAGATTTTACGTCCATTTACGTGGCTCTACGGAACACGTGTTCTGAAATGTCACTCCAGAATAATAACCCAAACGCTTTGGAAATTCGACTGAGATGTTGAAAGCAAAATATCTTTGAGTTAAGGAGATATAAAATACATTAGTCTTATGGAATTTGGCCGGGACCTAACAGTTAATTCGATATAGGGAGTTTTTCGAATTAGGGACGTTCGACTTAGTGAGGTTCGACTGTATTTCCCTTTTATCCTCGATAAGAAAAAAGTGATTAATTAATTATATTTAAATATATTTCATTTAAACCATTTTAATATTTTTATTATGTTTGTGACCTTTGCGGTGCTTCTTGCCATACAAATGTCAATATGATTTACAGTCTTTCTTTTAAAAAGAACAATCTTACTATGCCCATCCCACTTTCGAGGGAGTAAAGTGGGGGGGGGGAGGAAAGGTGTCTCCTCTCACGGGCTAGTGTCGGTATGTCAAAGGAAGTTGGCTCCTTTCATATAAAACATCACCGCCCCTCCTTCCTGTCAAGCCTTCTAGCCTTTATGGCTGTCCCCCCCTCTCAATATCAACATTGTCCTTGATTAATCTGCGCCAATGCCCCTAACTCGAAAACTCCGTCAGTCGAATTTTTAATCCCCTTGAGTTACTAGAGTTGGACTTAGAGAGGTCCGACTGTATTATCAATACGCCAGCTAACGGAAGTGATGAGCTGTAGTCGGTGGAGTGTTACATAAATTTACTTTTAATTGTGAGTTTCTATCGTTATGTATGAGATAATGAGTATGACACATTGACACTATTGGTTTTATTTAAAAGACACGTTCCGTCAAGTTTTGCTGAAGTCTTTATTAAAGAAAAAATATCCCGTTTTATCCACCAATTTATTAGGTATTATTTAGTAAATAATAAACTGCAAATTAGTATTGTTCCTGTCTTATGCAATTTTTATATTCACGTTGTATGACTGTCACTGTCAGACTACGTAATTATTGTCATAAATAAAATAAGAGAAATTCAATTATTTTTTCTAAAAAATAAAAAAATCGCAAAGCTGAAATTTGTCAATTTATCAAGGGCGCCCAAAAACCTAGTTACGCCTCTGTCAAGATGAAACATAATACATAATCATAAGCTCATAATGCTAATTTAGTAGTTTTAATTTTTAGTTTTCAGTTTCAATTTTTAGATTTCACATTTTTTTCAGTTGGCAAATTGGCAGCTCAGTTCCAACTTGCAACAACAGTGATAGTTTATAGTTATTGCGTGAATTGTTCACTGAATGGTAGCAACTGCTGCACTCACACACTCTAGTATCGCGCGGAGTGCATTCATTAATACATGCGACGCATGCGCGATCAATGTTCCCTCTAAGGTTCGTTGTTCCATGTCCTATGTTCCCTCTAAGGTTCCTTGGTCCGTGTGCAACGTAACAAATCTCGTGTTCAAAGTTGCACAGAAACCATTCTTGCGTCACATAGTCTACAACATTTACTGCGCGAAAATTCTAAACTGCTGCGCGGCGACGTTAACATATCTCAAAGGGAACATTTTGCAGAGCCATCATTGTGCCATTTTGACTCAAACGGGTCGTACACCAATGGCGTCACGAACCTAAGGGTGAGGAGGGTCACACATTTGTGATGATGTGTGACGAGGGGGGAGGAGATTCACACATTAGTGATGATGTGTGGCGAGGGGGGTGGGAGGAGATTCACACATTTGTGATGATGTGTGGCGAAGGGGGTGGGAGGAGATTCACACATTTGTGATGATGTGTGACGAGGGGGGTGGGAGGAGGGTCACACATTTGTGATGATGTGTGATGAGGGGGTGGGAGGAGGGTCACACATTTGTGATGATGTGTGACGAGGGGGGTGGGAGGAGGGTCAAACATTTGTGATGATGTGTGACGAGGGGGGTGGGAGGAGGGTCACACATTTGTGATGATGTGTGACGAGGGGGGGTGGGAGGAGGGTCACACATTTGTGATGATGTGTGACGAGGGAGGTGGGAGGAGGGTCACACATTTGTGATGATGTGTGACGAGGGGGGTGGGAGGAGGGTCACACATTTGTGATGATGTGTGACGAGGGGGTGGGAGGAGGGTCACACATTTGTGATGATGTGTGATGAGGGGGTGGGAGGAGGGTCACACATTTGTGATGATGTGTGATGAGGGGGGAGGAGGGACACACATTTGTGATGATGTGTGATGAGGGGGGAGGAGGGTCACACATTTGTGATGATGTGTGATGAGGGGGGTTGGAGGAGATTCACACATTTGTGATGATGTGTGACAAGGGGGAGGAGGGTCACACATTTGTGATGATGTGTGACGAGGGGGTGGGAGGAGGGTCACACATTTGTGACGATGTGTGAGGAGGGGGTGGGAGGAGATTCACACATTTGTGATGATGTGTGATGAGGGTGTGGGAGGAGGGTCACACATTTGTGATGATGTGTGATGAGGGGGTGGGAGGAGGGTCACACATTTGTGATGATGTGTGATGAGGGGGGGGAGGAGGGTCACACATTTGTGATGATGTGTGATGAGGGGGGTTGGAGGAGATTCACACATTTGTGATGATGTGTGACAAGGGGGGTGGGAGGAGGGTCACACATTTGTGATGAAGTGTGATGAGGGGGGTGGGAGGAGGGTCACACATTTGTGATGATGTGTGATGAGGGGGGTTGGAGGAGATTCACACATTTGTGATGATGTGTGACGAGGGGGGTTGGAGGAGATTCACACATTTGTGATGATGTGTGACGAGGGGGGTTGGAGGAGATTCACACATTTGTGATGATGTGTGACGAGGGGGGTGGGAGGAGGGTCACACATTTGTGATGTGTGACGAGGGGGGTGGGAGGAGGGTCACACATTTGTGATGATGTGTGACGAGGGGGTGGGAGGAGGGTCACACATTTGTGATGATGTGTGACGAGGGGGTGGGAAGAGATTCACACATTTGTGATGATGTGTGATGAGGGTGTGGGAGGAGGGTCACACATTTGTGATGATGTGTGATGAGGGGGTGGGAGGAGGGTCACACATTTGTGATGATGTGTGACGAGGAGAAGGCTTTGTTGTTGTTTTAAAGAACTGTGACGTCACATCAAGGCACGCAACTTTAAATAAAGGTTCAGCTTAAATCTTTGATTACCTACAATTTATTAAATGGCGTTTTAAATGGCTTATTGCGTGTTACGGTATTAGAGAGCAGCCTTACACTTAACTAAATACATACTTAATGACACTAAAGGGATTTGAATTAAACGACCCAGTAAAAACAAAGTTGTTGACTATAAATCCCTTATATATGAGACATAACTATAAGTATTGATTTTGTTCAAACGCGACAAACTTTTACAGACTGAAACCGAATTATCTCCCCTGGTCTTAAAACAGGGGGAAGGCGGGAAGGGGTGTTGACATCGACGGGTGGCGTCAACGCTTGAACTCAACTGGCACGTGAAAGAAAAACAACAAACTGTGAAATTGAATTACAGACCTTGTATTGAGATAAACCAAAAATGCAATAATTTAGTTACGGTACATTCGATCGATCTGAAATTTTGATACGATGCATTGTTAGATTACACGAGTCTATGTGCAAAATTTCAGCTCGATGTCATCATGGTAAGTGTGTCATTTTTGTGTTTTGTTTTTCGGCCCGAGTGACGTTTGAAGAGATGACGACAATATTTTGAAGTTAATATAAGGGATTTAATAAACAACCCCGTAAAAACAAAGTTTTTGACTATAAATCCCTTATATATGAGACATAACTAAAAGTATTGATTATGTTCAAACGCGACAAACATTTACAGACTGACACCGAGTGATATCCACTGGCTTTAAAGCGGTGGAGGGACGGGAGGGGGTTCTAAATCCCATTAATCTGTCTTAATCACATTAATCTGTCTAAACCACATCAATCTGTCTAAATCACATTAATCTGTCTAAATCACAGTAATCTGTCTAAAACAAATTAATCTGTCTAAATCATATTAATCTGACTAAATTACATTAATCTGTCTAAATCATATTAATCTGTCAAAATCATATTAATCGGCCTAAATCACATTAATCTGTCTAAATCACATTAATCTGTCTAAATCCCATTAATCTGTCTAAATCCCATTAATCTGTCTAAATCACATTAATCTGTCTAAATCAAATTAATCACCTCATTTCCTTCTGGAAATTTCAAGTGTTTTAAAATATTTACTGAATTGATGGGAGTAAAAACCTTTTTAAAGTTACCTTTAAATTGACGCTGATAATGAGTTATTTGTTCAACCTTTTTCACTTCTTTTAATAGTGCGACCTAAATTGTGTATGCCAGACTTGAATCAGATATTGACAGTAGACTTGAATCAGATATTGACAGTAGACTTGAATCAGATATTGACAGCAGACTTGAATCAGATATTGACAGCCGACTTGTATCAGATATTGACAGCAGACTTGAATCAGATATTGACAGTAGACTTGAATCAGATATTGACAGCAGACTTGAATCAGACATTGACAGCAGACTTGAATCAGACATTGACAGCAGACTTGAATCAGACATTGACAGCAGACTTTATTCAGACATTGACAGCAGACTTGAATCAGATATTGACAGCAAACTTGAATCAGACATTGACAGCAAACTTGAATCAGATATTGACAGCAGACTTGAATCAGATATTGACAGCAGACTTGAATCAGATATTGACAGCAGACTTTAATCGCGTGCATAGAAAGTTGTGATTAAAGAGAATACTTTGAATTTGGATTTTAAAGTGTTACCGCTACTCTGAAACTTGGTGTCATTAAAGTTTTATAAAAAAACCAGATGTCAAAGTTGTTATTAAAAACTTTAGAATGTAACGGCTTGTCAAAGTTGCTGTTAAAACAAAACATTTAACCGGATGTCAGATTTGCTATTGCAACATTTCAGATGTGATCGGATGTTAGCAGATGCGTAACTAGGTTTTTGGCGCCCTTGGCTAATTTATTTTTGGCACCCTTGATAAATTGACAAGTTTCAGCTTTGAGATTTTTTCATTTGTTAGAAAAAATAATTGACTTTCTCTTATTTTATTTATGACAATAATTACGTAGTATGACAGTGACAGTCATACAACGTGAATATAAAAATGCATAAGACAGGAACAATACTAATTTACGGTTTATTATTTACTAAATAATACCAAATAAATTGGTAGATACATCCTTAGATTCTTACGTTAATAAAGACTTCAGCAAAAATTGAAGTATCATGTATTATAAATAAAAACAATAGTTTCAATGTGTCATACTCATTATCTCATACATAACGATAGAAACAATAGTGTCAATGTGTCATACTCACTATCTCATACATAACGATAGAAACTCACAATTAAACGTTAATTTAAGCAACACTCCACCGATTCACTCCTATGTCCTATATCCCAGGTTCAAAATTTAATTTTTCTTGCTTTAATTTTTGCAAACTTAGTGATTATTTCATCGAAGTTTATTTAACTGGTAAGTCCACGTTTGATGGAAAGAAGAGTTAGAGATGATGTGCGTTGTTGACTTGAAGTCGATCTCAAGTAATTTTTGATAATTTTGTAGTTTGCTGAAACTCCTTTCAGCAGTGGCTACTGGGGTTGGCATTGTAAATGTTTTCAGAGCTCGTTCGATATTCGGGTACAATTCTAGCAAATTCCATGTAGCGAGAACACTTAGAAGATCTAAATGAAACATGTCCACGGATTTTTTGTTTGGCAATAGTTCAATCATTTGGTGTTTAAAGCATTTTATTTCATTATAAATTGCACTTTATTTTTTTTCAGATTTTGAGTTAGGGAAACTGGCGTAATAGGCGCAGAATAATCAATTACAATGGTTATATTGATGGGGGGGGGGACAGCGATAGAGGCTAGAAGGGTTGACAGGAAAGAGAGGCGGTGTCTGATGTTTCATATGAAAGAAGCCAACTTGCTTTGACATACCCGTGAGAGGAGACACCTTCCCTCCCCTCCCTCACTTTACTCCATCGACAGTGGGATAGGGATAGTAGGAGTTTTCTTTTGTAAAGAAAGACTGTAAAATCATATTGACATGTGTATGATAAGAAGCCCCGCAAGGCCACAAACATAATAAAAAATATTATAATGGTTTAAATGAAATATATTTACATATAATTAATTATTCACTTTTTTATCGAGGATTAAAGAGAAATACAGTATGACCTCGCTAAGTCGAACTTCCCTAAGTCGAAAACCTCCCTATATAGAACTAATTGTTAGGTCCCGGCCAAATTCAATTAGACAAATTAATGTATTTTAGATCTCCTTAATTGCTACTTAATCACAATTACTAAGGAAATGAAATTCGTATGATAGTGTGTTGTTGTTTTTCCTGGCCTGTTTATTCATTCCATTCAACGCTCGAATGCCGGACGAGAAGAAGGAGAATTCGGATGTTTGTTCTTGCTAATGGAAAAGAAAAGTTTATTACAATCTATCCAGTTGTTTTTTTTTATAGATTGTTGTTGCGTTATATTTCCACATTTTAAAATTATTGATTTATGTATCATTACTACCTTGCACTTTGTTCTTTTATTCTCTTGTATTTCTAAGTTTAATATTTCGGCTTTTGTCAGTTGTGTGTTTTTACCGGCAATGAATCTTGCAGATTTTGTTAAAAAATATTTTTAAATTTACGTTTTAAAAATTTTTTTAAACTTATTTTTATATGATGTGTCCCGTACAGAAGAGGCATATTCTAGTAAGGCCTGACCAATGTAAGGACTGTCCAATGTAAGGACTGACCAGTGTAAGGTCTGACCAATGTAAGGCCTGACTATTGTAAGGCCTGACCAATGTAAGGACTGACCAATGTAAGGACTGACCAATGTAAGGACTGACCAATGTAAGGACTGACCAATGTAAGGACTGACCAATGTAAGGCCTGACCAATGTAAGGACTGACCAATGTAAGGACTGACCAATGTAAGGACTGACCAGTGTAAGGTCTGACCAATGTAAGGTCTGACCAATGTAAGGCCTCACCAATGTAAGGACTGACCAATGTAAGGACTGACCAATGTAAGGACTGACCAATGTAAGGACTTACCAATGTAAGGACTGACCAATGTAAGGACTTACCAATGTAAGGACTGACCAATGTAAGGACTGACCAATGTAAGGCATGACCAATGTAAGGACTTACCAATGTAAGGACTGACCAATGTAATGACTGACCAATATAAGGACTGACCAATGTAAGGACTGACCAATGTAAGAACTGACCAGTGTAAAGTAGAAATTTAGTTTTAATTCCTTATTACAATGTTCAACAAATTTCTTCATCAGTAAGATAAAACAATAAATATAAGTTAAACATGTTTTAGAAGATATAAGTTTACCCGCTCAAAACAAACCAAAAATCAACTTAAAAGTTTTACCAAGTTTCAAGATAGTTAAATATGGCACGGCACGGTGTAGCATCGACCATGAACTGCTCCAATATGGCGGTACTCCTTAGGTCTACCGTGGATGTTCATTACGTTCATCTTAGGGGCAAATATGAATTGAAAACTTGCTGCCGAGGGTAAGGAATGGTTTCTTCAAAGTAGATTTAAAAATCTTTTGATTGCTTTAAAAATACTTCTATATTTATTTGATCGTAATGTCTTTAATGTTTTAGTAAAACATAATTATTAATTAGCGATCGGATAAGAATTAAGTCGGCTAAAGCAAAGAGAACGGTGCGCTCAACTATTTTAATTGCAGAGCTTAACTTCCGGGAATGAAATGTTGTATGTTTAGGGAATAAGTGCAATTATTTTTATCCATAAACGTAATTAAGGTTGTAGTTTTAGTTTTAGGGTCTGGGTTAGGTTTAGTTGTCTATTTCTTAAATTAAAATAGAAAAAAAAATATAGCAACCAAAAATACCATTTATCGAGCGCACCGTTCTCTTTGCTTTTACCAATTAAGTCATTAAGAAGATAAAACCATTTGTCCTTGTCTGTACAGTTTTATTCATCACTAACCTAGAATACAATATTATTCAAATGATTGATAATAATAATATTGCATAATAACTTCCAGACCCGCGCCAGAAATATTTGGTCCTCAGACTATTGGGTAAGGGGTAAGTGTATGGCCATTTTCTTCACACACACGGGACATCAGTATTTAAAAATCAAGTGTGAGGGTCCGGTATCTATTAGGACCCAGATCACAGTACCATTCCTCCTCCTCTGGAGTCGGGTCTCCAACAACTTTTTGAAATCATCAAGATTACGTCTTGGATTATTGAAGTTACGAAATATCTCAAATTGAGGTGATTGCATGAGATGGGAAACATTTATTCTTTGAATATTTCCATTGGCTTTGTTGAACCTTCTCATCCATGAGGAGCAGCCGTCAATCATCGTCGACGTCTGCTATCCTTCCAAGGGCATAGACCACCTACGAGGGTCTTCCAGGCATCACTATCCTTGACCAGCCTTTCAGGATCTTCCAGTCATGGCCAATTTTCTTGAAGTCTGCCTCCAACTCTCGGTGTCAAGTGTTTCTTGGACGGCCTCTTGTCCGCTGAGGGTTCCAGTTCAAGGCCTGCCTTATTGTATTGGAGGCAGATTTTCCTGGCGTGTGGCCAATCTATCGCCACGCCTTCCGGGGAATCTCTTGATAGACTGCCACAATGCCAGGTTGATGATTTTTCCATTGGCTTTAGTGATGTAAATTTTGTTTGTCTTCCATAGCGTATGAAAATGACCAAAATAATAGTCAACGGTGAGTGCGCAAAGTGCTTGCCAGTCACAATGTGTCAATTGTTTGGACAAACGTGTTTGGAAATATTAGATCACGGTTTAAAAACACTTCTGTTCCATAAAGCTGAGTTGACACTCTTGAGATGAGTGCTGAACACTATCCTTACATATCAATTGTGTTCTTTGTGTTTCAAGTTGCTGTCAATGGATTACGTCAACGAAATGATAACATTAATTCACTGAGATAGAAATCTTATTATTCATCATCAAAATTAATGAAAGAAACATTTCTCTTGTGTACATCAGATTATTGCAATTTAATATAGACAAGAGATTTATTTTATTATAGTACTATGATTTCCCGTGGTCGTCTAGAGGTAGCGCGCTGGACTGCCGAACCCAGACAGAAGAGAGTCACGGGTTCTATTCTCGGTGCATGCAAGGCCCCCGGGGCATAGTGCTAGCCACACAATCCCTTGCTCCTTAGTGGTGGCTAAATAAAACTTGTGAACGCTACTTCACATGCCCCATAGTCCGTCATGGACTGGAAAGGGGTTTATTATTATTATTATTATTACTATGATTTCAATAAATAATCTTACTCAGCTCATTGGAAGTATTCAAGTATAGGAAATTTCCTTTTGTTATTTCCAAAGTTTTATTCAATTCAGATATGCTAAAATGAAATTGATTTTTTTCTTTTTAGCTGTTAAAACCAATACATGGCACCGAGAATCATTTTAAAACTCGTACCCTAGGAAAATTAGACGCAACCTTTTCTGAAGTAAGACTCCATTGTTCGTACCTTGAAATATGTCTTCGTTTTTAGGTTTACGCTCATAATTAGAGTTTTTAAAAACTAAAAGAAAAAAAATGTAAGCACTGTGCATCAGACCATAATTAATATGTACTAATCTAACCATTGACCAGCAATATGGAGTCTCTTTTTAAACATAATTAATATGCAATAATCTAACCATTGGCCAGCAGTATGGAGTCTACTTTGAACGCATGTCTGGAAAGAGCCATTGTCAACAAGAAAGACTGGTGGACGGGTCTGAGCCATGGGTGTCTCAATAAAGGAGTCGGCGAAAAGATTCGACGTTACAGCTATCTTCAAGCTTTGTCAGCCAGAAAGGTCATTAACAATTAAACATTTATTCTGAGGAAATGGAACTTTAGATGAAACACATTATATCGACTTTTAGCTGAGGAAAAAACGATTGTATTACACAGACATAAAGAATATATATTTCAGAGGAAAATGTGGCATCATTCTGAATTCTGGTGTAAAAGATTGGGTTTTATATCAGAGTGTCAGTGCTGCTAGTCAGGAGATTAAGTCTAAAGTCTAAAGTAATATCAAAATGAGGGATCTTGGCAGATATTTTTGTAGGGATCTTACTTGGGACCCTGGTAGGTATCTTGGTAGGGATCTTGGTAAGGATCTTGGTAGGGATCTTGGTAGGGTTCTTGGTAAGGATCTTTGTAGGGTTCTTGTTAAGGATCTTTGTAGTAATCTTGGTAAGGATCTTGGTAGAGATTTTGGTAGAGATCTTAGTTGGGATCTTAATTGGGATCTTAGTTGGGATCTTAGTTGGGATCTTGGCAGGTATAGGTGTACTGTAGTTTAACTTGTACCATTTTTACTTAAAGGAATCTACTTTGATTTTCTAAACATATTACAATTAATATTATTTTTCAAATTATTGAATCAAGATTTGCTGAAAGAATACGTCATTATTATCAGTTAATTCATTGGGTATTCGTTTTAAGCATTCGTTGCATCATTCTAACCACCAACTAAATCCCGTTTATACTCTTAATAGATAAGCAGATAATTATATAGGTAAGTGTCAACTAATCTAATTAACACATCTCTAACTAACTCAGATAACGTCCCTGAAATATCAACTAAATGAGCTGTAACTAACTCAGATAACGTCCCTGAAATATCAACTAAATGAGCAGTAACTAACTCAGATAACGTCCCTGAAATATCAACTAAATGAGCTGTAACTAACTCAGATAACGTCCCTGAAATATCAACTAAATGAGCTGTAACTAACTCAGATAACGTCCCAGAAATATCAACTAAATGAGCTGTAACTAACTCAGATAACGTCCCTGAAATATCAACTAAATGAGCTGTAACTAACTCGGATAACGTCCCTGAAATATCAACTAAATGAGCTGTAGCTAACTCAGATAACGTCCATGAAATATCAACTAAATGAGCTGTAACTAACTCGGATAACGTCCCTGAAATATCAACTAAATGAGCTGTAACTAACTCAGATAACGTCCATGAAATATCAACTAAATGAGCTGTAACTAACTCGGATAACGTCCCTGAAATATCAACTAAATGAGCTGTAAATAACTCAGATAACGTCCCTGAAATATCAACTAAATGAGCTATAACTAACTCAGATAACGTCCCTGAAATATCAACTAAATGAGCTGTAACTAACTCAGATAACGTCCCTGAAATATCAACTAAATGAGCTGTAACTAACTCAGATAACGTCCCTGAAATATCAACTAAATGAGCTGTAACTAACTCAGATAACGTCCCTGAAATATCAACTAAATGAGCTGTAACTAACTCGGATAACGTCCCTGAAATATCGCACGTAGTGTTCTTTGAATGAAAAAATACACAGTTGTGATGTGCAAATATTAATATAGTTTAGGTGAATGAAAACATAATCAGCTTGGGGTCACTGGGTGGTGACAGTATTCTAACGTGTGAGCACTTGGTGGTGACATTATTCTAACGTGTGAGCACTGGGTGGTGACATTATTCTAACGTGTGAGCACTGGGTGGTGACATTGTTCTAACGTGTGAGCACTGGGTGGTGACATTATTCTAACGTGTGAGCACTGGGTGGTGACATTATTCTAACGTGTGAGCAATGGGTGGTGACATTATTCTAACGTGTGAGCACTGGGTGGTGACATTGTTCTAACGTGTGAGCACTGGGTGGTGACATTATTCTAACGTGTGAGCACTGGGTGGTGACATTATTCTAACGTGTGAGCAATGGGTGGTGACATTATTCTAACGTGTGAGCACTGTGTGGTGACATTGTTCTAACGTGTGAGCAATGGGTGGTGACATTGTTCTAACGTGTGAGCAATGGGTGGTGACATTGTTCTAACGTGTGAGCAATGGGTGGTGACATTATTCTAACGTGTGAGCACTGTGTGGTGACATTGTTCTAACGTGTGAGCAATGGGTGGTGACATTGTTCTAACGTGTGAGCAATGGGTGGTGACATTGTTCTAACGTGTGAGCGCTGGGTGGTGACATTATTCTAACGTGTGAGCAATGGGTGGTGACATTATTCTAACGTGTGAGCAATGGGTGGTGACATTGTTCTAACGTGTGAGCAATGGGTGGTGACATTGTTCTAACGTGTGAGCAATGGGTGGTGACATTATTCTAACGTGTGAGCACTGGGTGGTGACATTATTCTAACGTGTGAGCAATGGGTGGTGACATTGTTCTAACGTGTGAGCAATGGGTGGTGACATTGTTCTAACGTTAGAGCAATGGGTGGTGACATTATTCTAACGTGTGAGCAATGGGTGGTGACATTGTTCTAACGTGTGAGCAATGGGTGGTGACATTGTTCTAACGTGTGAGCAATGGGTGGTGACATTATTCTAACGTGTGAGCAATGGGTGGTGACATTATTCTAACGTGTGAGCACTGGGTGGTGACATTGTTCTAACGTGTGAGCAATGGGTGGTGACATTGTTCTAACGTGTGAGCACTGGGTGGTGACATTGTTCTAACGTGTGAGCACTGGGTGGTGACATTATTCTAACGTGTGAGCAATGGGTGGTGACATTGTTCTAACGTGTGAGCACTGGGTGGTGACATTGTTCTAACGTGTGAGCAATGGGTGGTGACATTGTTCTAACGTGTGAGCAATGGGTGGTGACATTGTTCTAACGTGTGAGCACTGGGTGGTGACATTATTCTAACGTGTGAGCAATGGGTGGTGACATTGTTCTAACGTGTGAGCAATGGGTGGTGACATTGTTCTAACGTGTGAGCAATGGGTGGTGACATTATTCTAACGTGTGAGCAATGGGTGGTGACATTGTTCTAACGTGTGAGCAATGGGTGGTGACATTGTTCTAACGTGTGAGCAATGGGTGGTGACATTGTTCTAACATGTGAGCACTGGGTGGTGACATTATTCTAACGTGTGAGCAATGGGTGGTGACATTGTTCTAACGTGTGAGCAATGGGTGGTGACATTGTTCTAACGTGTGAGCACTGGGTGGTGACATTATTCTAACGTGTGAGCAATGGGTGGTGACATTGTTCTAACGTGTGAGCAATGGGTGGTGACATTGTTCTAACGTGTGAGCAATGGGTGGTGACATTATTCTAACGTGTGAGCAATGGGTGGTGACATTGTTCTAACGTGTGAGCAATGGGTGGTGACATTGTTCTAACGTGTGAGCAATGGGTGGTGACATTATTCTAACGTATGAGCAATGGGTGGTGACATTATTCTAACGTGTGAGCACTGGGTGGTGACATTGTTCTAACGTGTGAGCACTGGGTGGTGACATTATTCTAACGTGTGAGCACTGGGTGGTGACATTATTCTAACGTGTGAGCACTGGGTGGTGACATTGTTCTAACGTGTGAGCACTGGGTGGTGACATTATTCTAACGTTTGAGCAATGGGTGGTAACATTATTCTAACGTGTGAGCACTGGGTGGTGACATTGTTCTAACGTGTGAGCAATGGGTGGTGACATTATTCTAACGTGTGAGCACTGGGTGGTGACATTGTTCTAACGTGTGAGCAATGGGTGGTGACATTATTCTAACGTGTGAGCACTGGGTGGTGACATTGTTCTAACGTGTGAGCACTGGGTGGTGACATTATTCTAACGTGTGAGCAATGGGTGGTGACATTATTCTAACGTGTGAGCACTGGGTGGTGACATTGTTCTAACGTGTGAGCAATGGGTGGTGACATTATTCTAACGTGTGAGCACTGGGTGGTGACATTGTTCTAACGTGTGAGCACTGGGTGGTGACATTGTTCTAACGTGTGAGCAATGGGTGGTGACATTGTTCTAACGTGTGAGCACTGGGTGGTGACATTGTTCTAACGTGTGAGCACTGGGTGGTGACATTGTTCTAACGTGTGAGCAATGGGTGGTGACATTGTTCTAACGTGTGAGCACTGGGTGGTGACATTATTCTAACGTGTGAGCACTGGGTGCTGACATTGTTCTAACGTGTGAGCAATGGGTGGTGACATTATTCTAACGTGTGAGCAATGAGTGGTGACATTGTTCTAACGTGTGAGCACTGGGTGGTGACATTATTCTAACGTGTGAGCAATGGGTGGTGACATTATTCTAACGTGTGAGCAATGGGTGGTGACATTGTTCTAACCTGTGCTACCTGAATGCTTGTTACATAAATAGTCATTTTGAAATCAATGAACTTGAACAGCCTTTGGCGTGGTAGTTTTAGTACTTTATGTGTGTGCTTGCATGTGTGTATGTGTCTGTATGTGTGTGTACATATATATTTGCGTGCGTGCGTTCATGTACGTATGGGTGTGTGTGAAATTTAATTTACTAGCACTAAAAACTAAAACGATAAATATTTCGATATTAAATGCAAATATATAACACAGACAGCGAGTCACGTGTTAAAACCGTTTGAACGGTAATAACAGAGAGAGCCAAGATATTATATTGTTCGCTAACTCTCTACATACAAAATAAGTATATTTTCAACACTTCAGACAGACAAAGCGTGTTCAACTTAAGTAGCATACAATTAAATGTCTAATATACTTTAACTCTATTGCAATGTCAGCTGAAGACCGTCATCTTAAACCCAACATTGCCCAGAGTTAGCAGCCTCAACACAACTTTGCAAAACAAAGAAAATCCGGGCACAAGTGATGACGTCAAATCACCGGATCCTCGCCTGTCTCCGGTAATTTTGGAGGACTTCACAAAACCGCCACGGGCCATCGAGGAAAGGCCGCCAATGCTCTTCACCCCTGGTAAGATCATCCCGAAGGAATCTGGGGCAATTTTCTATCGTCATGGTTTTATCCTTGTCAAAGTGGACGGGCTGTCGGTCGGTGTGCATTTTGATCTATCAAAATAAGAAAGTGGTGATTTTTTTTTAGATTAAAAAGAAAAGTGTAAAACAGAAAGATATTTACATGACGAGGGTTTTTATTATTTTTACAAAAACAACTTCGTGCTGTTAAAGAAATGAAAATTGATGATGATTTAGTTATAAAAAATTTAAAGTTTTTTTACGGTTTAATAAGTATGACAGATCAGTGTAAGGCGTAAGGGACTCAGAATAAATACAGCGCTTCAAACAGTTTCCTGTCTCAAATTGACGTGCATTGTATTAGGATAAAACACTTAACTTGGAATTAGGAACCTGTGTTACAACACAACACGAAAACTGACGTTTGCGCATCTCTAAGATTGCGTTCATGACCTTGTGTTAGTTTTTGATAGTCCGGTGTGGGGAGGGGAGTTTGGCTTGATGCGTATGGCCAAATTTGTAAATCCTAAAGATATGGAAACACAGGCAACATTGTTTTACTAGTAGCCTCAAATAAAAACACAATACTTGTCCTAGACGTATTCTATGGTCATTTGATGTCAACAACAAAACAATATAATTTACTTGAACCAAACCATGACCTCCCAAGTAAAGAAACTATTCAATAATGCCAAGTATTTGGGGGTTTTCTCTTGTATAAACATTTCTTATTTTAATTGTTTTCAAATCCAATAGATATGCTACTGGCTTTAAGGAAAGATGTTATTTATTTCTAATCTTTGCTGGATTTTCTTTTCTTGAATACAACATGTATATACGTCGTTGCGCACGAACTCCGGTTGAAGTAAGTATTTACTCCGGCTGAAGTAAGTATTTACTCCGGCTGAAGTAAGTATTTACTCCGGCTGAAGTAAGTATTTACTCCGGCTGAAGTAAGTATTTACTCCGGCTGAAGTAAGTATTTACTCCGGCTGAAGTAAGTATTTACTCCGGCTGAAGTAAGTATTTACTCCGGCTGAAGTAAGTATTTACTCCGGCTGAAGTAAGTATTTACTCCGGCTGAAGTAATTATTTCAAATAAAATGAAGATTATAAGGAAATGTAATGGCATGGCTTGACAACAATTTAAAATTACCTTTTTTTTTCTTTTTAAGATTATTGTCTACCGTAAAATACAGTTTGGAAAATGATTCACTACTATCTCGCATTCTGTAAGATTGTAAAGACCATTCTGTAAGATTTTAAAGACCATTCTGTAAGATTTTAAAGACCATTCTGTAAGATTGTAAAGACCATTCTGTAAGATTGTAAAGACCATTCTGTAAGATTGTAAAGACCATTCTGTAAGATTGTAAAGACCATTCTGTAAATTGTTAAAGAGGTTCACTACATCTTTTACATTGTTAATGACATGTCATATGTCATATGTCATGCAAACGGGGTTTATATGAGCCTGGCATTTTTAATAAGGTTCCCTAACGTTTTATTAAGTTTTAGTATGGTTCCGTACCATCTAGTATATTTTTGAAAGACGATTTACTACTGTCATGTACATTTTGGTTCCCTACTGCATTTAGAAGGCGATCTTGTTTGTCAAAGTCATTAGTTTCACTGCGTCAACAAATGGCTTCATCTTAGATGTGTTCAAACAGAACAAAAACATCAAATTTGTTATTTGTTATTTTGTAATTTGTAACAAAAAACTAGAGTAGGATGAAGGTAAAGGCTTTAAAATCATTTTCGCCAAAATTCAATTTAAAGTTTGAGATTTCTTTTCATTGACCAAAAAATGTGTTTTCCTTTTCTATTCCGTACTCAAACTGCAACAAATTACAGCCACTAAACGTTCCCTTTCGCAATTTGATACAAGATTCGTTTACATAGATAAATAATACATTATACATAGACGCAACTAGTTTCATCTCACTATTGAATCGTTTCAGACACGGTAGCACGAGATACATAGAAATATAAGCCACTGGTATCAATAACATTTGGAAGATGTGAAATGATGACTCTGGGCAACTACTCTTTAAATAATAGATTTAATCGGTTAGCGACTTCCTATATTGTTAATCGTGTTCAAAGAACTGTCTAGGCTCAGTCAAGGCTCAGTCAAGGCTCAGTCTAGGCTCAGTCAAGGCTCAGTCAAGGCTCAGTCAAGGCTCAGTCAAGGCTCAGTCTAGGCTCAGTCTAGGCTCAGTCTAGGCTCAGTCAAGGCTCAGTCAAGGCTCAGTCAAGGGTCAGTCTAGGCTCAGTCAAGGCTCAGTCAAGGCTCAGTCTAGGCTCAGTCAAGGCTCAGTCAAGGCTCAGTCAAGGCTCAGTCTAGGCTCAGTCAAGGCTCAGTCAAGGCTCAGTCTAGGCTCAGTCAAGGCTCAGTCAAGGCTCAGTCTAGGCTCAGTCAAGGCTCAGTCTAGGCTCAGTCAAGGCTCAGTCTAGACTCAGTCAAGGCACAGTCAAGGCTCAGTCAAGGCTCAGTCTAAGCTCAGTCTAGGCTCAGTCAAGGCTCAGTCAAGGCTCAGTCAAGGCTCAGTCAAGGCTCAGTCTAGGCTCAGTCTAGGCTAAGTCAAGGCTCAGTCAAGGCTCAGTCTAGGCTAAGTCAAGGCTCAGTCAAGGCTCAGTCTAAGCTCAGTCTAGGCTCAGTCAAGGCTCAGTCAAGGCTCAGTCAAGGCTCAGTCAAGGCTCAGTCAAGGCTCAGTCTAGGCTAAGTCAAGGCTCAGTCTAGGCTCAGTCAAGGCTTTGACGTTATTTGACATGCAAAGTTATTTCCTGAAGATGTACCTGAAGTCAGGTTTGATTTTTTAAAATCTATTTTTAAAAATGACTTGGACTACATGACAGCATTAGGGGGCACTATCACCAACTTAAGTGTTAAAAAAATAATAAATAATGTGCTATATTATACTAAAGTATGCTGTCATGTTCATTTAAAATGTTACAATGATCTTTAATTTCAATAACTTTTTATAGGAACCTTATTTAATGACAACTTGTGCAAATAGAGCTGTCAGCTATGGTGGTTGGGGAGGGAACAGGAGGGGGATATTTAAATAAAAGGAAAGACTAATCAAACCGAAAAAGAGGGGGGGGGGCTTTTTAAATGCGACAACTTTTAAATGTTGATATTGTATTTGACCAGCAGTCTAGAATAGTTTGATAAAACGTTCGTCATTTAAGGAAACAATGAGGTACGCACCGAACACTTAGTCGCTAGTGATTTGTTTTGTTTGTTTAAATTTTAGTTATGGGGCTAGGTTCAGTTTAGACGTATTAATTGTTTGAAGCCAAACTTGTAGGTATCAGTTCGATAGTGGAACCCATATCTAGCGACGGTCCACGGTCAATAGACTCGTATGCTGAGCGGGGTGCGCCGAGGTTGTAACGAGTCCAAGTAGAAAAAATCCACCCTTTCATTGTGTGGTAAATTTCGTTGAAGGTAGCACGACCGAGTTCCTGGGTGCCCAGATGCCCTCAGCGAGGACCGTCCCAGGGGTGTCACCTAGCTATAAGTTCCTTGTGAGGGAGGGGGTAAAATTGCTAGGAGAATTTCCCGGAAAGACCTATAAAGAGCGCTACGATCAGGACTTTTGAGTAGGATTGTGCTGTCATCTGTCACGTGATATATCACAGGGATTAATCATTCATTTATGCTATAGGAAACAGTTGACCAATGAATCAATGAATATTTTCTCGATTTGTTGTATATTCAATATAAAAAAACGTGACATACAAACAGGCACCTCATACCCTGTGTATTTATTATTTAATGTTTGTCCTAACAAGCACACGACACACGACATACGACATAACATTGTTGTATCATCACGACATAACGTTGTTGTATCATCACGACATAACATTGTTGTATCATCACGACATAACGTTGTTGTATCATCACGACATAACGTTGTTGTATCATCACGACATAACGTTGTTGTATCATCACGACATAACGTTGTTGTATCATCACGACATAACGTTGTTGTATCATTATAGCTGTAGTTGATGACGTCTTGTACTTTGGATATTTTCATTTGAAATGTAAGCAAACAATGGTCGTCTTCCTGCTTACATGATTTTTACAATGGAACCTTTGTTTACCTCAATGTTACAGTGGAACTCTTGTCTACTACCTTATTGTTACAATATAATCCTTGTTTACCTTATTGTTACAATATAATCCTTGTTTACCTTATTGTTACAATATAATTCTTGTTCACATCATTGTTACAATGGAACCCTTGTTTACCTCATTGTTACATTTGAACTCTTGTCTACCTCATTGTTACAATAGATCCCTTGTCTACCTCATTGTTACAGTGGAACTCTTGTCTACCTTATTGTTACAGTGGGACTCTTGTCTACCTCATTGTTACAATAGATCCCTTGTTTACATCATTGTTACAATATAACTCTTGTCTACCTCATTGTTACAGTGGAACTCTTGTCTACCTCATTGTTACAATAGAACCCTTGTCTACCTCATTGTTACAATAGAACCCTTGTCTACCTCATTGTTACAGTGGAACTCTTGTCTACCTCATTGTTACAATAGAACCCTTGTTTACCTCATTGTTACAGTGGAACTCTTGTCTACCTCATTGTTACAGTGGAACTCTTGTCTACCTCATTGTTACAATAGAATCCTTGTTTACCTCATTGTTACAGTGGAACTCTTGTCTACCTCATTTTTACAGTGGAACTCTTGTCTACCTCATTGTTACAATAGAACCCTTGTTTACCTCATTGTTACAGTGGAACTCTTGTCTACCTCATTTTTACAGTGGAACTCTTGTCTACCTCATTGTTACAATAGAACCCTTGTTTACCTCATTGTTACAGTGGAACTCTTGTCTACCTCATTGTTACAGTGGAACTCTTGTCTACCTCATTGTTACAATAGAACCCTTGTTTACCTCATTGTTACATTGGAACTCTTGTCTACCTCATTGTTACAATAGAACCCTTGTTTACCTCATTGTTACAGTGGAACTCTTGTCTAACTCATTTTTACAGTGGAACTCTTGTCTACACCATTGTTACAATAGAACCCTTGTTTACCTCATTGTTACACTGGAACTCATGTCTACATCATTGTTACAATAGAACCCTTGTTAACCTCATTGTTACACTGGAACTCTTGTCTACAACATTGTTACAATAGAACCCTTGTTTACCTCATTGTTACATTGGAACTCTTGTCTACCTCATTGTTACAATGGAACCCTTGTCTACCTCATTGTTACAATGAAACCCTTGTTTACCTCATTGTTACAATGGAACTCTTGTCTACCTCATTGTTACAATGGAACCCTTGTTTACCTCATTGTTACAATAGAACAAATGTTTACCTCATTGTTACAGTGAACCTAATTTTTAAATCCTTTATATTAACTCGTGGTGTCTGCTTGGGTGCTGAAAATACTTTAGATCGATTTTTAACCCACTTCCCCATATGCTGGCGAGCTGAAATTTTTCAGGCAGATTTGTGCCAATGAGAAAAGTGATGTGTCGAAATTTCAGATTGATCGTATGTACTGAAATTAAATTTATGCATTTTTAGATTATCTTTATTTATCTCTCTGTAACATGTTAACTTTTTTTTGCTATGGTTCGTGGTGCATATTATATTGAACAATCTTTCCTGTCGCGCAATAAGGTGTGTGTTAAATGGAAAAGTCTTTTTAAAAATATATTCCTGATCGGTGTGCATTATATTAAACATGTTTTACGAGACATAACTAAAATTTTGTATTTTCGAATTGCCTTGCGGTGCGTATTATAATGAACATTCTTTTAGTTATGTCTCGTATGTAAAGGGTTTATAGTCAAAAACTTGTTTTTTAAAGTTTTTTTTTAATAATAACATTTTGTGAACTGTTCCTAAATGATGTATGTCACGGACAGTAAGGCGCTCCTTAATTCTTTAACAAATTTCGGCAATCATCGCATTATAAGAAGGAAAAAACTCAACCTTATCTCCAGAGCCGTCTTTACGTCATTTTGGGCCCCGGGCAAAGAAATAGTGTGGGGCCCCTTCCCCCATGAATAAAAAATAAATATACATAATATATATAAATAAACATATTCCCATGGGTACCTTATGTTCGTGGGCCCCCGTGCAAATGCCCAACGGGCCTATGCGTTAAGGCGGCCCTGCTTATCTCCCTTTGGTATCTGTCTCACTTCTCAATTCTTATTCTTTATTATTATATCGATTATTGCTTATATATATATATATATATATATATATATATATATATATATATATATATATATATATATATATATATATATATATATATAATATATAATATATATATATATAGAGAGAGAGATAGATAGATATTCCTTTTCTCCTCAGTATAAGTTCTTTAACAGTGAATTTGAAACTAAACAGGAATAAATATCATTGTCTCCCTTATTTTTAATCCGTACTTTAATCGGAATTTTGTTCACATGCTTATTAAGCATTTAATATATCATATAGAATGGGACTGCGATAAAGCTTTTAAATATAATACAAAATACATCAACAAATTGTGCAATGAAAACAATAAATTTGAGCTTTATTTTTAAACTAACACGACAGCAAACGTTTCGGCTCATGCCTTCATCAGTACATTAACATAAAATACGTACTTACATAAGTAATATTAAAATTCTTAAAATATACTGTATCATAAAATATTTATGTCAAATAAAAAGCAAGGAAAAACAACCACAATGTTACAGGATATATGAAAAAGTTATATATAAAAAGTTATGTATAAAATGTTGTATATATAAAGTTATATATAAAAAGTTATATATATATCATGTGTAATTGTTTGTTGTGGTTTTTCCTCAATCTATTTATATTTTATATGTATTGTGTTTATGTATTTTATTTGTAGATAATTTACTAAGTTTGTAAAATAATTTAATTTATTTTGAATTGTATTTAACTATTGAGTGGTTCTCAAGCTAGGTGGCAGTGGTGGTGTATTAAGATGTCGTAGATATTTGTGGGCGGTGGTGTACATAAACATTGATTTGTTGGTGGTGGTGGTGTACATAAACATTGATTTGTTGGTGGTGGTGGTGTACATAAACATTGATTTGTTGGTGGTGGTGGTGTACATAAACATTGATTTGTTGGTGGTGGTGGTGTACATAAACATTGATTTGTTGGTGGTGGTGGTGTACATAAACGTTGATTTGTTGGTGATGGTGGTGTACATAAACATTGATTTGTTGGTGGTGGTGGTGTACATAAACATTGATTTGTTGGTGATGGTGGTGTACATAAACATTGATTTGTTGGTGGTGGTGGTGTACATAAACATTGATTTGTTGGTGATGGTGGTGTACATAAACATTGATTTGTTGGGGGTGGTGGTGTACATAAACATTGATTTGTTGGTGGTGGTGGTGTACATAAACATTGATTTGTTGGTGGTGGTGGTGTACATAAACATTGATTTGTTGGTGGTGGTGGTGTACATAAACATTGATTTGTTGGTGGTGGTGGTGTACATAAACATTGATTTGTTGGTGGTGGTGGTGTACATAAACGTTGATTTGTTGGTGATGGTGGTGTACATAAACATTGATTTGTTGGTGGTGGTGGTGTACATAAACATTGATTTGTTGGTGATGGTGGTGTACATAAACATTGATTTGTTGGTGGTGGTGGTGTACATAAACATTGATTTGTTGGTGATGGTGGTGTACATAAACATTGATTTGTTGGGGGTGGTGGTGTACATAAACTTTGATTTGTTGGTGGTGGTGGTGTACATAAACATTGATTTGTTGGTGGTGGTGGTGTACATAAACATTGATTTGTTGGTGGTGGTGGTGTACATAAACATTGATTTGTTGGTGGTGGTGGTGTACATAAACATTGATTTGTTGGTGATGGTGGTGTACATAAACATTGATTTGTTGGTGGTGGTGGTGTACATAAACATTGATTTGTTGGTGATGGTGGTGTACATAAACATTGATTTGTTGGTGGTGGTGGTGTACATAAACATTGATTTGTTGGTGATGGTGGTGTACATAAACATTGATTTGTTGATGGTGGCGGTGTACATAAACATTGATTTGTTGGTGGTGGTGGTGTACATAAACATTGATTTGTTGTTGGTGGTGGTGTACATAAACATTGATTTGTTGGTGGTGGCGGTGTACATAAACATTGATTTGTTGGTGGTGGTGGTGTACATAAACATTGATTTGTTGGTGGTGGTGGTGTACATAAACATTGATTTGTTGGTTGTGGTGGTGTACATAAACATTGATTTGTTGGTGGTGGTGGTGTACATAAACATTGATTTGTTTGTGGTGGTGGTGTACATAAACATTGATTTGTTGGTGGTGGCGGTGTACATAAACATTGATTTGTTGGTGGTGGTGGTGTACATAAACATTAATTTGTTGGTGGTGGTGGTGTACATAAACATTGATTTGTTGGTGGTGGTGGTGTACATAAACATTGATTTGTTGGTGGTGGTGGTGTACATAAACATTGATTTGTTGGTGGTGGTGGTGTACATAAACATTGATTTGTTGGTGATGGTGGTGTACATAAACATTGATTTGTTGGTGGTGGTGGTGTACATAAACATTGATTTGTTGGTGATGGTGGTGTACATAAACATTGATTTGTTGGTGGTGGTGGTGTACATAAACATTGATTTGTTGGTGATGGTGGTGTACATAAACATTGATTTGTTGGGGGTGGTGGTGTACATAAACATTGATTTGTTGGTGGTGGTGGTGTACATAAACATTGATTTGTTGGTGGTGGTGGTGTACATAAACATTGATTTGTTGGTGGTGGTGGTGTACATAAACATTGATTTGTTGGTGATGGTGGTGTACATAAACATTGATTTGTTGATGGTGGTGGTGTACATAAACATTGATTTGTTGGTGGTGGTGGTGTACATAAACATTGATTTGTTGTTGGTGGTGGTGTACATAAACATTGATTTGTTGGTGGTGGCGGTGTACATAAACATTGATTTGTTGGTGGTGGTGGTGTACATAAACATTGATTTGTTGTTGGTGGTGGTGTACATAAACATTGATTTGTTTGTGGTGGCGGTGTACATAAACATTGATTTGTTGGTGGTGGTGGTGTACATAAACATTGATTTGTTGGTGGTGGTGGTGTACATAAACATTGATTTGTTGGTGGTGGTGGTGTACATAAACATTGATTTGTTGGTGGTGGTGGTGTACATAAACATTGATTTGTTGGTGGTGGTGGTGTACAGGTACATTGATTTGTTGACGTGTCATCTTGCTTTACGACATCTTTTCTTTGCTCATTTTAATAGTTATTAATAGATTCATTGTATTTTTTAATTAAAGTAGTGGGTCTCATCCTAGTATCGGAGTGTGGTCTCATCCTAGTATCGGAGTGTGGTCTCATCCTAGTATGGGAGTGTGGTCTCATCCTAGTATCGGAGTGTGGTCTCATCCTAGTATCGGAGTGTGGTCTCATCCTAGTATCGGAGTGTGTTCTCATCCTAGTATCGGAGTGAGGTCTCATCCTAGTATCGGAGTGTGGTTTCATCCTAGTATCGGAGTGTGGTCTCATCCTAGTATCGGGAATATTTTCTAAGTTCACGTCTGTTTTCTTTGTATGTTTTCTTTCTTAAGGGTTCTCACATTAGGGTCAGGGATATATTTTTAAGTTTAAGCGGTCTTTATTTTTCAATTTTTTCTTACTAAGGGGTTATCAGCTTAAGGTCAGGGATAGTTTTTTACTAGCTTCATAGTTTAACAAAAGTAGTGGTTCTCATCTTAGTGTTGGCAAAAAAAATTATAAAGTCAAGAGGTCTTTTATGTTTCTTTTCTTTACTAAAGGTTCCATCATAGTGTTGGCAATATTTTATATAGAGTACTATTCTATAAGTTCAAGTGGCCATGTGTTTGTGTTGTTTCTTATTTAAATGTTCTCCACATAAAATCAGGGACAGGTTTCCTAAGTTTAAGGGAGTCATTTTCTTCGTGTTTTTAACGCAATTTCCCATGAGATAAATTGCGTTTATATATTTGAAATGTCTGTCGAGCCTGCACATGCAACTCCTCCTGAACCATACCAGATAGAGGGTTCGGGTCTTTTGCAAATATGCTAAGAAGGTCCCAAGGATATGCAAAGGCCAAAAAATACCGAAAGGGTTTACTGGATTTCATTTGAAAATCACAAAAACCCGAAAAAATATCAGTATTTTATCAATTTCTCGGCCACCATAACATCTATTTATTGAAATAAACGCCAAGCAATAGCTAATAACATTTACACAATATTAAAATAGTAATTTTTTGCAATGTTAAGTGAATATAACTTCCGTCATTTCAGCACCAAATTTTGAAAGCAATTGTTTTGTTTAGTTTCAAAATTATTGATTTGAAATGACTTTGAATGTAATTTAGAATGATAGTTAATGGGGTTTTCCCACTTTGTGAATGCTTATATTAGATTGTTGCGTGGTGCGCATTATATTGACACATTCTTGGTGTAATGTAGTGTGAGGGGATATGACGTCATTTTTGTTTAATTTCAGAATTACTGATTTGAATCGACTTTTAATGTAATCTAGAATGGTTTCCCTTGAATAAAAAAATCGGAAATTCTTTTTGGAAATTGTGTTTAAATACTCATTCGACTTTTTATTACTTGTTTTTACTTAGGGAATCTCCTCTTAAGTTTTTAATTAGTTTTCTAAGTTAATGGTGTCTTTTTTGTTTGTGTTATTTTCTTAAATAGAGATTCTCCGCTCAGTATCAGGGAATGTTTTGTAAGTTCAAGTTTGTCATTTTGTTCATGTTTTTTCTTATTATAGGGGTTATTATCTTAAGGTCAAGGACAGTTTTATAAGTTCAAGACTTGTGTTTGTTTCTTTTCTTAACTAGTTGCTCTCATATAATAGGACCAGGGGCAGTTTCTAAGTTTAAGGGAGTCATTTTTGTTCTTTATTAGAGGTGCTCATCTTAATGGCGGGGACAGTTTTAAAAGTTCCAAGAGTTGTGTGTTTGTTTGTTTTATAAGTTCCAAGAGTCGTGTGTTTGTTTGTTTTATACGTTCAAAGAGTCGTGTGTTTGTTTGTTTTATAAGTTAAAAGAGTCGTGTGTTTGTTTGTTTTATAAGTTCAAAGAGTCGTGTGTTTGTTTGTTTTATAAGTTCAAAGAGTCGTGTGTTTGTTTGTTTTAAAAGTTCAAAGAGTCGTGTGTTTGTTTGTTTTAAAAGTTAAAAGAGTCGTGTGTTTGTTTGTTTTACAAGTTCAAAGAGTTGTATGGTTGTTTGTTTTATAAGTTCAAAGAGTCGTGTGTTTGTTTGTTTTATAAGTTCAAAGAGTCGTGTGTTTGTTTATTGTATAAGTTCAAAGAGTCGTTTGTTTGTTTGTTTTACAAGTTCAAAGAGTTGTATGTTTGTTTGTTTTATAAGTTCAAAGAGTCGTGTGTTTGTTTGTTTTATACGTTCAAAGAGTCGTGTGTTTGTTTGTTTTAAAAGTTAAAAGAGTCGTGTGTTTGTTTGTTTTATAAGTTCAAAGAGTCGTGTGTTTGTTTGTTTTATAAGTTCAAAGAGTCGTGTGTTTGTTTGTTTTATACGTACAAAGAGTCGTGTGTTTGTTAGTTTTATAAGTTCAAAGAGTCGTGTGTTTGTTTGTTTTATAAGTTCAAAGAGTCGTGTGTTTGTTTGTTTTATAAGTTCAAAGAGTCGTGTGTTTGTTTGTTTTATAAGTTCAAAGAGTCGTGTGTTTGTTTGTTTTAAAAGTTAAAAGAGTCGTGTGTTTGTTTGTTTTACAAGTTCAAAGAGTTGTATGGTTGTTTGTTTTATAAGTTCAAAGAGTCGTGTGTTTGTTTGTTTTATAAGTTCAAAGAGTCGTGTGTTTGTTTGTTTTAAAAGTTCAAAGAGTCGTGTGTTTGTTTGTTTTAAAAGTTAAAAGAGTCGTGTGTTTGTTTGTTTTACAAGTTCAAAGAGTTGTATGTTTGTTTGTTTTATAAGTTCAAAGAGTCGTGTGTTTGTTTGTTTTATAAGTTCAAAGAGTCGTGTGTTTGTTTATTGTATAAGTTCAAAGAGTCGTTTGTTTGTTTGTTTTCTTATTTACTTGTTCTCCATATGGTGTCGGTGGTTGGAGCATTTTTGACATAGAATTTTTAGTTTTGTTGAATTATATTATTTAAACTTGAAGAAATGTTCTACTCGTGTTCAGTAGACTTGGGTAAAGTGGCGCCAACTTTATGGCTGATTGTATCCGTTTGTTGTATACATGTGACATACTAACTTTATGGCTTATTGTATCCGTTTGTTGTATACATGTGACATACATACAGCTTCTTTTTCACGACCGTAAATATTACGTTTAACTGCATGGCCATCCAAGTTTAAATATGCTAATTATCTTTATTTCATTCGAAAGGAATTAAATTATTTTCAAAAGTTTGAAAACTTGAACTTGAACTATCCCTTAACCCGTTGTTGGGTCGTTGGGGCACCATCGTGAGCTGCACACTAACACACGCCATTTGTCCCGGTCCTGTGCTGCCCTTTGAGAGTCGCTGAATGACAGGATGGTCCACTCTTTGATATCGTCCTCCCTTCTCTTCTTTTGTCTGCCTCTTGTCCTTCCTCCCTGGACTGCCTTGTAATAGTTTTTACGAGACCTCCAGTTCTTGTCACGTGTCCGTACCATCGTAGTTTCCTCTTCTTAATGGATGTGAGTAGGTCCTCGTAGGGGCCAATGACATTACTTATTGTGTTGCGGATCGCTTCGTTTTTGATGTGCGCTGTGTAGGAGATGTTCCATATCTTTCTGAAACATCTCATCTCTAACGCATAGATTCTTCTTTGGAGGTCTGCAGTGAGCGTCCAAGCCTCACAACCATACAAAAAGACCGACATCGAAAGAGAGCGCATTCGCCAGATCTTTGATCTCAGGGAGAGCTTCTTACTTTGCCAGATGTGCTTTAATTTACTCAATGCTACCATTGTTTGGGCTACTCTGGCAAGAATTTCTGGCTTTAAGCCTTCGTCGGATATTATGGCCCCTAGATATTTGAAGGTGGAGACCTCTTCGAGTTTTTGCCCGTTTATCCGAATCTCACTTGTGAATTTACTATTTGCCATGACCTTGGTCTTTTCTGCATTGATTTCCATGCCGTTCGCCTTTGCTGTTTTCTCTAGCTTTGCAAGGAGTTCTTTTAGTTCGTCCTCACTACCAGCTAGGCCGTCTATGTCATCGGCGAAGCGTAGGTTGGTTATACTTCTCCCTCCGATGCTGACTGTTCCGACATGGTCTTCTAGCACATCTGTCATCATCCTTTCAAGGAAGAGGTTGAAGAGGATGGGGGAAAGTAAACATCCTTGTCTGACACCAACAGTGGTCTTGAACCAATCTCCCAGCTTGCTGTTGAAGAGTACTGCGCTGGTTGCTCTGTTGTAAAGGTTCTTGATCACTTCAATGAGGTTTGCGTTTATGCTGAATTTGTGCATAGTTGCCCACAGTGCCGCATGCCACACTCTGTCGAACGCTTTTTTAAAGTCTATAAAGACATGATAGAGATCACTCTGGTGTTGGAGATGTTTTTCACAGAGCACTCGCAGGTTAAAGATTTGCTCCGTTGTGCTTCTTCCTGCTCTGAAGCCCTCCTGTTCTTCTGAAATGATTTGCTCTGCTTGTGGTTTCAGTCTGTTCAATATGATCATAAGCATGACTTTGCTGGGGTGACTAATCAGGCTGATTGTACGGTAGTTCTGACACATCTGTAGATTACCCTTTTTTGGGAGCGTGATAACCAGCGATTGCGTCCAGGGGGTGGCCATTTTCCTGTCTGCCAGATCTTGTTACACATGAAAACTTACCTTCCTACTAATTTCCCGCTACAAAAAATCTAAGAGTTTTGTCATTTTGCTCCAGCGAATCTCACGGGTAGAACACAAAACCAAAAACCCAATCCGACTAATACAAAATTAAGATTTGAATAACATTGAAATACAGCAACCCTGGGATATTAATAAGATGCACAATTTTCCCGCATGTTAACTATATAAGGTTTTACTATTTTAAGCTATCTACATGTACTACATTTTAATTTTCATTTTTAAGTCATAGCATGTGTCTTTATTGTTTGAATAATTAATTAAAATGTAGGACGCAATAACCTTCTGTAGACGGAGCGTCTGTAACAGATAAGATAGAAGATGAGATAAAAGTTCATATTTGTTAAAATAACCCAGTACAGAGTTGTCCTATCTCAGCACCCTCTAGGGTTGTCCTATCTCAGCACCCGCTAGAGTTGTCCTATCTCAGCACCCTCTAGGGTTGTCCTATCTCAGCACCCGCTAGAGTTGTCCTATCTCAGCACCCTCTAGGGTTGTCCTATCTTAGCACCCTCTAGAATTGTCCTATCTCAGCACACTGTAGAGTTGTCCTATCTGAGCACCCTCTAGAATTGTCCTATCTCAGCACCCTCTAGAGTTGTCCTATCTCAGCACCCTCTAGAGTTGTCCTATCTCAGCTCCCTCTAAGGTTGTCCTATCTCAGCACCCTCTAGAGTTGTCCTATCTCAGCACCCTCTAGAGTTGTCCTATCTCAGCACCCTCTAGAGTTGTCCTATCTCAGCACCCTCTAGAGTTGTCCTATCTCAGCACACTGTAGAGTTGTCCTATCTCAGCACCCTCTAGAGTTGTCATATCTCAGCACCCTGTCCTATATCAGCACCCTCTAGAGTTGTCCTATCTCAGCACCCTCTAGAGTTGTCCTATCCCAGCACCCTGTCCTATCTCAGTACCCTCTAGAGTTGTCCTATCCCAGCACCCTGTCCTATCTCAGCACCCTGTCCTATCTCAGCACCCTGTCCTATCTCAGCACCCTCTAGAGTTTTCATATCTCAGCACCCTGTCCTATCTCAGCACCCTCTAGAGTTGTCCTATCTCAGCACCCTGTCCTATCTCAGCACCCTCTAGAGTTGTCCTATCTCAGCACCCTGTCCTATCTCAGCACCCTCTAGAGTTGTCCTATCCCAGCACCCTGTCCTATCTCAGCACCCTGTCCTATCTCAGCACCCTCTAGAGTTGTCCTATCTCAGCACCATGTCCTATCTCAGCACCCTCTTGAGTTGTCCTATCTCAGCACCCTGTCCTATCTCAGCACCCTCTAGAGTTGTCCTATCACAGCACCCTGTCCTATCTCAGCACCCTCTAGAGTTGTCCTATCCCAGCACCCTGTCAGCAATAATATCTTCATTCATCAAATTGAAAGAGATTACGAAGTTTTATATAGCCTGAAAATTCAACTTTTCAAAAAGGAAACATTTTGATTTCGTTTTCCTTGACATAACATGAACGACGTACCAAAAGGTGCATACAAACTATTTAAAATGAACGCCCATGTCCCCAATTTTTTCCAAACCTTGAATTTAAAATTAGAGGATAGAAGAAAAAAATCAATTCAGTAATAATACATTAAGCATTAAATACTAAATTTGAAATACAACATAAAGATAATGCTATACAATCATACAACATAAAGATAATGCTATACAATCATACAACATAAAGATAATGCTATACAATCATACAACATAAAGATAATGCTATACAATCATAAAACATAAAGATAATGCTATACAATCATCAGATAGACACTTTGGATTGTAAAGAAACATGTTTCTTGTTCCCTATGCAAGAACAAACATATACAAACATAAACAAACATATACAAACATATACAAACATATACAAACATATACAACCATATACAACCATATACAAACATATACAAACATATACAAACATATACAAACATATACAAACATAAACAAACATATACAAACATATACAAACATATACAAACATAAACAAACATATACAAACATATCAAATATATGCAAACATATACAAACATATACAAACATATGTAAACATAAACAAACATATACAAACATATACAAACATATACAAACATATACAAACATATAAAAACATATACAAACATATACAAACATATACAAACATATACAAACATATACAAACATATAAAAACATATACAACCATATACAAACATATACAAACATATACAAACATATACAAACATATAAAAACATATACAAACATATCAAATATGCAAACATATACAAACATATACAAACATATGTAAACATAAACAAACATATACAAACATATACAAACATATACAAACATATACAAACATATATAAACATAAAAAAACATATACAAACATATACAAACATATACAAACATAAACAAACATAAACAAACATATACAAACATAAACAAACATATACAAACATATACAAACATATACAAACATATACAAACATATACAAACATATACAAACATATACAAACATATATAAACATATACAAACATATACAAACATATAAAACATATACAAACATAAACAAACATAAACAAACATATACAAACATATACAAACATATACAAACATATACAAACATATATAAACATAAACAAACATATACAAACATATATAAACATATACAAACATATACAAACATATACAAACATATACAAACATATACAAACATATATAAACATATACAAACATATACAAACATATAAAACATATACAAACATATACAAACATATACAAACATATATAAACATAAACAAACATATACAAACATATATAAACATATACAAACATATACAAACATATACAAACATATACAAACATATATAAACATAAACAAACATATACAAACATATATAAACATATACAAACATAAACAAACATATACAAACATATACAAACATATATAAACATAAACAAACATATACAAACATATATAAACATATACAAACATATACAAACATAAACAAACATATACAAACATAAACAAATTCTCGTTCTTCATGTCTGGACTTCCGGCGTGGTTTGGGTTGCCCAAACACACCAGGAAAACGAACACACTATCAACACACACTATCAACACACACTATCAACATTCTGTAATATATGAGATAGGATTTTAAAAAAAGTTTTTAGTTCAATCGATTATGGATGATAATTAGTAAATGGTTTTTGTTTCGAAAATGATGACAAATAATAGCACAAATACCTTCCTCGTTTGTCCCAATGTCTTAACTCACAAAATATCTTTGCACATAGCTTCCGGTAAAATTTAAAATATTGCCTAGAAAGATGTGTTTTCTTTTTCAACTAATTGCCAACGTTTATATTCTATTTTTTTCCAAAATTTAAAAATAGATTCTAAATAAAGTTTTACATTTGTTCCTAAGCGATTAAATTCAAGAGATATAAGAGTTTTTTGAAAATACAAAAACTAATTTTTAAATTACTTTATTTTGACTTTAACCTCTGTGTAGCCGAGTGGTGGCTAAGCTAAATAATAATAATAATAATGAAGTCCAAGTCACTTTGTAAAGGATAACAAACAGTTTATTGCTGAATTACAAGAATACACGGTGAACAAGTCACTCCGCTCTCTACGCTACCTCACACAGACCAGGGGCAGTGTGTTACTGGCCCACCGTTGTGTCCCTGCTCATCAAGTGACTGACCTCCCCGTGCAGTAAAACACGGGTAGTTGGTCAGTCGCTCTGGGTGAACTCCAGTCGCATCGAGGGCTGGCGTAAACCTGCACTGACCCGTGAAGGTCACTAAAGCAGACTGCTGAGGTCAACTCTAGCAGACGGCTACATCTGTTTAGCTAATCGTCCTGTCTCCCTACACTGTGTTACCGCTCCATACAGAGGTTTACACTAAGCTTTTGGATAACCATAACAATGGGGGAGGGGGGGCAAGGTCTGTGGGAAGGTCATTTCGGAATGAGAGCATGGATCTGCTTTTGAGATAGTTACTGGGTTAAAATTCTAAGTCACTATACCAGGTACTTTGGGGCCCTCCATAAATTCTGAGTCACTATACCAGGTACTTTGGGGCCGTGCATAAATGACGTCACGCCATTTTGGTCAATTTTTTTACCCCCTCCCCCTCGTCACACGTCGTCACAAAAACATAGACCCCTCCAATATGACGTCACAAAGTGTTGACCCCCACACCCCACCCCCCTAAAAGCGGAATTTTCTATTTGAAAATGAGCATGTTCCAAATCATTTTTTTAGGTCATTTAAGTAGGAATTTATTGTTTGGCTGCATTCTAATATCGTAACACGTGCGAAGCCCATGTAAAAACGCCATTAAATAAATTGTAAACAAACACATATTTAAGTGGAACTTTTATTTAAAGATCACGTTTTGATGTGACGTCACATTTCTTAAACACCCTCCTCCCCCTCGTAACACTTCGTCACAAATGGCGCGTGACGTCATTTATGGACGGCCCCTTTGCGAGCGCTTTGTTATGTGTTTAATTTTATATTCAACAGTCTGAGCAAACAAGGCGTGTGATGAAATATTTCATCTAGCCTCCAAGGTGTGGATCTCAGGGTTTAACTCGAATAAGAGAATTGCCAGGATTCCTAATAAGTTGTAACAAAATGGAAACATTGTTCGCGAATATTCTTATATGTTAGTGGGGAAATGATTTAATACACGCTTGATATAAAAAGTACCACCAGTACCTAGTACCACCAGTACCTAGTACCACCAGTACCTAGTACCACCAGTACCTAGTACCACCAGTACCTAGTACAACCAGTACCTAGTACCACCAGTACCTAGTACCACCAGTACCTTTAAATGTAATGAATTATTCTTAGAAATCCTCTCACTTATTTCATTACTTATCCCAGAAGATTTTTTCCTCTACCTCTTGAGTGACAAATGGAACGGGAAGACAACTCTCCGTGTCCTGGGAGGAGAGTTGCTCCTGCTGCTCATCACCGCGCTGATATATCTGGAGGAGACTCGCCAAATCACCAGTCACGTGATGTATGCCAATCTAAACAGCCGACAACCCGCGGCTGGTCAAGGTGTAAGGAATGGAAAGGTGAAAACACACATGTCATCTAAAAAGTCGATCATCCTCAAAAAACATGCAGTTCAGCATTACTCATTCTCAAGTAAAAACTTAAAATATCATGCAGAGATCGTCATTAATTTATATCAATACATTTTGACTCCTCCAAACTACCTTTTAAAAAAAACTTAAACTTTTGTTTTCAGAATATGAATCGTAATTACTATTTAATACATTGAGTGGTGTTATTATTGTTGTTTAATGCTACTGGTTCTTATGGGTTTCTTTATTGTTACAGTGGGCTTATGAAAAAATGGTTGTTGAGTTAATTTATTACGACAAGGCTGTATCTTCCAATATACCTTACATCGTAGAAGAACAGACAGATCCGATGGCAACTCCACGGCTCATCCCAGCTCCCCTGGACTTAAAGCCTGAACCTTACATTTATCTCAAACACCCCGTCAACACAATACGACTTCGTCAAGGCGAAAACTTGAACCCTAAAGAAAAGATTATTCGTCTGGAGAGGACAGCATCCTTTGATGGTTCTGACGTCATCTCTAACAAAACTGTTAAAACTCCTTTAGCTCCCCCTCAAGCAGCAATCACTGAACCCACGGACTGGATCGCAGAAAATCCATTCTTTGGCGTTCCTATACCCGAAGAAACTGTAGAAAAGCTTCCAGCATCTTCAGAAGGGGCATATCTCAAGACGATGGATTCGATTGGGCCTTATTTTAGTTCGCCTTCGCCCATGATTAACACCCCGACATCACCGAGAGATCTTTTTAGTAACGACGAACTGGGTGCGGAGATTTCCTTTAACCCGTCGGTGGAGTCGTATTCTTTGTTGAACTCGGCTGAGCTGATAGCCGTAGAACCTGAAGCACCAGTTTTGAAATGTTTTAATCTCTCAAGAAATGAGCTCTATGTTACCGGCCTCTACGACATGCGGCCCGGGAATCGCCTTTCTACGGATGAAAAATTAAGAAAACGAAAGTATGCAAGGGATAAAAATCAGATTTCAAGGGAGTTAGCAGTGTTTGAGTCCTTGCAAGAAAAATCTAAGCTCGATTTGACTCAGAGTTTCAAAAGTCTGAGAACTTTTAAGAAAAAATTAATGAACGGACCACAGAAACGTGTGATGGAGTCAAAGACAATGACGTCATCAAGGCAGACTCCGGAAGCAGCGAGCTGGCTTCGTTTTCAGAAAGAACATGAAGAATGTGAAATGGAAAGCACCTTGAAAAATGTTCTTCAAGAAGGCATCTTATCAAGACTAAAGACGCTTTCTGCTAGACCAAAGATTGAGGATCCAAGGTTTACACAGAAAGTCGTCAAAGGGAAACAAACTCCCCAAAATAAAACCCGTAATTCTATTGCAGCCAAAAGTGGTAACATAAACTTCAATCATTTCCGGAACAATTATACATCAATAAGCTGCATCGATAATAACATTGAGCCTTATAACATCGCCCGCCCGGGGAAGCAAGGTATAAGTCAAGATCAGAAAAATCCGTCTAGCTGTTATTATCAAAAATACAAGAATCAGTCGTTCAACAGAAGGGGTGGGACTAACATGGACATCGAAGACGAATACTCTCGTGTCTCTGGGTCATTCGTGGCCCTGTTAGCCGAGTGGCGAGCAGCGTTGGATCATGGAGTCGAGATGAGGCTCGGAGACGGACAGGAAAGTAAATCTTTTACCATGAAGAATGTCTTCTGTGTGCCACCAAATTCAATTTCAACCTTAGATAATGTGAACAGTGCTGGTTATGACAAATCGCTTCATGCAATTGTAATGAGAACAAATAGTTCCGTCTTGGAGTCTCATTCAGAATCTGTAAACGAAAAATTTAACAAATGGCAAAACCATTCAAAACATCCACAAAACTGGCAGAATGAAACTATTAAAGGAGGCAAGGTTATTAGAGGAGGCAAGGTTATTAGAGGAGGCAAGGTTATTAGAGGAGGCAAGGTTATTAGAGGAGGCAAAGTAACGTTTTTTAATACCCACTCCTTAAATGTCAATTTTAATGCCAAGGCCAAAGGAAGTGACAGCGGTGAAGCTGTTGCAAAGGAATCGAAAAACTCGAGCCAAACCGCAGCAGCCGTCAGTAGAAACAGCTCCTTCGCCATCAAATCAAGGAACATGAGTCTGAACCTTTCCAACTTCAGTGAAGAAGAAAGTCTGCCTCCAAACAACATTTCTGAGAGTATTATCGCCGTACGCCTGGAAGGTGAGGACATGAGTCGGTCCACTGAGCCGGCCGTACGGGCCCCCACCCCAATTCCAGCTCTGTTCAAACCGACAGTTTCCGAGCAGTTAAAATCCTATACTCAAGAGTGTACCTGTGACGAGTGTGTAGTTCAGGAGCCTTATTTATCGCAGTACAGAGTCCAGGCAAATATGGCTACTCATTACCCTTTAGTATTGGGCAGACTGAGGCGCAACTTCCCGTTTTTGGCCAACAAAGATTATGAGCCTTCGAAGGAAATCTTTAATCAGAGGCTGGTCTCTGCGTTTACAAGAATGAGTGAAACCCAGGCAGCTGAACAGCTTCTAGCCATAATGAATGACATTATGATCCGCAAGGAGATACTCTCGTCCAGTTTAGGCCACACCTACGTGACCATCACATTTACCAAAGCGAAAGTCATGGACAAAATGTTGAGGGCAAACAGCGCCTTACGTTAAGTTCAAATAATCGTAGCTGTTGTTTTTGTTCTTTCATTATTTAATTTGTTGGGTGCATATAAAAGAGAATACCCAAGTGTAAACATCAATTCAAAGTTTTTGTGATTTGTTACGGTCAATGAAGAAAGAACTCTTATACAAACCTAGAGCAGGAGGGGAAAATATTTCATTGATAATATTGAAAATAGAAGTTTCTCAGATTTCAAAATAACATGAAATGTTAAAAGAATAATGTGAAATGTCAAATCATTTCAAAAGTTAATTTTTGTATACTTGAATACATCATCTTTACTTTGACTCAGTTTCTGCATCATAGAATAAGTCATTGTACAAATTTAAAACATCCTTTTACCTTAAATCTTCGTTCCTGTTTTTTTTTAATTTTCTTGGAATATCAAAGAATTAAAACTATTTTTAGAAAAGCAAACGTACTATTGGACAAACTTGCTGCAACAGGTTACCCGACAGGTTACCCAACAGGTTACCCAACAGGTTACCCAACAGGTTACCCAACAGGTTATCCAACAGGTTACCCAACAGGTTACCCAACAGGTTACTCAACAGGTTACTTAAGTTTTGTTAATTGGAAAGGAAAGCCTTTTATTTACATATAATTCAGTTCCAGGCGACATTGTCAAGGTCATCAGTCGGGGTTTGTATTTATGACGCATTAAGAGCACATTTGATACTTTTTTTTTCCTTTTTTTTCTGAGTTTTGCATGATTTGCATATTATTTCAGAGTAAGAGACAAAAGGCTTTGAGCACACTATGTTCCATTCAATGAGAGTCTCAGATATACAAATTTGATCTCAAGGTTTTCCTATATCTAAGAGTGTCAGAGACTAACGATTTTGAGCTCATGGCTAATTAATATGTTACTTAAATTGAGTTTAACTTTTAGCTCATTGTTTCCTTTTTCTTGAATTTGAATTGAACGGGTTAAATTTTGACCTTTCTAATACATTTTTCGATGTGTCTAAATCTTTCACCCCAAACGTCTCCATTAAATATCAGTTCTTTGTGACATCCCTACGCTATTATTAATTCTAAGTACTGTCACGGACAAACGTCTCCATTAAATATCAGTTCTTTGTGACATCCCTACGCTATTATTAATTCTAAGTACTGTCACGGACAAACGTCTCCATTAAATATCAGTTCTTTGTGACATCCCTACGCTATTATTAATTCTAAGTACTGTCACGGACAAACGTCTCCATTAAATATCAGTTCTTTGTGACATCCCTACGCTATTATTAATTCTAAGTACTGTCACGGACAAACGTCTCCATTAAATATCAGTTCTTTGTGACATCCCTACGCTATTATTAATTCTAAGTACTGTCACGGACAAACGTCTCCATTAAATATCAGTTCTTTGTGACATCCCTACGCTATTATTAATTCTAAGTACTGTCACGGACAAACGTCTCCATTAAATATCAGTTCTTTGTGACATCCCTACGCTATTATTAATTCTAAGTACTGTCACGGACAAACGTCTCCATTAAATATCAGTTCTTTGTGACATCCTTACGCTACTATTAATTCTAAGTACTGTCACGGACAAACGTCTCCATTAAATATCAGTTCTTTGTGACATCTCTACGCTACTATTAATTCTAAGTACTGTCACGGACAAACGTCTCCATTAAATATCAGTTCTTTGTGACATCTCTACGCTACTATTAATTCTAAGTACTGTCACGGACAAACGTCTCCATTAAATATCAGTTCTTTGTGACATCCCTACGCTATTATTAATTCTAAGTACTGTCACGGACAAACGTCTCCATTAAATATCAGTTCTTTGTGACATCCCTACGCTATTATTAATTCTAAGTACTGTCACGGAAGCAGCTACTTACGATCTAAACATGCATTTAATTCAAGGGTAAAGAAACTAGGCGCGAGCACTTGACACTTGAAAACAAACTCTACAACTTAAAACAAAAAAACATTTTCACAAATTGACATTCATAAACGAATCAATTTGTTCTGTTTAGGAAAAGTATATCATACACAGTATTCGGGCACTCATAATGTTGTTCAAGTTATTCACAAAAATGGGTAGATCTATATTTTATGGCAAGTTTAATGAAGCTTGACTAAATGATTGAAGATATGACTCATTTATTTTGATATACATGTAATAATAATTTGAGAATTTCTAGAGCACAGTATCCAATCAAACAGTTGGGTTTCACGCCCAAATAGTAACACATCTATTTATATATACACTCAATTGAACAAATTATTATCTTAATTACAAAATTACAACAATAAAAAACGTATAATGACATTATGGTCACATAAAATAAGTTTATCATTCAGAGAAATTTTTTATTGGTAATTTGGAAGGTAAAGTTTAAAGAAGTGTGTTTTAGTGCAGTCTTGAATGCCTTATTCCTAGGAATGAGTAATGAAAGCTGTTTTAATGCTTCTTAAAAAGAAATTAAAGAGATAACCATTAGTGAATATCAAGCCAAAATAAAAATAATACATCCATATCAAGTATACATCCATATCAAGTATACATCCATATCAAGTATACATCCATGTCAAGTATACATCCATATCAAGTATACATCCATATCAAGTATACATCCATATCAAGTATACATCCATATCAAGCATACATCCATGTCAAGTATACATCCATATCAAGTATACATCCATGTCAAGTATACATCCATATCAAGCATACATCCATGTCAAGTATACATCCATGTCAAGTATACATCCATGTCAAGTATACATCCATGTCAAGTATACATCCATGTCAAGTATACATCCATGTCAAGTATACATCCATATCAAGTATACATCCATATCAAGTATACATCCATGTCAAGTATACATCCATGTCAAGTATACATCCATGTCAAGTATACATCCATGTCAAGTATACATCCATATCAAGTATACATCCATGTCAAGTATACATCCATGTCAAGTATACATCCATGTCAAGTATACATCCATGTCAAGTATACATCCATGTCAAGTATACATCCATGTCAAGTATACATCCATATCAAGTATACATCCATATCAAGTATACATCCATGTCAAGTATACATCCATGTCAAGTATACATCCATGTCAAGTATACATCCATGTCAAGTATACATCCATGTCAAGTATACATCCATGTCAAGTATACATCCATGTCAAGTATACATCCATATCAAGTATACATCCATGTCAAGTATACATCCATATCAAGTATACATCCATGTCAAGTATACATCCATGTCAAGTATACATCCATGTCAAGTATACATCCATGTCAAGTATACATCCATGTCAAGTATACATCCATGTCAAGTATACATCCATATCAAGTATACATCCATGTCAAGTATACATCCATATCAAGTATACATCCATGTCAAGTATACATCCATGTCAAGTATACATCCATGTCAAGTATACATCCATGTCAAGTATACATCCATGTCAAGTATACATCCATATCAAGTATACATCCATGTCAAGTATACATCCATATCAAGTATACATCCATGTCAAGTATACATCCATGTCAAGTATACATCCATGTCAAGTATACATCCATGTCAAGTATACATCCATGTCAAGTATACATCCATGTCAAGTATACATCCATATCAAGTATACATCCATATCAAGTATACATCCATGACAAGTATACATCCATGTCAAGTATACATCCATGTCAAGTATACATCCATATCAAGTATACATCCATATCAAGTATACATCCATATCAAATAATCAATTTTTATATTATTTATCATTAACATTTTAACTCTTAGAAAAATAATGACATAAATAAAACAAGGTTTGAAACCGTTGAATGACTTTTGACATTTATCTCAGGATGTAGAGAGAACTTGTGGTCACCAATGTCACTTCATTTGTGGTCATCAATGTCACTTCATTTGTGGTCAACAATGTCACTTCATTTGTGGTCACCAATGTCACTTCATTTATTGTCACCAGGTCACTTCATTTGTGGTCATCAATGTCACTTCATTTGTGGTCACTAATGTCACTTCATTTGTGGTCATCAATGTCAATTCATTTATGGTCATCAATGTCACTTCATTTGTGGTCATCAATGTCACTTCATTTGTGGTCACCAATGTCACTTCATTTGTGGTCACCAATGTCACTTCATTTATTGACACCAAGGTCACTTCATTTGTGGTCACCAATGTCACTTCATTTGTGGTCACCAGGTCACTTCATTTGTGGTCATCAATGTCATTCATTTATGGTCATCAATGTCACTTCGTTTGTGGTCATCAATGTCACTTCATTTGTGGTCATCAATGTCACTTCATTTGTGGTCATCAATGTCACTTCATTTGTGGTCATCAATGTCACTTCATTTGTGGTCATCAATGTCACTTCATTTGTGGTCATCAATGTCACTTCATTTGTGGTCATCAATGTCAATTCATTTATGGTCACCAATGTCACTTCATTTGTGGTCACTAATGTCACTTCATTTATGGTCACCAATGTCAATTCATTTATGGTCACCAATGTCACTTCATTTGTGGTCACTAATTTTACTTCATTTATGGTCACCAATGTCAATTCATTTATGGTCACCAATGTCACTTCATTTATGGTCACCAATGTCACTTCATTTGTGGTCACCAGGTCACTTCATTTGTGGTCACCAATGTCACTTCATTTGTGGTCACCAGGTCACTTCATTTGTGGTCACCAATGTCACTTCATTTGTGGTCACCAGGTCACTTCATTTGTGGTCACCAATGTCACTTCATTTGTGGTCACCAGGTCACTTCATTTGTGGTCACCAATGTCACTTCATTTGTGTTCACCAGGTCACTTCATTTGTGGTCACCAATGTCACTTCATTTGTGGTCACCAATGTCAATTCATTTATGGTCACCAATGTCACTTCATTTGTGGTCACTAATGTCACTTCATTTATGGTCACCAATGTCAATTCATTTGTGGTCACCAATGTCACTTCATTTATGGTCACCAATGTCACTTCATTTGTGGTCACCAGGTCACTTCATTTGTGGTCACCAATGTCACTTCATTTGTGGTCACCAGGTCACTTCATTTGTGGTCACCAATGTCACTTCATTTGTGGTCACCAGGTCACTTTATTTGTGGTCACCAATGTCACTTCATTTGTGGTCACCAGGTCACTTCATTTGTGGTCACCAATGTCACTTCATTTGTGGTCACCAATGTCACTTCATTTGTGGTCACCAGGTCACTTCATTTGTGGTCATCAATGTCACTTCATTTATGGTCACCAATGTCACTTCATTTGTGGTCACCAATGTCACTTCATTTGCGGTCATCAATGTCACTTCATTTATGGTCACCAATGTCACTTCATTTGTGGTCACCAATGTCACTTCATTTATGGTCACCAATGTCACTTCATTTGTGGTCATCAATGTCACTTCATTTGTGGTCATCAATGTCACTTCATTTGTGGTCACCAGGTCACTTCATTTGTGGTCACTAATGTCACTTCATTTGTGGTCACTAATGTCACTTCATTTGTGGTCATCAATGTCACTTCATTTGTGGTCATCAATGTCAATTCATTTATGGTCACCAATGTCACTTCATTTGTGGTCACTAATGTCACTTATATGATTTCACCCCCCCCCATACCCCAAATATTACCCCCATACAACCAAATAATTACCCACCATAACCAACCCAAACATTACCCCCCCATCAACAAATATTACACCCCCCATACAAAAAATTTACCACCCCCATACAACCAAATATTACACCATACAACAAATATACACCTACAACAAATATTTACACCCCATACAACAACTTATTACCCTTACTAAAATATTACCCCCCATCCCCAACCAATATTACTCACCATACAAAAAATATTACCACCATACCCAACCAATATTACCACCATACAACAAATATAACCCCTTACCAACAAATATTACCCCAATACCCCAACAACATTACCCATACAAAAATAATACCCCCCATACCTACAAACTATTACACCCAAATTACCCAACAAATATTACAAACCCATAACCCCCCAACAAAATTACCCCCCCATTCCACAAACAAAATTACCCCCCCATACCATAACAAAATTACACCCGCGCTCCACACTCTCACATCTCCGTGCTACCCCCCCCATAACAACCAAATATTACCCCCCACCATACCACAAACAAAAATGACCCCCCCCATACCAACATAAATTACCCAATACCAAACCCAATTATTACCCAATTTCATACCAAACATTCACACCATTTAACAAAACCCCCTGCCACCACACGTGTAATATATTTCAGTTTTAACATATTAATCCCACTAAAACTAAGTTCATTTAAAAAACAAAAACATCTTAACTTTTCTGTTGTCTGTTCTCTTATTCCATCTTAATTACCTAACTAAAATTTACCCATTAACAAACACCCCCCATTTAACCCAGTAACATTCCTATTATGGCAAACAAATTCTGTGAAATAGTAACAGAACCTGAAAATGTTGGCCCAACGACTTCACTGGACGTCGATGAAATATGTTCTAAAACACATGTTGAATTGGAACACTTGCTCTTTATTTCATCCATACTCACGGTTTGAAGAGATCCGTTGTAGATAGAGCTCCTCCGAGAACATTGCACGGTGTCTGTAACAGCGTTGGGATTCACTTTGATGTATTCAATGAAGGGCGTCACCGAGCAATGGCAATCGACTTGAGACTTTGTAAACTGAAACGTGTCGTGATTTCCTGGCGTGGCTTCCCTTAATCCCGTGAGGACCAGGCAAGGCAACGATTTAAAGTTGCAATTTATCAGCTTTACCCGCGATATGTTGCGCATGTTTTGAAAAACATTGCTTGACACATTCTCGACTATTAGAGCGTTGAATTCAAGAATATCCAAATTGTACATTGAATGGAATGAAAAGTTATGTAAATTCGAAATTTCTGTATCAGTTATATTGAAGATATGAGTTTGAATATCTGTAAAACCAAAAGAACTAATAGCAGAAATTAAAGAGTGTTCAATGCGTATCTCTTTAAGTCCTCTGAGATGGTGAAACGCGTTTGGGTTGATATTTACAACGTTGCAGTCTATAAAACGAATGCTTGCATGACTTGTGATGTCTTTAAAGGCATCTGAAGTAATCGATTGAATCGAAGCTCCTAAAAATTCAATGAGTTTCACAGAGTGGAGACCACTGAACGCGTTAGATGACATCGTTGAGATTTCTCCGTGGCGTACACAAATAGTTTCAGTAGAATTTGTGAACTCAAAGGGGCCAAAATTTTTTGATTTAACATTTGAAATCTGTATATTTAGTACGACTTTTGGGAAAAATCCAGTCACAGTTTTTAAATTGGCAAACATACAATTAGCCGTTCCACCATCACATTTGCACCCGGAGTCGCAGAGATTTTCGGTAGTTCCAGACGACAAAGTGAATAAGCACAAGTAAAGGCAGACCATACCCTGAAATTATGTTTTTAAAAGACATAACTTAATTACTTTAGATTTAATAATTTAATTTAAAATACTAAAGACTCATTTTCATATATCAGTAATTAATTTTTTTTCTCAATTTTTCTAACATTAAAAATATTGTTTTTACATTTTCGGTGATAAATATAATAAATTCATAAAATCTCTTAAGGTTTAAAGAATGTATCAATAAATGATTTAATTCTTATAAAATCGGGATATTGATAATCATTTCAACATAAAGAAATACATTTCTAAAATATAATAATATTTTGTAAAAAGTTCAGAAAACACAACGATTCTATGTTTACACTACAGTTACCTTGCAGTTTGAGGCCATCCCGAAGTAAACTTCGTTTATGTTTAGCACACAGCGAAGTCTTTCAGTGATCCTTCTATGGGAATGTGTTTTCCTAATGAATTTCTACACAACTGAGTGACAGTAGGAGTTGAAACTATCTCACTTATTTGAGCCACTTAAGAGAGAGAGAGAGAGAGAGAGGGAGAGCAAACCACGCGCCACATGACTGCTCTCCCAACTTGCCCCAACCCTTTGTTCTAAGTGTAAAGTGTACCACCACTTGTACGTGTATTTGGCAAACAGGAACTAGACGCCAGTTGATTAAATATCATGCTATCATGACGCCAATATTAATTTATTCCATGTATTCATTCCTCTAGTGATTTTGTCGACTTGTTCAAATAAGTAATTATTCCATGTATTCATTCATCTAGTGATTTTGTCGAATTGTTCAAATAAGTAATTATTTTTAGCTGAAATTTAAAAAGATGCCAACAATTTATGGAAATCCTTCTTTTGGTGATTCTCAGGACTGTCACCAAGGATCTTCTGGCAGGAACACAATTTCACTGATATATTTGCATGGACTATCATATTTATGACAAAACTAGCTTCTACCTACTGAAATGTAGTAAAAATTTAAAGCATTCTCTAAATTGTTGAATGAAACGAAATGCATTGGAAAGAGCTGATCGTTTTGCTAAAAGTATCCCAGAAACGTTTGCGTCATTTTGGTGGAAAAATTGTTGCGATCCCTAAATGACCAACATTAAAAATTCAACTGCTGCGGAGATTTAAACAACAGTCGTTAATTCAAGCAAGTTTTTTTATTTAAAAAGTAATACACAATAGCAAGTCAATCTTCTTGGTGTTGTAATAAAATTGTATTCTAGAATAATTTTTGCATGAGCTTATATTGACTTCCGTTATTTTTTCTTGAGAGTTTTATTTTTCTAAAAAAACAGAGTCAATATAACTGGAGCACATCTAAGAAATGATTTTCCTTGATAAGCAAGTTCTCACACTTATTCCTCTGAGCTATGTCCAGAAAACAAAAGACTGCTTATAAACCAAAATTGACTGTTATACGTTTGACATTGTCTTTTACTTCAGGATCGTGTAACCATATAAAAGGATCTTTATTTTATTGACTTTATTTGACTCTTCCCATCACTAAATTATCATCTAAAAGTCACTATTTGTCCCTGATTTCATTTGTTTTTTGCGTGAATGCGTTTTGGGCCCCAACCACCTTTATTATACAATACTAGCTGGGGTACCCGACGTTTCACGATTTAAAAAATAGTAAACTGATTCAAAAAAAGAATAGAATTCCACACCGTTGGACCTAGGGTGCTGAAATTTTGCATGGGACCCTCATTTGACCCGGGACAGGTCATAGGCTGTGTTTCAACCCCAGGTGACCACCCCTAGGGTAACCTAACCCTACTCAGGGTCACCTTGATTTACTATTCAATTTATGATTCTAAGAAGTATGAATTAAATAAAAATATTTATTGTTGTTAAGAAGAATAAATGAAATTAATCTCTTTATTTCTCAAGATCTTATAAAATTGAATGGGGGATAAAATCTTAAACATTCACCGAAAAAAGGCATTTGGTGCCCCCGGCCCCGAATGAATGGTCATTATGAGTTCAGTGCGCTGCAGTATTTTAATAAAGGCTCTCACGTACTTAAAGACCAAGTTTGGTCAAGAATCATTCATTTACACAGTAGCTAACGCTCAAACTAATCTTTATATAGCTCATTTAAGCAAAAAAGCAACATCATGGGCCCCCTTACCCTAGGGGTGGTCACCTGGGGTTGAAACATAGTCTATGATCTGTCCCTGGTCAAATTAGGGTCCTATGCAAAATTTCAGCACCCAAGTTCCAACGGTGTGGAATTCTATGGGTAACAAACAAACAAACAAACAAACTTTCATCTTTATATATTAGATAATAAGTTTGGGCCCTTAAATCATTGGGAGCCCCTGGCTTTAGTCCAATCAGCTCCCCCTTAATCAGCTATAGATTTGTGTACTAGACAAAAAGATAAATAAAAAGATAAAGATAAACCGTGCGCAAGATTATTTGAACTACAATAAATGCTTTATAATTTAATTTTTTATCTGAATAAGCTAAGTACAACAATTTGTGTTCCCAACTGAATACAACAATTTGTGTTCCAAACTAAATATAACAATTTGTGTTCCCAACTAAATACAACATTTTGTGTTCCCACCTAAATACAACAATTTGTGTTCCCAACTAAATACAACAATTTGTGTTCCCAACTAAATACAACAATTTGTGTTCCCAACTAAATACAACAATGTGTGTTCCCAACTAAATACAACAATTTGTTCCCAACTAAATACAACAATTTGTGTTCCCAACTAAATACAACAATTTGTGTTCCAAACTAAATACAACACTTTGTGTTCCCAACTAAATACAACAATTTGTGCTCCCAACTAAATACAACAATTTGTGTTCCCAACTAAATACAACAATTTGTGTTCCCAACTAAATACAACAATTTGTGTTCCCAACTAAATACAACAATTTGTGTTCCCAACTGAATACAATAATCTGCCTCGAGCGCAGTGCAGCCATTAATCCAAAACAGGAAGCGGCAACTTTCCCACATATGATTAAACACTGTCAAGTGACTATTCATGTCGGTCCGCTGACAAGACATATCGACTGGGGGAGGGGGGGAGCGGGGGGAAGTTGGATTGTGCATCTAGACATAATGGGCCCGCTTACCCTAGGGTGGTCACCTGGGGTTGAAATGATATCTTTGTCCTTCCTATCCAGCAGTTGTCCACATAGAATTTCCCAAATATTGCAACTGTCAGTATTTACACATGCGATGATTTAAGTTTTCCATACAGTTTTCTGGTCTGCATAATAATCTTCTGTATAGAGGAGACATACGTAATGTATAAGATAATGAAAAATGAAGGCCATTATTATCGTGCGAATACATGGCCTAGTTTTACATTCAATGTTATACGTTTTGGACCCAACTCAAACATCAGTGGCGCCATGTAATGTAGCCAGATGTGACACAAGTTATCTAAACAGGAAAGTGCGTGAACAAATGAAGTGCTGGGACATCCATACCCCATTCACACGCTACGAGACGAACTTTTTTTTATGGTCAACATTTTTTTTAATGCAGGAAGCTTTTTCTGAATCTAATATTAATATGGCAATACAACGGGTACGTAGCGTCACATTCAGTTCAACAGAGAAAGAGAATATCTCATTAAAACCTAATTTTTGCTGCTTTTAAAAAATCAAAAAGGTTGGGTAGGGCAGATTTGGTAGTCAAAAAGTCAGACATTCACTGTTGAAGTAATGGGCAATAATGATGGTTAATTCAAATAAAACTACAGTATATGAAGTGTCAGTCACTGTTGAAGTAATGGGCAATAATGATGGTTAAGTCACATAAAACTACAGTATATGAAGTGTCAGTCACTGTTGAAGTAATGGGCAATAATGATGGTTAAGTCACATAAAACTACAGTATATGAAGTGTCAGTCACTGTTGAAGTAATGGGCAATAATGATGGTTAAGTCACATAAAACTGCAGTGTTCTAAGTGTCAGATAGTTGGTTGGAACGTGTGAATAGTTATTATTGACACCTTTGTCAGGATAAATAAACGACATAACAAAACTGAACATTAATCACGAGGTCAAGTTTTTAATGAATCGCAAGTTTTGATTTTCAAAGTTCGATCATGATTTGGTTTGGGATATTGTAATGTGAATTCTTTTAAATCGAAATGTCAATGAATATTTAGGAATCTTCTTCGACGTAAGAATTTTTAACGAATATTACAATTGAGAAAAGAAAGGAATTTTATTACATTTGCATATACAAGTAATTTTTGTATATTTTGATTTTGGAAATAATTTTCCTGCAAACTCCTTCACGTGGAAAAAATCTATTATTTTATTATTATTATTATTATTAATTATTTTATTATTATTACAAATTTTATAGCTATTTTTTGTAGCTTTGAATTGGAGCTGAGAAAATAACGATTAATTAATTGATTAATCGTTAAAAATTGTAATAGATTTAAATTAATTTGATCGATTAAAATTCGATTAAAATTTAAGATTTTTTTTTCATGTTATTAATAATTTATCTTTTTTTGTTACTTACATACGTTTCCCTTATTATTATTTATTTAGACGTGCATACGTAAACAAAAAAATAATTATTCCTTATTTCTTGCATAGCAAAACGAATTTGCTGTGTTACGTTAAAAAATTAGGGACCCATGGAATTATCGCGACCTAACTGATTTCGCGAAATAATGAATCGTAATTTAACGGGATCTACATATGCGTTATAAAATTATAATTATTCGAAATTAATCGATTAATCGATTAACAAAAAAAACACACGATTAATCAAACAAATATTTTTTATTCAGTACTAGCCCTACTTTTAATATTACTATGTGGAAGAAAATAAATGTCTACGGAAAACATACATAAGCAAGATGTTTTCGATATGATGAATGCAAGTGATACAAATGTGTCAGAAAGTCTGAGAATATAATCTTTTCAAACATTATTATTTCGTATTTATGTGACATGAAGACGACCCCTTAGATTCCGAGTGATTTTTTTTTACATGTCAGATTGACAAATAAATTGACTAAATATTTGTTATATAATTTATCCGAACCCACCATGTACCGAAATTTAAATAATTTAGTATTTTTCGACAAAACCATTCAAGACTTATGAAATATTCATTATTTATACATTTATATTTTTTAAAGAAAACATTTAAACCCAAATGAAGGGGAAGGTGTGAAAATTTGTTTTAGATTTGGAATTTTGTGTTCTATGTCGTCTTTAGGAAGGGGACACTGTCAGATGGATGGCTCAATGATAAACAGTAGTTCTATTGAAAAATTGAGAGTTTTGAAAGTTTTTCAATTATCAAAGAAGTCCTATATTTTAGAATAGGTTTAGAAATATTAGATCAACTAAAGCTAAAATGTACTTTGGAAAGAGAGCTACTAACAGATGCTGAAGTAATGATCAATAATGTTTCCTTTTTAAAAGTTTATAGTAGTTAACATGTACAAAAAACAAAAAACAAAACTTTTTTTTTAAAAACGTTTGTGTCTTTTAAATTTTCATTCACAAATTTAAATATCAATAAACATCTAATAACTTTAGTAAATATATGCAATTTTAAATACGTTTTTATGCCAAGTTTTTAGCAGTTTAAAAGGGTCCTAAGCCTTTTTTTAAAAAAAACCTTTACAAAAATTACTTGGTCTCTATTAAAAGTCTGTAAAATATAAAAAATTAAGTGAATTTTAAAATAAATGCAAACGCATAAGTATTTAGTTTTGTTCATTTTTGTTCGTGACAAATGGTATCGATGCTTTGATAGCGTCGATTCTCAGTCCTATTTTCAGCTATTTGCATTTTTTCAATCTATTTTCTGAAAAGCAATCAGAACATTACGATCAAAATAAGTCTGGCTATAGAAATAATGTTTTTGTCACATTTGTAACTTAACTTTCTATTTTCTCGACTATTAAAAACAATAAATAATACTTTTTTTTAAAAAATGCAATGACATAGTTTGAGAATCACTGTTGTAGATGACGTCTACGGAATTCCCTTCCAAAGCCCTAAAGGTGGTAGTCAATGATTTGTATTCTGTATTGTTCATTGTTAGTCATTACAAAAATGTGTTATTTGATTATCTTGATTATAATTTACACATTTCCGTCGGGTTGTCCATTGTATATTGCACAATTACTTTTCACAATCAATTTTCTCCTCATATGCTACATAACATTCGTCATAGACCTGCCAGCCGAATTTTTTTTATTAATTTCGGCTGGCTGACACAATTTTTCGGCTGATATCCGGATTAGCCGGATTTTAAAATTTCGGCTGGCTGACATAATTTTTCGGCATATATCCGGATTAGCCGGATTTCTCCGTAAATTGACATTTGCAGCAAAATATTCGTAAACATCATCCAGGGATGTTCCAGCAAGTGTTACAGGTGCCGGTATGTTGAGAGATGGGCAATTAATTTTGAAGAAGTCAACAAAACCATCTGTAGCCACATTTTCAAAGGCGAGCAAGTCTCTAAAGAACCAGATAACGATAGCTCTTGTCAGTTCATGACTTGATGTTGCCTGACATTGACTGTTGCCTTCTCCATACTTATGGAAATATCCCAACATTTTATTGACTTTTCTTGACTTTGTATTGACACATTGAGCTTGACACTTAAGTGAATATTCATATTGCCACTTGATGCAATTGCGGCAAAATTGGTTACTTTTGAAATGTGACCCTACTTGTCACCCAATGACTGCTGAGCAGTGAGACACAGCTGATAATAAACTCGATCTTCGTCAACATTTCTCCCATCAGCAGAGAACAGGCCACCAAAATATTTCCAGCATTGTGCTTTAGAATTTCCATGTAGGCTAGACGGTTTATGTTTTACTTGTAGGTTTTTAATGAACTGCCTCTTTTCCCGGTTTAGATGACATTTGCTGACATTTGAGTTCACCTAAAATTATCATATAGTCATAAAGAATTGTTACATCAGAAATGGTGTAACGTAAAAAGCTAATCCTGCAGTCTTAGCACGTATATTATTTCACTGCGAATTTTAATTTTCTCGTGAGAACTTTCGTTTTTAATTTATTAAATGCATTTATATATGTTATATTTTAGCTATTATAGCGCTAATTTCTAAGGCTTTTTAATTTATAAGGCTGTTTTCGACCCCTGACGCTACATAATCAGAGTAGAGTAGGGTACATCCATTTTGTTTATTTAGCACCCTACTTCCTGGGTTGTCACAGCTAGAGGCCAAGCAAATTTTCTCACTTACAAACAAACAAAAAAAGAATCAAACATCTCGTAAGGAAATAAAAAATGAAATTTTCCTTAAAATATTTATTGATCTTCAAAGAATCTTAAAATAGATGAATGAAACTTTTTTTAAAAACATCTTCAGTCAGTAAATTTCTTTTAGCATGGGTCGTTCCAGGTAAAAAAAAATCTAGCTAGCATGGTGCTAGATAAACAAAAATGATGTATCCCACTCCGATTATGTAGCGTCAAGGACCGAAAAAGCCTTATAAATTTAAAAGCCTTACAAATTAGCGCTATAATAACTAAAATATAGCATATATAAATGCATTTAATAAATTAAAAATGAAAGTTCTTCCGAGAAAATTAAAATGCGCATCAAAAAAAATTACGTGCTAAAACTTCAGGATAACCCTTAAAAATCATCAGTTATTGACTAAAGTAGTATCTAGTTAATTGAAACAATTCATTTAGGCTTACCTTTCTCAGAAATCAGAAAGGCTTTCTGCTAGTAGAAGATCGTTTAGCCATAATTAAGTAATAATAAATCGCCTATTTACGACAAAGCTTAAAAGATAACTTAATTTAATTAATTTATTGATTTGTATTTTAATTAGTATTTTATAAATTAAGATTGTAAGAAAAAGATAACTTGCAAGAACTGTATCAATGATTTTATTGATTATTTAGGTTTAAAAAAAAACTGTACAAATAACTCATTTTTGTCACACTTTTCGGCGACGGTTATTCTAAAAATTAATTCGATCTTAAAACGGAACGCAATTAATCTTAAGAAAACAAAATTTACGTTACGGCGGCTCGTTCATTTTTCGGCGGATTTACGGTGGACAAAATACGGCGGCTAAGGGGGCGCGCCGCATAGTTTCCGGCGGATTTTCGGCGGACGAAAATTTTGCGGCGTATTCGGCGCGCGGCGGCGGCTGAGGGGTCTAATTCGTCATACATGCATATACCAATCATTTAATTTGCCAGGTATTAATAATTAAAATGGTTTATAACTTTTAATTTATGATATCATTACGTATACTTTTTATATTTAAGAGTTCTAACAACGTTGATCTTGTTTGGTAATTTATTCAATAAATATATTTAAAATTCAATAAACATTTCTAAATACACAGTGGATATATACAGGGCCGTCTTAACGCATAGGCCCATTGGGCATTTGCCCGGGGGTCCACGAGCACAGGGGCCCCATGGGAATATGTTTATTTATATATATTATGTATATTTTTTTTATTCCTGCGGGGGAGGGGCCCACCACTATTTCTTTGCCCGGGGGCCCAAAATGGTGTAAAGACGGCTCTGGATATATTTAGTGGATTTATTTAGTGTACGTTATTGAAATCTTAGTACAACGTTGGCCAAACTGCGGCTCTTCTGTAGGCTATTCACATTGCGGCTCGAGAAGATTTTATGAAATTATAACTATTTGCTTCAAATATGTGATATAAAGTATAGAACACATTTTTTTTCTTTAATCTTGAATGATATAAAGGGTTGAAAATAATTTTGGTCTAAATGTAAATTTAGAAAAAGCAAGTGCTTGCTGAGTTAAAATCTGGAATGGGTCTGCAAGCAGACATTACTTTCTGCTGTCAGCAAAGAATATGTCACTTCAACTAAGACAAAGTTATACAAAGTTTGTACTAAACGATGAAACGATCTTATTCTGATAGAACTTCTCACCACAATTACCAGCTACCAACAAGCTTTAAAGAAACGTGTTCAATTGCTTCTCAGAAGAATCAGAACAATTAATGACTATAATTAAGAGCCTATGTGCAGTCCATTTATAAATAAATGTTAATTATGTACATTGTAACTGTAACGCATATTATTCTTCAACATGCGATTAGCGTTAAAACATTTGAGAAGTTCAAAACATTAAATTCAAATGAATTATTAAAAATAATTTTAAAATAAATTACAAAAGGAAATTTTCATTGCGAGTGGGGTCGTGAGTCGTGAGTCGTGAGTCATAGTGCTTCAATGCGGCTCTCGGCGATGTTCTATATTTTAAAATGACTTTCAGATACTTCAGGTCTGGCCACCCCTATCTTAGGACATGTTAGTGTGTTTGTGTGTGTGTATTTAGAATCGTTCGAAATTTACAATGAAATAGTAGTAACTTAGGGGCCTACCATAAAGTACGTCACGCTGTTTTTGACCATTTTTGACCCCCCCCCCTGTCACAAACTGTCACAAATATTGGGACCCCCCCCCCTAAAGTACGTCACACTTTCGAAAAAAAAATTAATTAACACCTAATTAAAATATTTTATTTAATACTAAAAATACACTTCACTATTAAACTGTATTAAAATATACAATTGCCACTTTAAAGTAGGGATTACCGGATTCAAAATTTTGAAATTCGACCGGAGCCGGATTTGGTTGGATTTATGAAGTGAAATATGGCTTGAATCGGAGTCAGATTGGTTAAAATGGCCGGATTTCGGATTTGCCGGAGCCATTATGAATATATTTAAATTAGGGCTCTACCAGCCAGCCGGATTTATGAAGTGAAATCCTTCCGAAGCCGGATTTGTAAAAAATAACCGGATTCCGGATTTGCCGGAGCTGGTGCCGAAATCCTCTACACCCCTACTGAAAAGAACTATCAGATTATTAAAATGACTTTAATAGTAGAATAGTTAATTCTCAACAGTTGTCACAGTTATTCAATGAAACAGTAACCGAATCTAGATCGAATTTGAAAACAAAAATTGCAAAAATTAGACTTGTCAATCGTATAATACACATCATTTATCTGCTTCATTTTCATTTACAATGGGTGAGGTCAAGTTTTAAATAATCTTCCGATTATGCAATCTATTGACACAAGATAAGGAGTAGATTAGTGAAATTTGACCTCACCCAGTGATTAAACAATAAAAAAAGAAACAAAACAATTTGACTAAAAAAAGACTAAATTGACAAATTATGTGACCAACTGTTGGGCTATATTGAATATGTTTATTACGGTCCTGTGACTTATGTTTAATTCAAAAATATTCACTGGACATCATCTTACAATGGTGAAGTGAAGTGTTCATCCATAGTTATGACTGACATCAATCTTTCACCATCATCGTTTCGTGGTAGGATAATTGCAGACAGATCAACTCGTCATCATCTAGTCACTTAAAATCCTCTTTATGTGCATTTTCTCTTCTGGCAATAACTGCCATGGGTTCTCTTTGTCTTCTAGAAGCGATTCTCAAAGTACGGATGCGTTTTATCTGAGTTGATTCTTGAACAGTTTGGGTGGGAACATTCTCCTGAGCCCCAGGTCTGTGTTGTCCTGTATGTTTCTTCAACATTGTGAGGCAAAATATGAGTGACATACTTTGCAAATTCGATCAAGTAAGCTGGTATGCAAAGATGGACAATAAAGATCATATGATTGTAATTTGAAAACTCCTGTTGACCTCGGCATAATGTCATCAAATTTGAGAGTCTGTGCCACAAACAAGGAAGGAAACTTATGAGAATCTGCAGCTGCTCTTTCTGAAGCTCTAAGTCCATCAGTTGTTTGGTTGATTGGGATTAGAGTAGGAAAGAATCTCGAAGGTAAAACGTTGAAATATGAGCATCGTACTTTGTCGCAACATTTTATGTCCTGTTATTTCACAAGTTGAGTGAAGTATTGGCTGGTGCGTCCCCTGCGTACATGATTGTCAAACCATTCCTGATCCTTATATTAGTCCTGCTACATCCAATTCAGATTTATGAACAACATATTCAGGAGATACACATTTCATGCTATTTTGACATAGAACTAATTCAAATGTTTCACAAAATTTTTGAAAATTATTTTTAAAGCTATGTACATTTTAAAAAAAATATATTTTAAAAAAATAAATTAGACAAAAAAAACATTTTTTAAAAAATGTGTGACATCACACATGGCCTGACCCCTCCCCTCCCACTTGTCACAAACTGTCACACTTTCTTATACCCCCCCCCCTCTTTGGAGCGTGACGTACTTCATGGACGGCCTCATACTCAAAATAATTTTAAAATAATGATTTGATTAATAAGCGAGGTCAACGAATAACAAATGCTCGGAAACGTTTGAAAAGCTACAAATATAGTCCAAATATTTTATTGTCCATTTTTGCACTTAAATTATTATTTTTTAAATATTCCATTCATGTATTGCTTGAATTAGTCAATTTTAAAATTTAAAAATAAATGCTGACTCCATCGATACTTGTGTAGACTGTAACTTGAGATAAAATGTGACCGTCCTATGAGACAGCGTAATAAAAGAAATCATTTTAATATTTTTATTTTATTGTAAATAAAACATCTTTCCTACTTAAGAAATGATTTTAATTCTCTGACAAAGCTAAAACACCAATATAATGTCTAAATAGCAGGGCTGCATAAATTAACGATTAATTTCTCGATTAATCGTTAAAAATTTTAACGATTAAATATTTTTTTGATTAATCGACCCACCACTTATAAATGTACTGAAAGTCAAAAAGTAAAATATTTCGGCCGATAAATATAAACTAATTTCCGGACGATTACATGAAAATTTTTGTTTTAAACTATTGACTGACGTGAATGTTCAAAATGTTGATAAAGGTTATTGTGTCCATTGAGAGAAATTGTTTGCCTTCCATACAATGTTCCCTCTATGTCTAAGCTTCGTTGGCCCGTGTGCAAAGTTTTTTTTTAAATTCTTGTGCTAAGTTGCACAACGTCCATTTTTTGTGCAATATTTTACAAAATTTGCTGCGCTGTGATTCTAAACTCCTGCGTCGCGTAGGTCAAATATCTGCTTAAAGGGAACATTGCTACCATGGTTCTAACACTTCGCTTACCTATCACCTGCAAACCAAACATCCACTACAGTGTCGGAAACTTCAGCTGAGACAATCTAAAGTTATGTGAACGAATGTTCAGCTCGGCTGGTTATATTGTCAATTAGACCCGTCCATGACTTGAACCAAATAATTACAATACACTTGCCTGTTTGCGTTGTTGGTTAAAAGATGTTATATAAAGAAGACATTCCAGTGTTATTTCGATTTCCGACAAGTATTTTAATCAATGTTACTTATGACACCAGAAATTTCAATTTTTAGGCTTTAATCGAAATTAACGATTGATTAATCGTTAATTTTTCAAAAGTTAACGATTAAATCTAAATTAATCGTTAACAGCCCTACTAAATAGTCATTCATTCAATTTTTACTATATATCCCCATGTTGTCAAAGGGGTATATTCTGGCCTGGAGGGGTATATTTTGGCCTAGGTCAGTTTAACCCCCGGGTATATTCTGGTCAGGGGTTTATTCTGGCCTGTTACACCGGCCCTGATCAAACCCGTGAAGTGATGTACTATAACAAAAGTATATCTTGTCACGTGATGTCTATATCGAAAGTTTATCTTGTCAAGTGATGTACTATAAAAAAAAAGTATATCTTGTCACGTGATGTACTATAACAAAAATTTATCTTGTTACGTGATGTACTATAACAAAAGTTTATGTTGTCACGTGATGTACTATAACAAAAGTATATCTTGTCACGTGATGTACTATAACAAAAGTTTATCTTGTCACGTGATGTACTATAACAAAAGTATATATCTTGTCACGTGATGTACTATAACAAAAGTATATCTTTTCACGTGATGTACTATAACAAAAGTATATCTTGTGAAGTCGGTAAAAATAAATGCCGGGACATACGTTTTCATTTATGAATTAAGATTTGTATACATTTGAAAATAAAGCATTATTAAGAAGGGGTTGTAAAATTATTTTTTATATTTTGTTACTAGAATTTCTTTTATGAAAACATTGGAAGCAGTGATTTTCAAACATTATTCAATTTATAATCATTTAGAAATACAACACAAAGATAACTTAATACAACCCTCAGATAGACATAAGGATACAAACACCTTTCTTATTCCGTATGCAAGAACAAACTCATACAAATTTTCGTTCTTCCCGTCCGGAATTCGGGCGTTGAATAGGTTGCCTGAAGAAACCAGGAAAGCAAACATTTTATCAACATTTAAAACTCTAAAAAGAATGCAGGACTAAACACAAACCATAGATAAGCGTAGGACGCAATAATCTTCTGTATAGAAGGAGCGTCTGAAACAGATAAGATAAGATCAGATTTATTTAGGAAAACATATATAGTTATGTAACATGTGTGTTTTCCTCATGGATAGTCATTTTGATTTGGACGTGTAGGGGTATAGATAAGTTATTGTTACCCTTTGATAGATAAGTTAGTGTTACCCTTTGATAGATAAGTTATTGTTACCCTTTGATAGATAAGTTAGTGTTACCCTTTGATAGATAAGTTATTGTTACCCTTTGATAGATAAGTTATTGTTACCCTTTGATAGATAAGTTATTGTTACCCTTTGATTGATAAGTTATTGTTACCCTTTGATAGATAAGTTAGTGTTACCCTTTGATAGATAAGTTATTGTTACCCTTTGATAGATAAGTTATTGTTACCCTTTGATAGATAAGTTATTGTTACCCTTTGATAGATAAGTTATTGTTACCCTTTGATAGATAAGTTAGTGTTACCCTTTGATAGATAAGTTATTGTTACCCTTTGATAGATAAGTTATTGTTACCCTTTGATAGATAAGTTATTGTTACCCTTTGATAGATAAGGAAGTATTGCACGATTTAAGGCAGTGGTTCACAAACTTTTTTGGCCTACCGCCCACTTTCCAGAGAAAAAATAATACTCAGCGCCCCCCCCCCGAATTTGTTTTTATATTCTAACACAGGGATGGGCAAACTAGGGTCCGCGGTCGCATGCGGCCAGTCAGAGTATATTATGCGGCCGTAGGCATGTACATGTGGCGATTTTAGGTCACGTTTATTTTCTTTGCTTAGAATTTTGGATATAAATTTTTAATTTTATTCTGAGTATTTGATTCGAATCTAGAAATATATTATCGGTTTTATGGCTCCAGAATAATTAGTCATATATTGTTAACATACCTATTCGAAACAATATTTCAGCTCAACCGGGATTGGCTTTTTTACGATTTACATTTCGAACCGCTTTGAAAATTTGTGATTTAAAAGCAAATAGACGTTGATTTAACAATGAGTGCTGCCAAAGACAGTATGACTGAGGACGAATGTCGTTTTTTTTTAAATGGTGAATTAACTTAAATACTGCTTCACGAGCGTTGGGAGAAAAGCAGCCTGCTTACTGTGCCGTGAGTGTGTGTGCGTCATTAAGGAGTACGACTTAAAAATATACCACCAAACAAAACATTTGTATTTCTGGCACAATTTAACGAAACAAGAGAGAAAAGCAGCCTGCTTACTGTGCCGTGAGTGTGTGTGCGTCATTAAGGAGTACGACTTAAAAATATACCACCAAACAAAACATTTGTATTTCTGGCACAATTTAACGAAACAAGAGAGAAAAGCAGCCTGCTTACTGTGCCGTGAGTGTGTGTGCGTCATTAAGGAGTACGACTTAAAAATATACCACCAAACAAAACATTTGTATTTCTGGCACAATTTAACGAAGAGAGAAAAAGGAAATCAAAGAAGTTGGTTAATAATTTAAAGAAGAAGCAAAATGTTTTCACCAAACAGTCTTGAATACAAGATGCTGCAATCAAATGTTTTCACCAAACAGTCTTGAATACAAGATGCTGCAATCAAATGTTTTCACCAAACAGTCTTGAATACAAGATGCTGCAATCAAATGTTTTCACCAAACAGTCTTGAATACAAGATGCTGCAATCAAATGTTTTCACCAAACAGTCTTGAATACAAGATGCTGCAATCAAATATTTTCACCAAACAGTCTTGAATACAAGATGCTGAAATCAAATGTTTTCACCAAACAGTCTTGAATACAAGATGCTGCAATCAAATGTTTTCACCAAACAGTCTTGAATACAATATGCTGCAATCGAAGCCAGTTTGGAGATGTACAACAACTTCGTAAAACGGAACGAGCCTTTTTCTGACAGTGAGTTCATCAAGGAATGTTTTACAGATGCAGCAAGCATTATGTGTCCAGAACAGAAAACAAAATTTTACACAATTTCTTTAGTCAGACGTTTTGAAAAAATAAGTTACAATTTGATTCACCAACTTCGAGATCAAGCAAAGACTTTTTGTGGTACTCTCTCACGTTTGATTACAGTACCAATATACATGACACAGTACAATTGTTGGTATTTATACGGGGAATAAACCCTCGTTTCGAGCTTAACGAAGAATTTCGTAGTGTTGAGCCACCAAAAAAAAACAACTACAGTCCAGGATTTATAATTTATTCAATGCTGTTGAGAACTGTGTTGAAATAACTGGGTAGGTGTGGAACAAGATGGCAAGTGTAATAACCGATGGAACGCGTGCATCATCAGATGTCAGACTTCATGTTTGCCTTTGACGTTATGGAAAAATTGAATGAACTGAATGTCAAACTTCAGGGCAAGAGCTTGATTGCACATGAAATTTATGTGTATGTTAAATCATTTCAGACACAACTCTCCCTGTTCACCAGGCAAGCAGTTGAAAACAGGTTTTGCCATTTCCCATTTGCTGAAACAAAAAACCGTTTCTATTAAAATGGCTTACAAGTACAAGGCTCAGTTGGATGCCTATGCTATGGAATTTGAAAGAAGGTTCAAAGACTAAAAGAACCTGGAACCACTGTTCAATATCCTCAGTTCGCAAAATTATTGCAGAAAATGATTAAGCCCCAGGGGATATACTGTTAGAACTGCTTAACCTAAAAGCAGATTATGACCTGAAGGAGAAGTTCAAGTTAGTTTTTCTGCTAGAGATATTTTGGGCTTTTGCTAGGTGCGGTATTTCCACACTTTAAAAAACTTTTATGCTACACTTTTGCCACTATTTAGGTCCACATACATCTGTGAGCAAGTTTTTTCTTGAATAAAAATCAATAAGTATAAGAACAGATCGATGTTGATTGACTGCAATTTGAATGCATTCATGTGAATCATAACCAGTAACCTAGTTTTACAATTCAAGAACGGTTTTTTTTTAATTTAAAAAATTCCAAATGATCTAATTGAGACGATGAACCTGGTGTGTTGCTAACAATTTAGTAATCCTCGGCTATATTGTCGTCTGCTGTAATCTTAAATAACCGCGATTGACTATTTGCATTTTTAAATAAATTATTTACCGCACTGAATCTACTTTCCACTAAATACGATAAAGGAAGTGTAATTAAGAAATTTTAAATTGCAGCATATACTACATGATATACTTTTTCAGCCAGAATTGTTGGTAAGCTCTTTTGAATTTAAATTTAAATTCATCATTTGCAGTTATTTCCATCAGTTCTTCTTGTAACTGTGGAGATTATTCTGTGTTCGCACAGGTATGTTCATTTTCAAAATGTCATCAAATCGTTGATAAAAATCTAAATGGAGAACATCCAAGGGCTCACAATAGGAAAGTATATCTTCGTCATTTGTTTTTATGCTCCTCATACATTTGGGAAATGGCTGAATTCCCCTCGCCCAAACATTTCCTTTGCACAGAAGATTTTCCTCAAATGCAGAAATAACAAACTTTTTTCGTAGTAAATCCAGTTCATCACCTTGAAGCGAAAGATTCGTTTATTTAAATGTTTTAAACAAGTCAGTCAAGTAAGTGACGTCACTTTTGATTTGAATTAAGTTGGATCGCAAAGCATCATTTTTATCTTTCAAGAACTACAGCATCGAGTTAAACAGCTTATAAAACCAATCTAAACAAGCTCCCTTTGACAACCTATTCTATATGACATGCCTATATTTCCCTTTGACAACCTATTCTATATGACAGGCCTATATTTCCCTTTGACAACCTATTCTATATGACAGGCCTTTATTTCCCTTTGACAACCTATTCTATATGATAGGCCTATATTTCCCTTTGACAACCTATTCTATATGACAGGCCTATATTTCCCTTTGGCAACCAACAAACTTCTAAATGAAGCAGCAAACAATTAAATTCTTCATCGTTTTTAATTAGGGCTGTTATCGATTAATTTAAATTTAATCTTTAACTTTTGAAATTAATCGATAATTTTGATTAAAGACAAAAATAGAAATTTATGACGTCATTAAACTGAACATTTCTCACGGACATTGAAAATTAAGAATATTTTGAACTAAATTTTATGACAATGTGTTAATACTTGATCGGATGTTTGTGTTGAAGGTGGTACGTCAGCGATGTATTTGATCCTTTAAAAGAGAATTGTTTATGGCGAAGAACACAGTAAACTTTTTCACCATCTTCGACTTTGCCATCCGCAGTTAGCTTAAAAACAAAATTTTTGCTCAACTTTCTAGTTATATGTTTAAATTTAACTGAGCTGATGCTGTCAGCCATTTTACCACGTTTTTATTAACTTGCTTTCGTTCCTGTTTGTCCACAATTTTTCAAATCTGCCAACGTACAATTAAACCACTTCTGATGGTCCTAGAGATCTCAAAATTTTACCACAGATAGATATTGGATGACAATGCATTGTATCACAATTTCAGATCGAACGAATGTACCGTTATTAAATTATTGAACTTTTTAGTGTATCTATATATAAGCATATGTATTATTTAGTTGACGTCTACCGGTCCACATAAAGTAATAAAATAAACCAGCTGACCCGCGACGTAGCTTACGCCTCTAATGATTTAGTGACGGGTGAAGACTTCCTGAAAGACACAGTTGTCAAAATGGGGTGGGTTTGGGCAAACGACTGTGAGTGAATGAAAAGAAGGAACTCTGGAGAGACCCGCGGCGTATCACCCGTAAAAAATGACGGAAGCGTTAAGCTGAAATCTATTTATTTTGAAAAAAATGCACTTTTTTAGGGCGCCTACGGCACTCACCTTTTTCAAAATCCCAACTAACTTGTCCTTGTTTGATCCATACGAAATATTAAACTTTCTGAAATGTACACAAAGTATTTTATAACTTTTTACATTGTTCCCTTTTTACAAAATTAAAATATCAGCAAAAACAATGACGTCATATAATTTTTCTTTTACTGCGCATATTTAATTTGCACACCTTTTGATGCATTGGTGCAGTAATTTGGTGCGCTGCTTTCTAAAATTAGTATCTGTTGAACATACTTGCAGCTTGGTGTCTCGCAGGGTCCGACCACGAACAGAATTATATATATAGATATAGATAGATAGATAGATTATAATATTACGCGGGAGAAGTTTGTACGTAAAAAAATATATAAATTATTATTAATTTTTTTTTAATATTATAAATATTTTCTTTAATTTTAATCGAATTTTTATCGATTAAAATAATTTTAATCGATAAAAAATTTTAACGATTAATCGAAAAATTAATCGTTAATTTCCGCAGCCCTATTTTTAATACATATTTGTTTAAATAATCTGTCATTCGATTATTTGCTTCTGGTTGCGTTGATTACTTTAAATACATATTGTAATGAATTATGTAAGTAGGTGTGCACTTAAATTATGTAGGTGTGCACTTACATTATGTAGGTGTGTACTTACATTATGTTGGTGTGCACTTAAATTTCTGGCAACTTGATATTGACGATGGATGATATAGTATTCTGTGATTTCTTGTCAAATTTTTTTTTGTTGTAAACCGCACGTATGATAAAAGTAAAGCTTCATTTCCTGGTAAAGTTGACTCATCAAGTTGAAAAGAAAACACAGATGTTTTTAAATAATCTCACAATGAATCTTTAACCTTGAACCTTTTTATCAAATCTTCTTTGCACTGTAGTATTGCTAAACGAATTTTTCTTGTTAATATCATGTGCTTGCTTATGTATCACAGTCCGTATTAATACATTTATAGTCGGTATAATTTGTTCTTCACCAATAGTATGAGGTTTACCCGATTTGGCAATCAATAACGAAATATTGTGAGAAGCAAGCAAGACATTGCCATCTTGTGTGGTTGCTGTTGAAAAGAGTTTTCCCAAATGTCAGTTGTTTGATAAATTTGTATTTTAGTGCTTGAAAATTAGATAAATCTTTTTATCAGCGTCCATTTTAGTCAAATTTCCTTGCATTCGGGAAGTGCGCAATTGCATATATCTAAAAAACAAAAACTAAATGCAAGTGGGTGACATGCGGGAACCAAACCTACGTCCAGATCGTTTTTTAAAGAAAAATGAAGTGTTATTTGCGGAATACATAAATCATTTTTTTCTAAACATTCACTACATTTTACCTTTTTTAAGCTTTCACCGCCCCCTTACGGTTGTTCACCGCCCCCCAAATCGACATGTGGCCTTCACTGCCCCCTGGATCGCTTCAGCGCCCACAAGAGAGAGACAGAGAGAGATAGAGACACAGAGAGAGAGAGAGAGAGAGAGAGAGAGAGAGAGAGAGAGAGAGAGAGAGAGAGAGAGAGAGAGAGAGAGAGAGAGAGAGAGAGAGAGAGAGAGAGAGAGAGAGAGAGAATGGGAGACTGTAATCTCCCTGACATAATTTTTTTTAAAAGCTGTTTTACAATAAGCAAAATAAACTCAAACTAAATAAATTGTATTCTGTATTAGTTTTTAATAAACAAAGCAGGACTAGTTGAATAATTTTTAAAAACGTAAAAAAAACAAGGTTTTGACTATAAATCCTTTATATACGAGACATAACTAAAAGAATGTTCATTATCATAGGCAGCGCAAGACAACCCAAAAGTCCAAAATTTTAGTTATGTCTCGTAAAACATGTTTAATATAATGCGCATCGATCGGGAATATGTTTTTAAAAAGTATCGTCAATATAATACGCACCGCACCGCGCCACAGGAAAGGTTGTTCAATATAATACGCACCGCGACACTCTAGCACAAAAATAACATGCTACTTAGAGATAATAGAGATAAACTAAAAACTCTTTAATTTAATAACAGTACATTCGATCAATCTGAAATTTTGATACATCATTTTTATCATCGCCACGAGTCTGCCTGCAAAATTTCAGCTCGCTAGCATACGGCGAAGTGGGTTAAAATCGATCCAAAGTTTTTTCGGTAAGCAAGCAAACAAGCAGACACCACGAGTTAATATAAAGGATTTTAAAATAAAAATATGCAAAAAAAACCTAAAGAACGCATTTATCTTTGAAATAAATCAAATCTCATAACGAGCAGCTGCAAACTTCGCGGCAAACCACGCGGCAAATTTCGCGGCAAACCTCGCGGCAAACTTCGCGGCAAACTTCCAACAAATTTTTCTGAATGAATAAAGTTTAATAGCCAAATAATTTGAAATCCAATTAATCTAAAAGCATCATCATCATTTGAGTTCCTTGTGGAACATAGGGCCCCTGTCAAAACTCGCCACTCTACACGGTCCCTTGCCAGTCGCTTCAATTCTTCCCAGCTCTTCCCAGTCCTTCCAGCCTCGTCCAACATGCTCCGTCTCCATGTACGCTTGGGTCTTCCTCGTTGTCGTTTGCCCTGGGGGTTCCAATCTAAGGCCTGCCTAGCCCTGCTGTTATCTTTCCTAAGGGTGTGTCCAATCCATCTCCACTTTCTTTCCATGATTTGTTGTTCTACTGTTCTTTGTCCACACCTCTCCCACAGCTTGGAGTTTTCGACCTTATCGAACCATTTTATTTTCAGAATATTTCGGAGGCATCTGTTAACAAAGGTCTGGAGTCTATTTTTTGTTGTCTCTGTCGTCCGCCATGTTTCGGATCCATAAAGTAGGACCGTTTTAACATTGGTGTTAAAGATCCTTACTTTTGTTTTGACAGAGATGTGTGTAGATCTCCAGACCTGTTTCAGATTGGCAAAAGCCTGTCGCGCCAAATTTATTCTTCGTTCGATGTCCTCATCTGTTCCCCCTGATACACTGACCACACTCCCAAGGTATACAAAGTTGTTTACTTGCTCCAGGTTACGGTTTTCTACTTGGATTACTCCATCTTGTAGGAAGTTTATTTTCAAAAATTTTGTTTTTTGAATGTTTATATTGAGTCCTACTCTTTTCCCAGTCTCGCTCAAGGCTGTGATTTTGTCTTGCATGTCTTGAAGTCTGTGGGACAGAATGGCCAAGTCCTCCGCAAACTCCAAATCTTCTAGTTTTTGCATTAAGGTTCCACTGGATTCCTTTTCCAGAGCTTGCATAAGCTTCTTTTGTGATCCAGTCTAACACAAGAAGGGATAACGGATTATTTGGAGAGAAAAACAAACAAACAAACAAAAAAACAAACAAACAAACAAACAAACATCAAAATAAAATTAATAAATGCTGGCGCAATACTAAGTGTAGGGTAATTTGTAAACAAAATGAAAGATTATTTTTTAAAAATTAAGCTACTTTTGTAAAAAGAATCCACAATAGATTTTAGAAAGTACATACTAACACCAAAACTTAGCAGATATCTTTAGAGTAAACATTATATTAAAAATGTAGTTTCTAAAGATAACGATATAAACTTATGGTTCTTTATTAAGTCTTAACATACTCAACACAGACCTCGCGTCAGCCTCGGGTGACAAGTACGACTCAATAAACGTCAATAAAATAGAGAAATAGTTTACATACTGTAGAATAACAAGGCATAGATAAACTCACAAAAAACGTAAAAACAACCAATCTTCTGGTCTGGATGAATTACCAGCTAGACTACTAAATCACTAAACAATGAACTGTCCCAAATACTTGAAGTACTTTTTCAAGCCTCTTTGAACCAAGGATGGAAGTACCACAAGATTTACAACTAGCTAATGTAACCCAAATTCTTAAAAAAGAGGATCAAACATAACTTGTTAATTATGGACCCGTTGACTTGTAAAGTACTAGAAAACATCATATATAGTAGTATAATTATTACCTAGACTATAATAGTACCGACATCAACACCGCTTCAGGAAAAACATCGTGTGAAACCCAATTGATTAGTCTAATACAGTGGTTCTCAAGGAACACTTGAAAAATGTGTGTCTTAGCCGCGGACCATGACTGAAAAGTGTGCTACTGCCGTGCTGGAAATGTATATAAAATTGTACTTTGTATATAACTAGTTACTAGTACTATGTTAGTTTGTAAAACTATACTAAAATGCTACGGTTTGCTCCAAAAACAATATTAAATGGAAACATATTGTTATGGCTTTCTTTTGTAAGGAACAGATGTCACCAGGGCCGGCCTTAGGGCAAGGCGAACGAGGCAACCGCCTTGGGCTCCGCGCTTTGACTAAATTATTTTTACTGCTTTTTAAAATTTTACTACTTTTACGTAAAACTTGTTTTTTTATAAAATAGTTTTAAAAAACTTAATAATTATTTGTTCAAATACAATAATTAGAAAAATAGTGTAATAATATAATAAAATATTATAATCACCCTAAATCCTAATTTAAAAAAATATTTTTCCTAGAGCATTTTAGTAATCATTTAGAAAAAAATTGAAGAAAACGATTTTCCAAAGTCAACAAAAGCAGATGTCACTGACAATTCGCCATATAAGCCCAGGAGATGGATATTCTGAAGTAACTCATGAGCACTTCATACGTTTTCTAGAAGTAGAAGAAAGTACTGGGCAACAACTGCTTGGTGTCTTACTATTGGAACTGACAAAATTAGGCTTATATGTTTCTGATATCCGCGGTCAAAGATACAGCAACGGTGCGAATATGAAGGGGCATACGTCAGACGTAGAAGTTTCATCTTTTACAATTAAATCCTAGGGCATTTTTACCCCTAATAAATGTCACAAATACAACTTGCTGCTATGTGATATGGCAAAAACGTTTCCTAATGCAATGACGTTTTTGGTATAATGCAACACATCTATGTTTTATTTTCTGCTTCAACTATGTTCAAAATATTTATGTGAAACCACTTTGTGCAGTGGCGTAGCTTGAACTTTTGCCGCCCGGGGCGGTCTCCTATTTGCCGCCCTTTTTAAGGGCCGTCCATAAATTACGTCATGCATCTGGGGGAAGGGGAGTAACAAATTTGTGATGATGTGTGACGAGGGAGAGGGAGGGTGTTGTTATTGTTTTCAAACACTTGGGACGTCAAATCAAAGCACCCAACTTTAAATAAAAGTTCAACTTAAATCTTTGATTGCTTACAATTTATTCAATGAGGTTTTACATGGATTCACGCGGTTTACTATCTTCCTTCCACTAAATACATACTTAAATAATAAAACATTAATGTGAAACATGCTCATTTTCAAATAGAAAATACGGATTTGGTGGAGAGAGATTTGTGACTTCATATTGAAGAAGGGGTCTAAGTTTTCGTGATGACGTGTGACGAGGGGGACGGAGGTGTGAAAAATCAACCAAACTTGCGTGACGTCATTTATGGACGACCCCTTTAGTCATTCATATGATGGTTTTTATAAATTAATAAACATGAATAAATGATAGTAATTGAAACGAAGTAAAGGTGGAGAAGATTTTTCCCTTTGCATGCCATATTTATGTAAGCAGTAATAAAAGAGGCCACATAAGATGATATACCTATAAATACACATTTATAAACATACAATATACTTTTTTTAAAGGACAAAAGAAAGTGACGTCACGCTATTTTAGCCGAGTTTTCACCCCCTCCCCCCTCCCTCGTCACGCGTCGTCACAAAAAGTTAGACCCCCCCCTCCAAAAATACATCACAAAGCTTTGACCCAAAAAAAAAGACAAAAACAAAAACAACAAAAAACAACAACAAAAACCCACCTTAAATTTTCTATCCACTAGATATATTAAAATACGTCATGTGTACCGCAATTTGTACGTGTACGCTTCGAACATACGCCCACTATTGAACCGGTTCCTTTCAGAAAATGCATCTTTTAAATTTGACTACTGTGTAGATTTCTTACCTACGTACTATACGAAGACACCTAAATCCACCCTACTTTCATTTATATTGACACGAGGGACAATAATCTTAATCCACATGACTTCACTGTATCAAGTATCCTTTCTGTGATATTTAAAATTAATGCCTTAAAAACTGAGCTAAGAAGAAAAGTTATTTTGTGTAAGGTGACCAGACGTCCCGATTTAGGCGGGAAAGTTCCGATTTCAGACCTCATGTCCCTCTGACTCTCACTTGTCCCGGCGGGACGCCCGTTTGTCCCGCTTTTTTCAATACTTTAAATACAATAAATACAATTAGTTTTATTTTGATTTTGGGTACGAATGACTTAATATTTTCTTAAATTTAATTAAATATTCAAAACGGTGATATTTTTTATAAATTTAAATTGTTTTATTATTAGCTAACCCAGTTGGTGCATCGATTTCTGTGGTTATTTACATTTGACTCCTTGATACGGCCTTCCCGTGACTTGTCGGTGATGCCGACAAGTTAGGTGACCAGACGTCCCGATTTCAGACTTCATGTCCCGCTCAAGTGACCAGACGTCCCGATTTTTTGCTACAGAAACCTGGGAACGTCCGAGGGGCCCCGTCCCGCTTTGCCCCCCGGAAAATCTGGTCACCTCATTTTGTGCTACTCTCAAAATGTCAAGAATTTGGTGCATTCAATAAAGTTAATGAATACTATTAAATCTAGAATGACCAGGGGCGTAAGACCCAAAACAAATCGACAATTATATCAAGCTTAAAATGTTTATAATTGTATCATATAGAACACCCCCCCCTAAAAAAATTTAAAAATAAATAAATAAATAAAAATTGATATTCCGTGTCGTTTTGATTTAAAATATCTACACATAATCCTATTCATATCATTTTTAAATCCCTTATATTAACTTCACCGCCGTCTCTGTCGTCATCTCTCTCTCTCTGTCTGTCTTGGGCGGGCGGGCGGAAAAACAAAAGTAAAAAATGACCCACTTCCCGTGATTCGATTGAGCTGAATTTGGCACACGGACCCGTCTCACCTAACAATGCATCGTATCAAAATTTCAGATCTATCGAACGTACCGTAATTAAATTAATACATTTTTAGTTTATCCTTATATAACGTATGTAATTCAAATTCACTGTTTGTTATTGTTTTTTTCCCACGTGAGATTTTGAGTTGACGCGTTGACGCCACCCATCGAAGTACCGGCGTGCTTTTGTTTACATTTTACGTGTCACGCTGAGCTCGGTCAAGCGATCGGTGACCAGACTTCAGGGTTGTGAAGCAAAGTTGAGTGAAGACAGATTCAGTCTGTAAATATTTGTTAATACTTTTAGTTATGTCTCATATATAAGGGATTTATAGTCAAAAACTTTGTTTTTACGGGTTTGTTTTATTAGACACTTATCATGCTTGTAAAACTCACCGGGGGGGGGGCTAACGACGCTCCCCCAAATCCCCGCCCGAGTCAAGTGGGCAGGACATTGAGTCTGGTGGGGGGGGGGACGGAACGCACACATAAACTTGTATTTTGGGGTAATAACGGGCAAAAAATGTCGGTGACTCCTACCGTAAGAAAACCAAACGGAGCTGCGGCTACATCACAAATGCTTTGATGTCAACATCACACGACGCTTTTATACGTTCGCTTATGAGTTCTCAAACTTATAATTAGCTTTAATTTTCATTTCTTGATAACTTACGTCAACCGGCGTTTGATGGCCTACAGATATTGCATTTCTTTGGCACGTTGAGAAGCACTGATGGTTTAAAAAAAAATATTTTTTTTAAAGTCATTAAATAAATTGTAAGCGACCAAATATTACAGTGGAAGTTTTATTTAAAGTTACCCTTTTCATGTGACGTCCCATTTCTTCGACCCCCTCGTCACGCATCGTCACAAAAGTGTGACCCCCTCCCCCCTAGGTGCGTGAAGTCATTTATGGACGGCCCCTTAGCCTTAGTGCCCTTAGCCAATCATGGGTAAAAATCATCTATTGTGACTGTGTAAGTGTAAGTGTAAAAATACGATAAAAAATATATATAAAAAATGTTGACCTAATTAAAATTTAGCATTTTACTTTTTCTTTTCTAGTCCTAAAACAGAAGTAGAAGTGAGTATAACGGTATAAAATCGCAGGTAAAAGTCAAGAATATTTTTCAAGCAATTCAGTTGTAAATTAATAGGTCTTAATTTTACCATTCAGTACACACTACAGACATTAAAATAATGATAATAAATGTGACCAGTTCTTCAACACTAAGCAAACGAAAGTCACATGACCATCATGTTTACGTCGCCACAAACGCGAGAAAATCCAGAAAACAGCCAATCACATGAGAGTTGTCCTAAAGATTGTAAACACGTTCGCGGGTTGACCCAGTGAGGACAAATCTGTTTAAGCTTTTCAAGTGCTTAACCGCATTATAATTTACATATTAGTTGTGCATTTTCATTTGCATACATAAATATTGCGTTGTGTCATATTGCTTTTTTGTAACTAGTCGTTAAATCTGCAAAATATGGCTGCAGAAATGGAAGTTGGGCAGGATTCTCTCCAAGATGGCGTGGACATGGTGAATGGCATCGAGGAGGATCCTTCCGAAGGTATTGATGGACTTGGTGAGCTGTCTTCTAAGGATTTGTCATCGCGACCGATAAGGAAAGCAAGACGACAATTAGGGCGACTTAGTCCTGGTAAAGAAGTAGGACCAGAAGGAGCAGCTGCTCAGGTCAAAAAAGCATTACCTCTTGCTAAAAATAGTCGAAAATCTCGAGATGGACGGGGCCGAGGTCTCCCGAAGAAAGGTAGAGAAAGTTTAGCCATGTGCTGAATAATTTTTTGTATTAATAGTGCAGTTTAGGGCAATAAATTAATTTGTATAGAGCAAAGACATAGCTCAATTGGTTGTCCTGCAGTTTTGGCACGTAAATTATTTCACTGCTAATTTTAATTTTCTTAAGAGAACTTTCATTTTTAATTATTAAATTATTAAAAGCATTAATTATTAATATCTAGGCTATATATAATATGTAATATTTAGGTAAATTATCGCTTCCGTGGCCAAGATGGCGGCTAGTCATTTCCGGACGGCCACCTTTGTTGCTAAGGCACATGACCCCGGAAAGTAGTGCAGAGCATTGGAATTTAGGGGACCAAAGGGAACAGGGATTCTCAAATTTTTAGCTTTTTTTAGAAACATGACTCTGACAATTTTGGAAAACAGCAAAATGTTATTAAAAAAATTATAGGCTATTTTAGCAACCTGCCGAGTTTGGAAAACAGTGAAAAATAGTAAGAAAAAAATTATACTTACTGTTCATATGTCTGAATCACGAATATGGAAAGACCGGGAAGGGTACACTTTTATTTTAAAAGCTGTAAAGCTAAACCTAACCTTAACCCTAAAATTCTATGGTGCCGTTAACTTACACGGGATGATACCGTGCAACTTAGAAGAAAAAAAACTTACACGGGATGATACTGTGCAACTTAGACAAAAAATAACTTACACTGTACGGTAATGTTTTAATGTAAAAAATAGACAACTAACCCTGACCCTAAAACTAATAATTACATTTTAATTGTAATTATAAGAATGTTAAATTTATTTAATTAGTTTTAGTCCCTGTATTACTGTATTGGTTTTTCTATTTTAATGTAAAAAATAGACAACTAACTCTAAAGCTGACCCTAAAAGTAAAAGATCTAACATAATAGTAATTATAATAATTATCGCCTACTTGTTTAATGCCGGTCTTGCACTAGTCTAATCATTAAATTTGATTTGAAACTAAGTGACGCGTATGAAGACCAACGGACAAGATACTTTACAAGGGGAGGCAATCGAGTAAAATACAAAGGGCAAGGGGAGTTAATCCATGAAAAACAAAATTGTAACTTGTGTATGGCAACGGTAGCGTCGAAGTGACCTCAATTCACCCGGTAATGACTAGCCGCCATCTTGGCCACGGAAGCGATAATTAGCCAATATTTACAATTCACCAAAGTGAGTATGTGCAAATGAGCATGACGAATGACCCTCCCTGGGGTCAACCAATCCGTTTATAGTTGGCAAGCAGAGGTGGTCTTGAGACCAACATGATTATTGCATTGTTCCTTCACAGAATAACGTGTGATTAGTAGTGTTTGGTTATTAACACGTCCGCCTTACACTCGGAAGGTCCTGGGTTCAAGCCCCAGCGAAAACATTTTTTAATTTTTAAAAATGTGTGTTTGTGCCTGTGCTTTTCCCCCTCGCAAGGGTCAGCCAATCACAGTTTATGGTTGGCAAGCTAGGTTTGTGAAGGGTGGTGCGTCGGTGGGTGTCCCCCCCGTCCCCGGCTGGGGCGTATCTAGTATGAAGTATGTTATATTTTAGCTATTACAGCACTATTTTTTTAGTTTTTAAAATTACTAAGGCATTTTTTCGGCTCTTGACGATACATAATCCGAGTAAAAAACATTCATTTTGTTTATCTAGCACCTTGCTAACTAGATTTTTGACCCATGCTTAAATAAATTTACTTACTGAAGAAGTTTTTCTAAAATTATCCAGAAACCATTCATCTATTTTATTTTACTAAGAAGATCAATATATTTTTTATTGATCTTACAAGATCAATAAATATTTTCCAGAAAATTTAATTTTTTATTTCGTTACTTGATGTTTGATTCTTAATTTGTTTGTTTGTAATTGAGAAAATTTTATTTGGCATCTTACTGTGACAACCCGGCAAGTAGGGTGATAAATAAACAAAATGGTCGTATTGTGTTTGGACTATGCATTGTTGAGAGCCGAAAAAATGCCTTAGAAATTTAAGAACTAAAAAATTAGGGCTGTAATGGCTAAAATATAACATATATTAATGCATTTAATAAATAAAAAACGAAAGTTCTCACGAGAAAATTAGATTTTGCTCCAAAATAATATACGTCCCAAAACTGCAGGATTACCGCTCAATTATATTTCAAGTGAATATTGTTTGAAATTTCGGAAATTTTTATTAAAACTAGTCTTCATTTAAAACTAAATAGGTTTAAAATTAAAAATAAATGGATTTCATGAGTGTGGAGCTATTTTATATTAGACTATTTACAGTTATAAGTGACAAAGTCTAAGCCTAATATCAACAAATCCCATATTTTCTCCTGTAATCGTTCAATTATCTGTTATAAATTATACAATGCATTTTGCTGTTCTTCCATTAATTTTAACGAAATTGGTTCAAAACCAACGTATTTATTCTTATTTGGTTAACTTAACTATTAACAGATGATAAGCTATAAACATGACCAATGACACTTTGACATGACAAAAGTTTGAGACAAAGCCTGAGAGTCTGTGAGCCATGATCATGAGCGTCTTGTTACCTATAAGTTTTTTTTTAGAGTGTAGTGTAGAGTCGGCGGCATCATGGCTAATTGACAAATAATTTAGTCTGATTCATCAGTGATAGAGCTTTTTAGCCTATTTCATTAACGTTTAAAGCCCCATAAGGTTTTCGGTAAACTTCCGCCTCAGTCCCGTAAGGATTTCCCGTATCGCGATCGACTGGTTATGAAATTTAAAAAATTGCTGTAAATATATTTATAATGTTATTGTCATACCGACTTCATCTTTTAGGATAAGAATGGTTATTTCAAATTATCCTAAAGACCGTTTTGAGTTTAATACTATTTTACCTGTAGTTTAGTACTATTATTTTTACAAAAAAGTATAGCGAAATCACATTTTCAACCAAAAAAAACGTAAAAACTACCCAGAAACTTCGCGAATCGAGCGAAAACACGAGCGAAGGCAATCGCCGCCATTGCCGGAAGTTGAATACATCTTCTATCCCGCACTGAATAGTTTTTACTTTCTGTGATTTCTTAAAAGAGTACTATCGAGGCGCGCTTTGGTAATAGAGGCTAGGCGCACATTACAGCGCTTTGTCAAATTAAACGTTAATCATGGATTTTAACATCCAAAACTATTGACTATTGTTTACATGGTTACATTAATTACTTTTAACATGGCCTATTTATTCACCTATTCTTCCTATATAAAAGTGGAGATTTCTCGACTAGATTATTTAAGAATTAGGGTACGAGTACAATTACTAGTGTTACATGTCTAAGGGACTAGGGGTTTATCATAATAATAAATTGATAATTTATGAAGCGCTGTATCACAATAAGGAACTGGGCTCACAGCGCTTTACATGAAGATAATAACATACATACAGTGGTACCTTGAGATTTTTAGTTCGTTCGTCCGTCAATTCGACGAGGACCACTCTAGACATATCAGGGTTGCTGGGACTGGCTCTGTCTGTGCGTGCGCAGATGGCTGATGAGGCCGATCCTTGCACGGAAGGTTCGGGAACAGAAGGGATGAGTGGGACATCCAGGAGGGTTGACAGCACTGGCCTTTTGGGCTGCCCTCTTCTTTTCTGCGGAGGTGATTCGGTTTGCCTCGCATGACTTGGCACCTTCGTGGATGGAAGAGCGCCAGGTGGATCAGTCCATTGCAGCTTGTTCCCACATGTTTGGGTTGATGACAAACGCTTTCAGTGTGTCTTTGGAGCGTTTCTTTTGCCCACCGTGGGACTGCTGGCCATGCTGGAGCTCGCCATGCTGGAGCTCGCCATGCTGGAGCTCGCCATAGAAGATTCTCTTTGGCAGTCTCTCGTCTGGCATTCGGACTACGTGCCATGCCCAGCGAAGCTGGGACTGCATCAGGAGGGTGAAGATGCTGGGGAGACCTGCCTTGGTCAGTACCACTGTGTCTGGAATTTTGTTCTGCCACTTTATGCCAAGGATCTTCCTGAGGTTTGTTGTATGAAAGTGGTTAAGCTTTTTAGCATGGCGCTGATATACAGTCCAAGTTTCACAAGCATATAGCAGTGTGGGGAGCACCTCTGCCCTGTACACTTTCAGCTTGGTCTGGATGGTAATGCCTCTTCTGTTCCAGACAATTGGGTACAACCTGCCGAAAGTGGAGCTGGCTCTGGCAATTCTGACGTTCACTAACATACGAGTTATTTGAGATACGAGCTGTCGAGCGAGCAAAGTTTTGTTTTGAAATACGAGCGACATTTGAGATACCAGGACCGGCCAGCTGCAACGCTTCACACGGCCCACCCAGTTTACTGCACCTCTTGCATTATCAGTGTGCTTGTTTGAAGAGAAAAGCAGTGACTAAAATTTAAGTGACCAAAAATACAAATATGTATGTATGTACACTTTATAATACCAGTTTTTTTGTGTGCTTTGCATTCTCTTTTATTATTTTTTTATACAATATTTGTCATTTATAAATACATTTTTCTTATTCAAAAACACATAAAACAATTAGGGGTAGCAAATGTTTGGGGCTAGAACGGATTAATGGCAGTTCAATTAATTTCAATGGGGAGAATGGCTTTGAGATACGAGAAAGTTGACATACGAGCAAGGTTACGGAGTGAATTAAACTCACATCTAGAGGTATCACTGTATAAGTATTAAGTAAACATTCATATCATAACAACCACATAAATGACAGTACGTTACACATAAGCTACATTAATCATTAAAAGAAATATTGTTCATTAATTTTGAAAATAAATTTTGAAAAAATGTGTCTTAAGTGCAGTCTTGAAGGACTTGGTATTTGGAATACTACGGATGTGTAATGATAGAGAATTCCAGTGTTTGGCTGCACAAAAGAGAAAGACATTTTGCCAAATGTTTTAGTGTCTGTCTTAGGAACAGAGAGAATGCGTGTGACTGCAGAAGAGCGTAGCTGACGAGTGGGTGAGTAGACCAACAGACGTTCAGTAAGATAGGAAAGGCATGAGTCAGTAAAGAAGCTGTGACTGAGAACTGTCAGTTTGTAATCAATTCGGGCTTGTGTCGGCAGCCAATGAAGTGGGTAAAGTAGCGGAGTAACATGGTCATGTTTTTTTTGCCTTAAGGAGTCTGGCAGCTGAATTTTGAACTTTCTAGAGTTTTTCAATGCATTATTTTGGCGCACCTGACAGAAGAGAATTGCAATAATCAATACGAGCTAGAACAAGAGCACAGACTAGAGTTTTTGTTGCACTAAATGTTAAGTATTGAGCTGATCTGGCGGTGGCGGTTTAGGCAGAGCGACAGATGTGATTGATGAAGTTGTTGGTAGACGTGTTGTCAGAAATAATGTAGCCAAGATTCCTTGTTGATTTTGTGAACAGTATATCAGAACTGGCTTTCTGAATAGAATTCGGAAGAAACAAAGTACTGCGTGATTGATTGTTGCAAAATATGAGTGCCTCAGTCTTGTCATCATTCAGCTTGAGCTTGCTGAAATTCATCCAAGACTTTACCTCATCAATGCACCCCTGCATCAATTTGACAGTAGAGTCAATATCAGATGGATCAGTGTGAGTGTATAGCTGAGTATCATCTGCAAATGATTGGCTTTTAACTGAATGCTTTTCAAGCAGAAGTAGTGGCCTTGTATACAGTACGAAAAGTACCGGACCCAAAACAGAGCCCTGAGGCACACCATGAACCAAGTCAGCTCTGTGAGAGATACAGCCATCTACTGATACCACCTGTGATCTGTTAGATAAGTATGATTGAAACCAAGCCAGAAATTCCAAAATAATTTTAGAAGTGTTTGATCGTCGACACTGTCAAAGGCTGCATTATGATCTAAGAGGACCAATATAGAGATTTTCACTCTGTCCAGTGCGAGTAGGTCATTTGTTACCTTTAACAGGGTGGTCTCTGTGCTGTGAGAAAGTCTGTAGGCCGACTGACTTGGACTTAGAAGAGTGTGGTCGTTAAGATAAGCAAAAAGTTGTTTTAAGATGAGTTTTTCTATGACCTTTGATAAAAATGAAATATTAGACACAGGTCGATAGTTGTTCAAATTTTTTTGATCTAACCCTTGTTTTTTCAGCAATGGTTTTATGACAGATTTACACAATAAGGCAAAAGTACCAGATGATAGACTCTCATTTACTATATGTGTTATTGTTAATCATGTTAAGAGTAATTGAGGTAATGACTCAACCAATAGTGGAGTGGGGATGGGATCAAGAGGACAGGACGTTGGTTTTCGATTTTAGAATAATACTTTTGACCTTATTTTCCGTAACAGGCTTGAACATGTCAAAGCTTGACCTCGCAGCAAAAGAAGGAGATAAATGATGTGTTTTAATGATAATTTAGTTGACTTGAAATCAATTCAACTCATGCCATGGGTTGAAGTTTAACACCAATTTAATACATCAGCCTGAAATTACTCATGTGTTACAAGTAGTAAACACAATGCTTGAGCCTGAAATTACTCATGTTACAAGTAGTAAACACAATGCAGAAAATATGTCAAATTCCTCAACCATTTATAATACAAGACTAGAGAGCTTCTTCTTAACACTTGCTGAGCTCATATTATTATTTATATATTTATTGAAGATACTGGATAATGAACATTCTCTAATGTGTCGCCTAGGGCCTAGAGGCTTTCATCAGTGAAAAGGTAAAAACAATTGATTAAAAATGTAACATCCAAAAGGTCAACAATTTAGATACAGTATCCATTAGAAGATAAGAGTTTTTCTCTTTTGTCATCCAGACCCTGTAGATGTTCACTTTCTGTTGATTCGTATTCAAACCAGAGCATATGCCATTGTTTGTGAACACCACCATATGCAAAATAATACTTCATTTCTTTTATCCACCCCTTTTTGTTGCTACTAATTTTTGTAGGCTTACTGTTCCTCTCTTCTAACCCCGATTGCCTAAAAAAACTCTTACTTGTAAATGGTTTATTACTTTCCAATTGCTGTCCTCTCTGGTATAAAGTTGAAACTCAGCAATTACGTAATTTTTAAAAATTGTTTTTACTTTTTAAGCCTACCTATAACTTGTTTTACAACTTCAACTAATAAAATTTAGATTTAGGTTTTTATCTTATTAGGGATATCAGTCTGATACTATAACTCAATGGTGGCTCTTCTGTGTTCTCATTGCGGCTCGCAAACATTTTATGAAATTATAACTTTTTGCTTAAAATATGTGGTATAAAGTATAGACAATTTTTTTTCTTTAATTTTGAATGATATAAAGGGTTGAAAATTATTTTGGACTTTAAATTTTTGTAAATTTAGAAAAATGGGTGTGCAAACAGACATTACTTTCTGCAGTCAGCAAAGAATATGTCACTTCAACAAAGACATAGTTATACCATTGCTTAAAATATTGTTTGTACGAAACGACCTTATTCTGACAGAAATTCTCACCACAATTCCCAGCTACCAACAAGCTTTAAAGAAACTTGTTCAATTGCTTCTCAGAAGAATCAGAACAATTCATGACTATAATTAAGATTCTATGTGCAGTCCATTTATAAATAAATGTTAATTATGTACATTGTAACTGTAACGCATATTATTCTTCAACATACGATTAGCGTTAAAGCAATTGAGAAGTTCAAAACATTAAATTCAAATGAATTATTAAAAATTTTGAAATAAATCACAAAAGGAAATTTTCATTGCGAGTGGGGTCGTGAGCCATAGTGCTTCAATGCGGCTCTCAACAATTTTCTATATTTTTTAAATGGCTCTGTTACTTCAGGTCTGGCCACCCCTGCTATAACTCTTTAAAGTAGTAAGTTGTTGTATGCAACTTTGAGTGCTCTACAGTTTATATTTACTTTACAACTAATGCACAGTGTCTTTATAAAAAAATATTTTTAAAATATGATAAAGATGAAAACTAATAGTTAAGAGGTATACATTTTTAAATTAAACAATTCATCATTCTAATGCTAAGATTCTTATTTTAAAAAAATGAACAGTTGTTATTATAATGAAGTCATACAGAATACTAATAATTTTGTTAACAAACTAAGAGAAAATTGTGTCTGCCAAGAAGACATTGGTGCTATAACATTTTTATGGTCGAACAAACATTACGGTAAAAAAATTATCAAGAGATGTCTGCTTAACATCTGTTTATTGGTCAGATACAGAAAACATTTAACGTGTTCATGCAAGTATCACATGAGTAGCAGTCTGGATATTGGTCAGACTTAATGATCAGATACAGAAAACATTTAAAGGGTTCATGCAAGTATCACATGAGTAGCAGTTTTTAATTTTCATCATTTTTTATTTTTTTTTAAATTTAGGGAGTTCAATTTATTTTCACCAGGTCAATTAATCCAGGTTAATTCCAGGCATTTTGTTAATGATTAAAAAGTTCATAATCTATTTTACTTTTTTTTTAAGGTGGCGCAGGAGGTAAAGGTGTCTGGGGAAAGCCTGGTGAAGAAGTCAATGAAGATGGACATTGCCAAGATTCACATGACCCAAACTATGATTCAGAAAGTGGTGTATGTTTTATATAAATAACTCTCTAATTGAAATTTAAAGAAGCCGAAACTCACCATGATTGTATTTGGATTTGCATTGTTTGTTTACAATTTACCTTATTAAAGATTTTCATTTTTTGTATAAATTTTTTATAAATGAGTTTGAGATAGTAATTTCATTTCATTGATTTCAGGAGGAATACTTAATTGAAGAAATCGATCCCGAGGTTTCTTTGGAGGAATTGGAAAAAGTCCTAGAGCCTGCTATTTTAGAGTATTATGAAAGTAATAACACTACTGAATTTATGGTTAGTATTTCATCTTTATATAATTTATATCTATCAAAAGTGATACTCCTAGAATGATTGAATGGCAATGTGAGAGTTTAAGAACTTGGTCTGCACATTTATACAAATGTCAACGAAATATGCATAGCTTCTGAAAGTACTGGTTGGAATAGAAGTAGAAGAATTAATTAACCTTTTGAGGACCATAAGGATTTACACACTGAATTTTGGTTATGCTGACGTTTTAGGGTTGGAATGATGTGTAGAAGCTAACTTTTTTTCAGTTTCATACCTATATTTTACAAAATTTGTTTAGATACAGCATGTGCAAACGCTTCCTTATGGTCTAAAAGGGTAATTTTAAGGAGAGGTAAGGTTTTTATTAATCTGTTTTTTTTTAAAAATTAGTAAATAAAACGTTGTATTGTTATGGAATACCTGAAATGAAATGGCACTGATGAGACCAAAGATGTATCTTTGTATGCATGAAGTGTAATTATGAATGGATGAGTCATCTTGAAGAATACTGTGTAGCACAAATGAGCATGAAACGCATCTCACATTTATTCAGTACTGTTTTCTATTGTGTATTTTACACTTTAAGCACACCTCTTGCGTTTTTCCACTTTAACTAATATATGCTTAAGTCCTGGAGACATGTATGATCTTTTTGCTGCTTTGAACAGGTCCTGATAGAATACCTCTCTCTCTTTCTTTTATTTAATGAGTTTCCAATGATTTATTTGTTACCATTTGTTCTTAAGCTGTGATATTATAAGATTGAATTCCTGATTCAAGATTGCCAAGTAGTACTTCACTTGTGCTATGTGAGAAACTTTATATTTTTATATTATTCTGTTCAATGAAAATAGCAGAACCCAGAAATATGTTTTTATCTCCACATTTGGTTTGCATTTTGGAATGTAATAAATTTTTATAACAATCATAATAGATCTTTCCATTTGAATTGAATAACACCAATTAATGCAAATTCTGTATCTGATTTTGGAATCATCTCCTTATTGTTTACAATGTGTAAGGCATTCTTTATTAGGTTATGTGATTCCAAGGCATCCCATTAGCAACATATGACACCTGGAGATAAGGTTCCATGCATTCTTCTCTCTAAAGTTCATTGGTCCGCTTGCAAAATGGCAAACTTGTGTTGCAAAATGGCAAACTTGTGTTGCAAAATGGCAAACTTGTGTTGCAAAATGGCAAACTTGTGTTGCAAAATGGCAAACTTGTGTTGCAAAATGGCAAACTTGTGTTGCAAAGTTGCGCAGCATCCCTTTTTTGGTCCAAAAATGTACACCGCATAAACACAGAGACTACATCACCCTTATTCACAATTTTCTGCACTGAAATTCTAAACTGCCGTGCACCATTGGTCATATATCTGCTTAAAGGTAGCATTGTTTCAATGAAAAATTTGAAAATGATCTCTGTTAAGGACAGAATCAATTACAAAATTCGTATATTTTAGTTTTCTAATGCAATTAAATTTGTTTTATGCCTTATTATATTGGGTGATAAATACTATACAAATATTATATTGAGTGATAAATACTAGACAAATATTATATTGAGTGATAAATACTATACAAATATTATATTGAGTGATAAATACCATACAAATATTATATTGGGTGATAAATAGTATACAAATATTATATTGAGTGATAAATACCATACAAATATTATATTGGGTGATAAATACTATACAAATAGTATATTGGGTGATAAATACTATACAAATATTATATTGGGTGATAAATACTAGACAAATATTATATTGAGTGATAAATACTATACAAATATTATATTGAGTGATAAATACCATACAAATATTATATTGGGTGATAAATAGTATACAAATATTATATTGAGTGATAAATACCATACAAATATTATATTGGGTGATAAATACTATACAAATGTTATATTGGGTGATAAATACTATACAAATATTATATTGGGTGATAAATACTATACAAATTATATTCAGTTGTTTTCAAATATAATTTTCTCTGCTTGTTAATTTTATTTTGTGAGTTAAATCTTCAATATTTATTAAGATTGTTAACGGTTAACCGGTCCCGTTTAATCAGCACCGGTTAACCGTAACTTCATTTAGTCGGTATTAGCTTATTACCCAACGTTAATTTTTTGTTGTTACAGCAGAATACCAGAGCCAATACGCAAGCGACCGAGACATCAAAACGTTTTCTTAATATTCCGGTCTATAAATAATATAAAAATACAGGTCATCACTGTTAGTGGAGTTCGACTTGTGAACGATTTTTAATATTTTTTAAAAATCCCTTATTATTCATTTAGTTGCCGAAGCATAGTACCAGAAGTAACACAGCGCGGCGCTAATGTCAAAATGTGAATGACGGTCAAGGCCGCGAGTGTTACTATTTATATTACAAGAGGTCAAATTTGATTTCGGTTTTATATCAACAGTACCCAGCTAAGTACGTGCACATCAAAGGCATTAGACTTAAAATTACATTGTTATAAAATTTTATATTGCTAAAAAAAAATTGTGTGCGTTGGAAAAGGAGCACAGCCAGGCAAAAATTTGTTGCATTCTCTTGTTGGTTCTAAAAAAAATTAAGGAAAAATACGGACCGGACAGTAAAACAGGCTTTTTTTCAACGGTCATCCGGTCTGCAAAAATAAACTGACTAGACAACATTTGATAATATGCCTTTTTTTAACTTTTATTGCATAAAAATTATAAATAGAATATTATTACGGTTTACTTCTTTGTTCGGGTGATTTTTAAAAAAACAAATTTTTTTTTAATTTGCTGTTTTGACGGCATTGTTTAACTCTAGCGTTGGTACATCACAGGCGCTTTGATGTAAAATCAGATGTCGCGAGGTGAAAATTTGAAACATTCTCTTGTTGGTTCACAAAACAAAGTAAAAATACAGACAGAGGGTTAACCGGTTAAACTGTCTTTTTTTTTAACAGTTAACCATAAATGACGTCACTGGACTTTTGCCGATTTTTAACCTCCCCTCATCACACTTCATCACAAAAACCTAGACCCCCCCCTTCCAATATGTCACAAAGCTTTGACCCCCATCCCCCCCCCCTAAAAGCCGTATTTTCTATTTGAAAATGAGCATGTTTCAAATCACTTTATTGTCATTTTAGTATGTATTTAGTGTTAGGCTGCACTCTAATATCGTAACACGAGTGAAACCATGTAAAACGTCAGAAAATAAATTGTAAGAAATCGAATATGTAAGTGAAACTTTTATTTTAAAGTAGCATGTTGTGACGTCACAATTCTTAAACTCCCCCTCGACACATCGTCACAAATTTGTGGACCCCACCCTCCCCTCTAGGTGCGTGACGTCATTTATGGACGGCCCATACTCGCTTTGGTGAAATATATATATAGATATTTTGGTTTTACCAATCAAAATTTTTTTTCAGAGTTCATTGTCAGATTTGAATCTTGGATTAAAGAAACCGAAGTTGGTGGAGTTTTTGATTAGCAAAGCTGTTGATCACAAGCCTGCCCAGTGTGAGATGACATCAGTGCTGCTTTCAGATCTCTATGGCAGGGTTCTCCAGCATGATCATATTATCAGCGGATTTGATGAAATCCTAGACAAACTTTCAGATCTTGTGTTAGACGCCCCTAATGCTCCTGAGGTTAGTCGGGTTTATCTTTCATTTTTTAAAATCAATTTAAAAAATAAAAAGAAAACAGAGCAAGGTGTTAGTAAGTAAACAGAGCAAGGTGTTAGTAAGTATAGAGCAAGGTGTTAGTAAGTATACAGAGCAAGGTGTTAGTAAGTATACAGAGCAAGGTGTTAGTAGGTATACAGAGCAAGGTGTTAGTAAGTATACAGTGCAAGGTGTTACTAAGTATACAGTGCAAGGTGTTAGTAAGTATACAGAGCAAGGTGTTAGTAAGTATACAGAGCAAGGTGTTAGTAGGTATACAGAGCAAGGTGTTAGTAAGTATACAGTGCAAGGTGTTAGTAAGTATACTATAATCGTGTCTATTTTTGTGGGAAATATTTTTTGCCTACACTATGTTAATAGGTAGTCCAAACTGATTTTATTTTTTAGCAGTAGATATTTGTGGTGTATTTCATTTTATAGTACTTTTTATTCTAAGACGTGAAAAAAAATTACAGAGTTATCTTAATAAACAATAAGTTATGTTTTTTTTTCAAATTTTTGAAAAATTGCCAAAATAGGTGTTTTTTTACTTTTCAAAAGTCATTTTCAATTTTTTGGGGGCAGCTACATTGATTCATTCAAAAGTAAAAAAAAATAATTAAAATTCCCAATGTACATTTTTTTTTCCATTTTTTTTTGGAGCAAAAAAGCTTAAATTGCACAACTTCAAAAATTCATTAAAAATTTTAAAATTGACATAAATAATCATACCATACAGCAAATAAAAGATAATCTTCATTAGCACAATAAGCAATGTGAGTCAATAGCATTTAAGTACATTTACATACTTTAAAATAAATTCAAAGCTACCCACCCCACGTTATTTTTAAATAATGAAGTTTTTTTTAAAAATCATAAATAATGCTTGGCATAACACAATTGGATCAAAAGCGTTTTTAAATCTTCTCAGATATATCTACTTATAACAAAATGAACTTATAGAAATATGATCAATGCTCAACCCAATAAAAAATAGATTTTAAAAGTACATGTAGCATGAAATGATCAAAAAAATTAACAATAAATGTCTCCTTATCATAAAAATCAACATATCAAACATCATATTAAAGGTAATTTTTAATAAGCTTTACAATTTCTGTGAATAAATAGCAAAAAGAAATAGTTCAGACACTTCCATTCATAAAATCCTTAAACTAGTACCCCCACATAACAAGCACTTTATTATTTTAAAAAATTGATTAAAGTTTTACTTTTCTTTTTCTTCAAATAACATCGTATTGGTATTACAAAACTATAATTTATAATTTTTTAATGCCTTTCCGTTTATAACCACAGGAAGTTGATGAATGTGATACTTCAGAGCAAGTATCATCATCAAAGTTTCTTTTTAAAGAGTCAATCATAAATGTCAGAGATCCAAACTATAGTTTTATATTCTGAATCATTTTCATCATAATGTAATCAATTTATTAGCCACTGAACAATAAATTGTGATTTGTACCGCCGTTCCTTAGATCTGAATAGTTCTAAATCTATAACAATTTGATTAGTAACATTGACTTCACTACAGGTTGTTTTGTGTAAATGAAGAGGTGTAAATACATTAGCTAAAGTAATACCGCACTTATCCAAGGCTGGAGACAAGGAATCCAGGTTCAATGGCGTTGCTAAATAATCCATCAAAGAATTAGTCCCAGTAAGTGTCACAACAGTAGAAACCACACACTCCATTTTTCTGACAAATCAATCATGCTGGTAATGACTTTCTAGAAACAGTTTCTTGAACCAGTTTGTAACATCCTTGTTGCTCTTGTTGTTCTGGAGCTTGATGATGTGCAACATGAAAATCAAACTATAACTATAAGTTCTAGGAACTGATGGAGGCTGTGGCCTTTTCCTTTTGCTAGAAATGATGCACACAGGCCATCAAGAATTTCCCCCGCTGAGGAATAAGGAATATACTATTAAAAACATTTTATTAATATACCATCAGAATTAGAATTACAGTCGAACCCACTTACCTCGAGCTCGGTTAGCTCGACCACCCTATTATGTCGACGTTTTTTATTGGAACCGCCAAATTCTCTCTTTGTCTTAGCATTTTTTCATCGGCTAGTTCGATTTTTCTAAGTCGTCGAAACCTAGTACCTCGAGCACAAAAGAGGACCAAATTTGAAACTCTACTTTGCTTAGCTCGATTTTCGTCGGTTGGCCTAGGAATGCACTCTGTCATTTTTAGTTCAAAACAGTGTTGACATCTCGCTTTTCTTCGAGACTTCCGGCTATTATGTGATTCTACGAGATTTCAAAGAACTTTACCGGATGTTTTGCGTGTGTGAATTATAATTCGACGTGTATCCATAGAGTATGTATTCACCCGAGGTACTGGACAATCGCATTAGAGGTCGTGAATCGTCATTATTTCGCAGTGCATGTTATATTATTATTAAACTTAATTCATTTTCTGATGCATTAATCATTTTATTTTTAAAGATAAACGAATATCTTTAGAAATGAAAATAAAGGTTTGTATCGAGAATAGACGGTGGTTTTTATATAATTAAATAAAAAATTAATAAATTATTATTATTTTAAAAGTTTGTTGTTGTTGCTTTGTTACCAGTAAAATACGTGACTGTGACACTAACAAGCGCGTGACGATGAAATGAAATCATTTCTGATAAGGAATGATTTTTTAAAAAATTCGCTTAGATTTATTTGCCGGCCGAGATCTAACACAGCCCACAGCGTGCTGTGATCAACGGTCAAGGCCACAATAGTTTTATTTATATTACAAGTTTGATTGGCTGAGGAAATTCGAGAACGTTCTGATAGTTAAGTAACAGATATCCTGCACGTCAAAAGCATTAAACTTAAAATAACCATATGGATTTGTTTATTTGTATTTTAAATTCGCTGATACGACGGCAAACGCGACTGTGACACGGCGAAGCGTAAACTTTGACCTTTTAGCGCATGCGCAGACAATTATAAACTGGTAACTTATTTTTCATTAAATGTAATCGAAACATGACAGAGACGTAATCAAAGTCCTTTACTTCGGCATAAATATATTATATATATATATATATATAAATTCCCGATTAGTCATAACTTTTCCCGACTTTCCAGGCCGAGAGTTTATTTTTAAGAATTCCCGACTTTTTCCCGTTTTCCTGAGTGGGAACCATGGTTATATTTAAATTTTAAACGGTCCTTAAAAACGAACGGTCATTACAACCTTAGGAAAGAGTGAAGAAATATTAGGGTTCCGATACGATTCCGATTAATCATCCCATCACTAATTAACGCTAACTAATTAATCAAGTACATAAAGAAATTTCAAGCACATGTTAATATTTTGCCGCCATATTGGTTTTCGTTTTAACTCGATCATCGGTTATGTCGACGCCATTTTTCATACCCCAACGCCGTCGACTTAAGCGGTTTCGACTGTGTTATTTTTTGGTAAGGAAGTGTTTGAAGTCAATACTTCAACATTAAAAGATTTTTTATTGAGCTTAAAACTATACTTACATATTAGATTTCTAATGATACTCAACGCAGAGTTTATTGCAGGTGCTGGTACTGTATCTTGGTTATCAGTGTCAGTAACATGGTCATCACTCTCTTTGATGTCATTATTGTTATTCATGGTCTCTAGATGAAGTATAGAAATTAAGTTGGAATTATAGGCCTCATCATAACTATTAATTGATTTTTTAATATATTGCACTATATTTAAACCAATACTTTAATAGGCCAGCAATCCACTAAATACAAATAGCATATTTTAATCAGAATCAGAGGATTTTTTAACTTCGAGCACTAGCTCAGAATCAGATTAGTTTTATTGATAAATTTCACACTAATTAGTGAATTGGGCAAGTTTATGTAATCATATTTATTTGGTATGCACAAGATTCATAGTGTAGAGCAAATACGTCTAAAAATTATTGAAAATAATAATATTAATAACTATTTATACTAAGTAAATAATATGAATAAAAAAATTTTGTAATAGTTTCTAGAAGTTGAAATTAATGTTGTTTTTAAAAAAGATTTCATTGATGTTCAAGCCTATCACCCCTAAAAGAATGCGAGTCCGTCCACCCAACACAACTCTTTATTACAGGCTATCGGACACCCATTTTGAATTCCTCGATTCACAATTTGTGCAGGAGTAAATAATTTGTTTAAATGTAAATAAAACTTTAAATATATTACTTACGCATTTATTGACGACTTAAAAATGAATAATTCTTTTCCACAAAACCGCTAGACAGTGGTCAAACAATTTTGTAGTGACTCGCAGCGCTTTAACATTACAACAGGTAAAAATTGAAAGATGCTATGTTTTTCTAAACGGGATCGCTTCGCGCCAATAATTACCACTCGTTTGATTTTACAACAGTAATTTTATTATTATGATGATCTTTCTATCGGTGTGCAGAAAGTACTACAGCTTGGTTATTTTCAATGTTTTTTCTTCGACTTCAGTTTTCAATCAGAATTTTAACAATAAAATAATATACTTTCTATACATCAAACGAAAGGGTAGGATCTGCTCCTTCATTTGGTGGTAACACTATCTTGCTAATTTGAATAGGCACTAAGCGATGAGCGTTTAAAACACCTATAGGTAAAAATTCACGTGAATAAACGCCGTAAAATTTGTCAAAACTGATACTTTTCAAAGACATAAAAACACACATAAACACAAGTTAAAGATACAAAAGATATATATTTCGTTAGATGAAGATTTGAAGTTTATTCACATGTTAATTATATTTGTGTAAGTCTCCTAGAAGTATTTTTATTTATTTTTTGATAACTACGAAAAATGACTCCAAAACGCATTTTTCCGCCAGTTTGGACTACCAAATGTTAAAGAGAGAGTGTTACCTATTGTGAAACCTCTTAATTTAGATATAGATATGAGCTTAATTTTGATAAGAAATTTGTCTTAGAATAAAGTTGATTAATCATTCTTTGAATGTAAACTTATTGAGTGCACTATACTAATAGGTTGTTGGCAAGTTTATGGCTAGAGCTGTAGCTGATGATTGTTTGCCACCTAAATATATCCAGTCACACAAAGGAAAATTAGATTGTAAAAGTTGTCAGTAAGTACATATTTTTCTATTAAAACTTAAAAATTAAAATTAAAATAAATTATATTAATGAATATTTTTTTGGGATTTATTTTCTGTTAACAGGTATAAAAAAAAGTTTAATCCCAATGGCTTTGTACTTTTTGATAGGGGCAAAGTGCTTTAATTTTGCTATAATTTATTACTTTATGTTAGTTTTAAAAAAATGCTACCCTAAGGTGTTATGTTTTCTATTCGGAGCATGGCGTATGTGTTTACAGTTGTAACTGAATCTCTTATTTCATCTATTAACAATTGTTTTTAAAAAATTAGTTAACTTTCAGATAAGAGTAACTCCAGAGATAATTTTTTTAAAGTTGAGTCAAATTTGGGCCCATCCTTTTTAACTCAAATTATTTCATTTGTGTTAACATTTTTAATGGGTAATTATTTTTTACTGAGCTAACAAAATAAATAAAATTTAAAATATCAGTTGTACCAAGCACAATTTACCTTAAGATTGTTATTGAAGATTATGTACTTATAAATGAAATCCAATTCTTTATAAAAAAAAATCATTTATTCCATTATTGGATACTTATTGTTTACAGTCTTTCTTGTGCAAAATTTGTTATATGTCAATTAGAATTTGATACAAATATTGACTCTTTGATGTTTAACTTTTTCTCTGCTGTGAAGTAGTTCTATAACTTCTTATTTCTTTTTCAGAGAAGCACTGTTGAAAGCTGATACTTTGCTAACACAGAAGCATGGCATCGTCAGACTTGATAACATTTGGGGTACAGGAGGTGGTATTAGGCCCGTGAAATACCTTGTTAAACAGGTAAACCCTTTAAATCATTAAATACTATTATGAAAGTTGTATCTCTAAATTGTAATTTTCAATATTCAAACCCCAAATAAATAATTGTTTTAATATTTGTCTAGATGGTTATGCTTTTGAAAGAGTACTTGTCTTCAGGGGACATTGCTGAAGCTACAAGATGTTTAACAGAGTTGGATGTTCCTCACTTTTACCATGAGCTGGTGTATGAAGTGAGTCAATAGAAATGATGTCATTTAACATTTTATTTACAAGTTATCATTTTAATGGCAGTAAGCAGAATTAAGTAATCTACATTCTAAATACTTTACCCTGCATATAAAAAAAATAAATATATATATATATATATTTAAATTCTAGGAATAATGTGGTTGAAAAGAGATTATTAAATTCAAATGTATAAAAAAATTTAATTTGTTTTGTTTATGGCATACCAAAAAATCAGTTGCTTTTTTTAAAAAAAATTATACCCCCCCCCTCACATTCTACTATGCTATTAATTTTTTTTAAGTGTAGGTATTTTGGTTTGCTAACACTATAATTGAAAGCTACTTTGATTATTTGGTGCAAACATGTCCAAAACAAATAGGGGAGAAAATTACTTTGTACACTTCACTGAAAAAACTCAGTTTGTCTGTTTGGCAAGGGAGTTAATTAAGAATATAATGTTTGACAAATGAAATCAATTCAATTGGATTGGTGAGAAAGGCAGAAGTTTGTGACAGTGTTGTTTTTTTTAAATTTATGGCTGACAAATGACTTGACAGGCTGTCAACATTGTGCTTGAGAAGTCAACAGATCGAGCTGCAGAAATGATGGTTAAACTTGTGAAATCACTTGTAGACACAGTTATCATCACCCCTGATCAGCTCAACCAGGTTTGTATGTTATAAGGGGTGTATTAACCCTTCATTGGGCCAAGTGTCCGTGAGCGTTCAGCTACATTCTTTTTGATTTTTCGACTTTTCAAGACTTTTTCTGTTTACTTTTTGTTTATTTAAATCTTAGGTAATGGAAGCTACTCTTTTGACTGGTTTAAACAAAAATTTCTTCAAAGTGCTTGCTATAGAATTATCTAGACATTGACGTCTTAAAAATTAATTTTGAATAAGATTGACAGCAACCTAAGTTTCAGTATCATACTGATTTCTTATCTTTCCTGATTCAGAAAAAAGTTATAATAGTGATTTTGTGTGTGTGTTTAGTGCTTATGGCAGAAAATTTCACGAACATTTAAAAATATTTTTTGGGGGTAAATATTTTTGTTCATTTTTTAAAAATAAATCTTATATGCCTCTTAAAAAATGGCATTAATTCTCGTAACTTTAAAAAAAAATTCATTTAATATTTAAATTAACGTAACCCTTAAATGTAAATTAATATTTTAAAAATTCTGGCCCATCCTGGACTAGGATTAAAGAGTTTAAAGAAATAAAACTCCATTGATGTAATCCCCTATCTGCAAAGTTAAGTTGATATTAACTCTTTTTTTAACCCCAGGGTTTCCGACGTATCTTTGAGAACATGGCTGATATCTGCTTGGATGTGCCTAATGCATACACTTTGCTTGACAAATTTGCAACCATTTGTCATAGAGATGGTATTATTGGGAATGATATTCTAAATGATGTTCCTCAAAGGTGCATATATGAATTCTTTTGTTTTTATATCTTCATAAGTTTTAAGGAAAGAAAATCCTTTATGACTTATTTAAGACTTGATTCCTTAGCAGCTTAATTAATAATAATTACATCTTACACTCAATGAGAAAGAAAGCTAATCGAATGTTACAAGTTGCTTTAATTTCTTTAATTACCCATGGCATTGTTAAGACTACATTGTACAAGAAAGTTATAAGCACCGCCATGTTAAAGTTTTTTATAAATAAATTATCGCCTGCTTATCCTTATTTGATTTTTTTTTAAAGAAATGACTTTATTTCCATCTTTTTGTTACTTCATGATTTTTAATTAAAAAAACTTTTTAACAAAAATTTACAGGAAAATAGCTTTTATCAATTCATACACAAGTGAATATTCTTTTATAACAGTGATTCAACTAAAGCCTCCTGTGTGAATAAAATGTTTTTTTATCATTCTAAATATATTATAATTTAAAATTTTCAGGGGTCGCAAACGCTTTGTGTCAGAAGGTGACGGGGGAAAGGTGAAAGATTCTTGAGCTCTCTCAAAAAAGCTTGTATGCAGCCTGATTGATAAGCTATTGGTTTGAAAATGAGGCTCAATGGGGCATTTTCTTTTCTTTAAATCATTATGTTTGTCTTTGCCCTGAGATATACTTGGAAATTTGTGATAGTAATTGTGTGACAGTTATTGTAAGCCTAGAGGGTGTCAATAATTGATAAAACACAGGCCTGGTGAGTCAGGCTGGTAATGTAATGTATTAAATGAGTGTTGATTTTGTTACTTCATTGAATTACATTGTATTTTGTTTATGGACTGATGTTTATTTAAAAAATATTCCTTAGAAAAGTATAAACCAAAAATTTTAAAGAATTACTTAGTTTAATAGAAAGTTGCATTTAATTTTAAAAACACATTTCTAATCAGTGGGTAAGTAAATTTTAAAAAATGAATTTCCTTGGGTTATTAAAAAAAATACTATGTAGAGTCATTTTAAATAGGATGGGGTTATAATTGTTAATTTTTTAACATATATATAAGGTTTGACACATTTATAAGTAACTGTTTTTGGTATTGATTTTTAAGAAATAAATTCTTATGCAACTATTTCTCGCAATTTGTTCTATTTTCTTAATATATCTTAACAGATGTAGCTCTGTAATTTTGATAGCCTCATATCTTCTTTACCTATAATGTATACAAATGTATTTCTTTATGAGGAAAAAAGTGTTACCTATCAGTTATTTTAAAAGTAATTATTTTTCTGATTCACTAAGATTAGGGTAAAGATAAAGACTATTACTACTAGTCAGCAGGTTGGGGGGGGGCGTTAAAAATATTTAAGCTGAACTTAAAAGGTGTTGCCTCACTTGACTACTAAAGTTGGTGTTGCCTCACTTGACTACTAAAGTTGGTGTTGCCTCACTTGACTACTCAAGTTGGTGTTGCCTCACTTGACTACTCAAGTTGGTGTTGCCTCACTTGACTACTCAAGTTGGTGTTGCCTCACTTGACTACTCAAGTTGTTGAATTTTGAAACCACAACTTATGTATTGATTGAAGGGAATCTCACATCAGTCTTGGGTCAATTTATTGGGGGAATGATCTAATCACTTTGTGATAATCTACATCAGTGAAGAATTGACAGTATAGGAAAACTTTGTGTTTTGAAGCAAAGCATCAGGTCCCATCCATAATACAAGTTTAAATATTTTTTTAAATTTCATCAAGAATGTTAAAAGTTGAGATTTAATTTGAAGGAACTTGTTTCTTGTGAGCTTCCATCAGTTTGAATTTCAGGAGAGAAAAAACATAAGTGATTTATTTCATCTTTGAAATCCAAACCATGTCAATTTTGAAGATATGTTAATGAAATTAAATGGATATAGCCTATTTGCAATTAAAACCCTGCTAATCTTTAATAGTGCATCCTGTTTTTCAATTCTAAGTGGTGATGAAAGAATATGCATAATCTTTCTTTGCATCAATATTTCAGTGAAGCAAACTTTCCTTAGCCTTAAAAAAATAAACTTGATTGTTGTTTTTAAAAAAAAGGAAAATCCCAAAGTTGTTTTTATCTCTTCCATTAGCATTGTATACTTTTAAAAAATTTACTGTGTCATTTTATGCATTACAGGCTTCACCATTCTAGTGATACCTATGCACCCAATTTTATTATGTTTTTATTTTTTATTATTCCTATAGTTCATTATAATTTTTGTTTCAGCGTGTCCTTTTTCTATTTGATGAAAATGTGTTTGTTCACTTGTATCGTTTTAATAATTTCAGCATATTATTTCAACTAAAACAGGTTACATACATATTTTCAACACTAAATACATCTTCAAATAAATTTAGCCTTCAACATATTTACATTTTCTATTTCTCTTTAAAGGTTGGCATAGGATTGTTAGATTTTACATGACTAATTGCCAATTATTTTTACCACAGACCATTAAAAGTTTTTTGTTTTTTTAAACTTTCTTTAGCCCGAAATTGCATTTTAAGGCATACAGTTTCTCCTAATTATCACAATTGAAATGCAGGATAAAATAAACAGTTTGAATGAGTCAAATGCCAGTGTGTGTTTTTTAAATAAATTTTATTTCACTAGGGATGAAGGTTAAACCTGAGAAATCTCTCATTCACCCAAGTATATGCTTGAATTCCATTAATAATGAAGAGGAGATATGAGGAAAATAATCAGTATGAATCAATGTTTGTGATTATCATTGAATTGGTGTGCAGGTAGTCATTGATCTTGTCTGAGGTCTCTTCCACCTGTTTTTGTTGTTTTTTTCTTTCTCAATTTTCATTTGGAGTTTGGTCATGAATAAATAAAAGTATGATAAATTTTGTTGTTTTAAAAAATATAATTTTTAGTTTAACTACCGTCTATATTTTCAAGTGCATATATATATATATATGAAAATTAAGCATTTGACAGATACAAATTCTGTTGCTATCATAACAGGACATTAAGGAAAACATTGCCATAATACAAACATCACAAAGAGTAATTAGAAGCCATAGCATTTATTATTTAGCTGTTTTATAAACATCTTACTTTTTCAAGTTGCACTATTAAATTAGGCTCTGTACCAAACATTTAATATTTGGAATCATTTGCTGCAGCCTTTTTTTTTAAATTTGTTTACGTTAAGTTAGTAATTTGGTTAATTAAAAATATGTTGTTTCTTTAATTTTTAAAAATATAACAAATTTCAACAGAACTCAAACTCAACGCTTGAACTTAGCGAGTTTTACAAACTGATTCAATATATTTTTCTTGGAAAGTACTTTGTTTACTAAAATTGTATAGCCAATATAAGATATTGCCATATGGATACAGTAAAATAAGATGAAAAGTTAAAATTACTTCAGCAACAATATATGTATAATCACTGACTGGCTGTGGAACAATATAAATACATTAACTAGATACACCTCACGGCGTAGCATACGCTGAAGATTTGCTCATGGATAGTGCAGAGAAAGAACTGACACAAACCACATCACGAAGAAATCACAACAACGCGAGTGAAAGTCGGTGGGGAGGAACTACCGACGCATTGTTGATCACGAGACATTCGCACTGCAGTTATCTACCCGCCCACCACCCTAGCTTGTCAGCCATGTTAACAAAAAAGGGGGAAAAGAACAGGCACAAACACACATTTTAAAAAATTAATGTTTTCGCTGGGGCTTGAACCCAGGACCTTCCGAGTGTAAGGCGGACGTGATAACGACTACACTACGAATCACATGCTATTCTGTGAGGGAACAACGCAAATACCATTGTTGGGTCTCCAGACATGCCAACCATAAACTGATTGGTCGACCCCAGCGAGGGTCATGCTCATTCACACATACTCGCTTTGGTGAATTATATATAAAATATATAGATTTGAGAACAGAAGCTGGGTTCCCTGTGCTTTACATTTAAAAAAAAACTTTTATAAAATGATACTCACACACACATCACATTTTATTTATAACCCAAGCACATTTAATTTCTTATCTAATACAAGAATTATTTCTTTTTTTAGGTAATTTAAAGTTCATAATTTATTTAAAATTAATATTTACCATAATATAAAAGCGTAGTAACAAATTCAAATAGTTAATAGTTTAACTAAATTTATGGAAATGTATAAAAACATTTTATGGCATACAAAAATTAGGACACGCAACTTAATTTCTATAAGTGGATTCAAAGTTAACGATTAGGACATACCAAAAAGATAAGTGTTGGCCCTTAACACATAAAAATAAAGAATCATGTCATGTGTTTTTGTGTTTAAACTTGCAAATTATTGTAATTGTACATTTGTAATTCAATTATTTATCCTAATTCTTTTCATTAGGAGATAAAGTGCTGTTTTCTCTGCAATGTCTCAATCGCCTAAGGAAAGAAAATAGTTAGCATTCCTTTACTAATAACTGATGGAAGACAATATGTTAGGGCTTAAATGAATACATGGGACAATTAAACATGTACGTTCCATGACTCCAGCATTCAAAAAAAAATATTTAAAAATTATTTCAAGATAAAAATGAGCTGTCAGTTTTTGAATTGAAACAAATGTACAGTTGTAATTGTATTTGAAAAGATCAGAATGTGCCTCTTGCAAAACACTGGTGTGCATTGTTAAATGAATTTAAGTATTTTAAATTGAGATAAAAACCTTCCGGCAGGATTTCTTCCAGTTTTTTCTCAAGTCACTTCCGTGGTTTATGTCCACATTATTTTTAGAAGTTGAGCAATGAAATCAACATTCTTTTTTTTTATAAATATTTCCAAATCCCTTTATATTCCTCATCTTTTTTTCTTGTAGTTCTCCATGTCTCTACTAAATGCACTAATTGAGATGTATAAATATATATACAGTGGTACCTTGAGATACGAGTGCCCAAACATACGAGTTATTTGAGATACAAGCTGTTGAGCGAGCAAAGTTTTGTTTTGAAATACAAGCGAAATTTGAGATACAAGGAACGGCCAGCTGCGATGTTGCACACGGCCCACCCAGTTTACTGCACCTCGTGCATCATCCCACATATTCCTCCGGTGTGCTTGTTTACCTCGCTGACAAAGCATCTTTTCTAAGTTTTTCTATGGCTTTGCGCTTTTTGTGCATTTAAATACTTTATCACATTTTTTCTATAATCATGGGTCTGAAGAAAGTGAGTGGGGAAAGTCAGTGCTCAGAAGAAGATGATGTCTATTGAATTAAAGCGTGAAATCATAGAAAAAAAATGAACAAGGTGTGAGAGTAGTTGACTTGACGAGGCAGTATGCGCATAGTACTTCAACGATAAGCACTTTGCTTAAACAGAAGGATTCGTTAAAGGGTATAACACCAGCTAAGGCAAAGACGAGTGAAGAGAAAAGCAATAACTAAAATAAGCATACAGTAGCATTTAAGTTGTGTGTAAGTTACATTTAAGTTACCAAAATACAAATATGTATGTACACTTTATAAAACCAGTTTTTTTTTGCTTTACATTCTCTTTTATTATGTTTTTATACCATATTTGTCATTTATAAATACATTTTTCTTATTCAAAAACACGTAGGAAAAACAATTCGGGGCTGGAATGGATAAATGGCATTTCAATTAAATTCAATGGGGAAAATTGCTTTGAGATACTAGCATATTGACATACGAGCAATGTTACGGAACGAATTACACTCGTATCTCGAGGTATCACTGTATATATTTTTTTAAATACCCAAAAGTTCATGTTTTTAAGAGTTGACATTTTTTTCTTTTTTTTAAATCTCCTTTAGCTTTCCATCCTCACTTTTATATCTCTAATTACAGCTTATTATTAGGTTTAAAATCTGACCTTTTCTAGTCCATCCTCTACTACTGTTAAAAGGTCTATGTTCTCTTAGTAGTAAATTACTTATCTCATCACAGATTTTCATAACCAGTGAGAGAAAAGCCAAATTTAAAAAAAAACAAAAAAACATTATCTTTTTCTAATTTCCACCTTGAAGAAATCTTAAAAGTACTAATAATTAAATAGCTTTTTTAAAATCAATATCTTAACTTTCATATAATAACTAATAAAAGATGCATCATTTATCAGAGATTTATATGGATTATTTTGTGATAACAATTTTATCTTCACTAAAAAATTTGTAAGAGTAGTGTTTTAAAAAAAAATGTTATTATAACTTCAAGAATGTAAGATAAAGAATATACAGAGATTTGTAAGAATGTAAGATAAAGAATATACAGAGATTTGTAAGAATGTAAGATAAAGAATATACAGAGATTTGTAAGAATGTAAGATAAAGAATATACAGAGATTTGTAAGAATGTAAGATAAAGAATATACAGAGATTTGTAAGAATGTAAGATAAAGAATATACAGAGATTTGTAAGAATGTAAGATAAAGAATATACAGAGATTTGTAAGAATGTAAGATAAAGAATATACAGAGATTTGTAAGAATGTAAGATAAAGAATATACAGAGATTTGTAAGAATGTAAGATAAAGAATATACAGAGATTTGTAAAGTTATTTTTTATTTTTTTAATTCCTAGGATTTCATGGCTAAACAGTACTAAACATCTGAAAATGTTAAAATTAGAAAAGTGATTTTACAAAATTGTACAAACTTTTTAGCTTTGTATCTAAATCACTTGTCATTGTGAGTGAAGATTTATTTAGTATAATAATATAGGTCTCTATTTATAGGGATTTTTTTACAGTTATAACACTTACCTATTTAGGCTGGCTGCCATTTTCTTAACATATCCCATAGTTAATAGATCTTTGGTATCGTCAATGTGTTGGTTTCCTCCGGCTGTGTGAGACACTAAAAAAACAATATATTCAAACATATTTTATAAAATAGAAATGTCTATAAAGACTCAATTAATAATTCAGAATTCTAGTTGCTAAAAATAATGGACATCATACAAAAAATTATGACACTGGCTAATAATACTTTAAATAATAAACTATTCAATATTTATTGTGGAGTCTTTAAAAAAGCTATATTATAGAGAATGTACCTGAATCCGTATTAATTGCATGTTCCCTCCATTCTCTTACTCTCAAGGATGCATTTTCTCGAATAACAGCTGCGATTTGTTGAAGAACAAGATAACCAGTGATTTCTTGTAGTGCTAAGAAAATTTGTTGCTTTACTTTGGGTAACTTACCATATTAAAATATGTAAAGCCTGGATATCACAACACTGTAAGAAGTAGGCAATAATTTCTAACTTGTGTCATTTGAATTGTTATCAAATAGTAAGTGTATGTCTAAAGCAGGTAAAAATCTAGCACATATTGTTAATAAAAATGATACTGTAATTGTAAAACTTAAAAAAGACAAAAATCTGGATTATCTAAAATAAGGATGAACTTGGACTGGTGAAACTGATTTCAGGATATAATCAGGATATAATCTCTACTTTTTATAAATAAATAATATAATGGAAATCAAGCAATTAAATTTAAAATATTTGTTTTCAAAATAGCATGCAAGCAGTAATAATTGAACCTGTTATTTTAATTTGCTATAGTACTAAGTACTTACAAGTAATAATTGAACCTGTTATGTTAATTAGCTATAGTACTAAGTACACATGTACTTACAAATTAAGTTCTTTAATTCTAGCCTTCAACCCTGAGATCTTACAAGAAAGATTTTGTAACAAAGTTAAAAGCCAAAAGTTACTTCCCTTTTGATCTCATGACTCGGCTACCACAAAATATTTCAACATTATTATTGCTAGCTAAATTTATTTTTAAAGCAAAACCATTTGTCTAAGTGAGAAAAGAAAATGAATTTTAAAAAAGGATACGTGCAAGTCGCATTATAGGCACTGAGCTACTTGTTGTGTCCCACTCAACTGCCTTTTTTGCCTGTATGTACAATCTTTGTCTTGTGCGCTCATTGCAGAGAGGTACTATGTTGTCTATAGCTTCCTTGAACTCCACCTCAGTTAAGTGTCCATTTTCATTACTTTGATAAGGGACAAGTTGGTTCTCAAGCTATTCAAATAGTCATTTATATAAGATTTAACTAAATTAAAAACTAAAATTGCTATTTTCTAATAATTCATTGCCTAACCTTTAATAATAATATGATAATAGGGGTATAAATGTCAATACCATATTTATTGGCGTATAACAAGCACCTTCATTTTAAGAGGAAATTTCAAGAAATTTTTTTTATGCCATACACAAAACCCCACTCCAGTTTACTTCACTACTTTACTTGTACCTGACGGGTAAAAGTTCTCCTGCCTCAGACAGCAAACTCTCGCGATTCTGCAAACTCTCGCAGAGCATAGCGTTACCCTGGTTACACTCCGACGGCTGCGAGAATTAGATGTGAGGAAGGCGCGGGTAGCCTGGGCTTGCCGTTGCCGTTACTCACACTCCACATGCTGCTACTGATCAACTCGCTGCTGTGCGGTATGTACATTATATCGCAGGTGTATACGGTACTTGTTAATACTGTTAAAACATGGCTTCTTAACATTATATCGGCGCATACACCATTTGCCCCCAATTTTCAGGGGGGAAAAGTGCATGTTATATGCCTATAAATACGGTATATATGGCACTGTCAGCAGACTATATATGGCACTGTCAGCAGACTATATATGGCACTGTCAGCAGACTATATATGGCACTGTCAGCAGACTATATATGGCACTGTCAGCAGACTATATATGGCACTGTCAGCAGACTATATATGGCACTGTCAGCAGACTATATATGGCACTGTCAGCAGACTATATATGGCACTGTCAGCAGACTATAGTTCTCAATACCTCAATCCCTTCATGTGGACTATAAATTTATAAATGTAACCAAACACCTTTTATCCACTCTGCACATGTCTCTATTTGAAAATAGAATATAAAAATAATGCATAAATAAACTGTTGCTTTTTTGTATAGTCATGCATAAAGTTCCTGTATAATTTGCATGTTAAAACTTACATCATGAAACCTAGGTTCCCTGTATTTTAGGATAATGTTGATGATAAAAGAAACTTACATCATGAAACCTAGGCTCCCTGTATTTTAGGATAGTGTTGAGGATAAAAGAAGACACATGCTGACATGAGATCTTATTCTCGCTATAGGATGTGTAGCTCATTTGTACATTTTCAAAGTCATCATCCTGGAATAATAAATGTATGAGTTCTCTCTCTTCATGGGTTTTTTCAATTGATTTATAATAAATAAAAATTAATCAATCAAAATTAATGAACTTACATTAAGAAATGGATACACTGCTGTTGCAAAAGCCCTGAAGTCTTCAACCTCTTTCCAGTCAACAGATGAAATAATGTCACACATTAGAAGAATATACCTTAGGCAAGCTGCATCCAGATTGCCAACTAGCACATGGCCTAACAGTTCAATTAGCTGGGAGAACAAATCCAAACAAATAATAAAAATGAATAAGGAGTTGTTTAAAACTTTGACAATATTTGCTTTTTTCTTTTTAAAAGACCAGTTATTCTTAAAAATTGAGGCTAATTACCTTTAGGTAATAAATGTTCAATTGTTAGCTTTAACAAACCTTGTCTGATCCAGCATGTAGTGTGATGGCTGAAAGAAAGTCATGAGCTCCCATGTAGACAACATCTTTCATTAAATACCGTTGTTTCATAAAACTATAGAGAATATCCTTTAGAAAAAGAACATTGCAAAGAGTGTTATAAAAAAATCAAGTGTACAAATTATCAAATTTATAAGTACATGTATTGGCTTTTCTTTGCAGAGAATTAAAACACATTTTTTTAAATACAGTGGAACCCGGTTAAGTCGACGGCCTCGGGGTATGAAAAATGGCGCCGAGATAACTGATCATCGAGTTAAACGAAAACCAATATGGCGGCAAAATATTAACATGCACTTGAAATTTCTTTATGTGCATGATCTGCGTTAATTAGTGATGGGACGATTAATCGGAATCGTATCGGAATATCAGGACCCTATTTCTTCACTCTTTCCTAAGGTTGTTAAGACAGTTCGTTTTTAAGGACCGTTTAAGTTTAAATATAACCCATTATTGCGTTAGCGCAGTTTTTTTCCCCTAGTACATAACTATAATGAATTCATCTACTCCTGCCCGCCACACCGCGCGCGCACAGGGTCAGCTGGTGACTGGTGACATCGTATTTTTTCTCTCTTGCGGTGATTCCCAGATTAAGCGATACTGTGCCTTGGAAGGCACTTGGGTGACTTTCCTTACAAGCTACACAAATAAATAACCCACCCCGTGTTACCTTCACATCCCCTCATTGTCCCAAACCATTCTCTTCCAAACCATCTTCTTTGGGTCCGTCCCCTCAGCTTACAATGGACTCAGAATTCCTTCGGTAACTTGATGATAATCGGACTAACCAACAACAATGGTGTGGGAGATTGAGAGTGGGGGTGGGTAAACTGTCTGTAGTCTGTTATATTATATATTTTAAAATCTGGGGAGCCTTGTCTACAGTAAGCACCCTATGATTTTGGTATCATCCCATCACTAGCGTTAATAAATGAGAATGTACATGCACGTGTTTTTGGAGGTGTTTTTTACACAAAGGCGTTGCCGTTATTTGTTTGTCTATCATGACCTATATATGACTCATGACAAAGCAAACTCTTCTCTACAAAAATGTACAAAAATAAATTAGGAACTCCTTTTGAACCTTCAACTTTGACACAATTTAATTAATTCTAACCAATAATTAAATGGCTTTTGCACACGGCCACTTCTTATGAATGAAACAATGAGAACAAAGCAGTAGTAATAGTGTCAAAATGAGGTTGAAGGATGAATGGTTGCCAATGACAACAAGTCTGCACATGGTACATTTTGTTATTCCATACGAAATGAAATGTTTTAGAAATTTTATGCCTTCCCTTGGTTATAAAATATCACATCTAACATTTTCAATTCTGGCGATTGGCCATGGGGATCAAGATAACCAACAATAAGTGGCAAATTTGGCACTCTTTTGTGCTCGAGGTATTAGGGTTTGGCGACTTAAAATAATCGAATTAACCGATGAGAAAATGCAAAGACAAAGAGAGAATTTGGCGGTTCCAATAAAAAATGTTGACTTAATAGAGCTGACGAGTTAACCGGGCTCGAGTTAAGTGGGTTCCACTGTACTTAGTATCTTGTAACATCATAGGTTAACAATTAAACAGTTTAATTATAAAGGTGTTTTAGTGTTAGGTGTTAATATATTAACTATAAATATTAACTAATAATCAACATTTAAAGATCTCAGCATGTTAATTAAACTTTAATACTTATTATATACATTTTTTAAAATAAATGAAGATAGTTACCATTATTGATGAGTTTGCTTCATTGTCTGAAAGAAACTCATCAGTCCAAATAAGATACCCCAAGAATTCTTCCATAACAGACTGCGTTCGTTCCTGAAAATGATTGGAGGAGACATATTTTTACAAAATTTTGAAAATAAATTGTTTTATATTATTTAGGTCATAAAATTTTCAGAACCAAAAAAACAACTGACCAAAGTTAATGTCCGGGGTAGTTTTCTTTGAAACTTTGTTCTTTGATTATAATCTTCCCAGAGCCTCTCAGCTGTATGAACCTGATAAAGGTCAAAGGTGTTTGATTTTGGATTTAATATAATTATAGATTTTCAAAAATAGTTTACTTGGAAGTTTAATACAAAGGTGGTTTTTTTACTTCCGTATCTTGAATAAATGGATATTAGGTTAATGTTAATACAAAATTAGCTTTTATTTTTACCATATAGACATCTCCAGCTCCTAGCAATGAGCTTTCTCTGGAAACTTCAGTCCCTGGAGTAGATGGTGGCATGGTCTGGCTAAAGCTATTGTACCAGCCCAAGTCTAAATTTGAATTTAGGTGCTCTTTTTCAAGGATATCACTATCAATAAATTGACATTTTTAAAAAAAGTAACATTACTATTTCAACAATCCAATAAATCTTGTCTAGTTATGACCATTACAATTTAACAGTTTGCAATACATTTTGTCACCTTATAATAAACATTTTTATTTAATTATGAAATCAGAAAAACTTTCCTCCTTTTAGACTTAACATTACTCTATCATGAGCCATATGCAATGAAGAATCATAAGAAAATATTGCTACTTACTTTGTAGCTTCCTTGGTGATTCTGACTTTTGGTCTTAAAATTTTAATGTGAGAACAATTGTGAGGAAGAAGAAAAATCTTCTCAGGTCCGGACAGTTTGTGAGGGCATATCACAGTCTGAAATTATATCAATCTCTTAAATTAATTAACAAAATTTTTGTGATTGTGAAATGAGTTAAGTGTACTTTATCCTGTTATGAGTGATTGTAAGGAGAGAAAAAATATTTTTGAGACTAGGACCTTAAAAAATAAAATGACCATTTTAAAAAATCATTATATATTGGGATGTAAATATTTGCTTAGGAAATATTCTTGAGATTCAGTTTAAAAAATAATAAATTTCTGAAATAAATATGGTTAAACAGGTTAGGGTTGTATAGATAAAAGAATTCAGTTGACAGCTGAAATTTACTAAAAGATCAAAGAAAATTCAATAAAATTGGACTGCTAAATTTCCTTAGATGTTTATTTTATTTAATGTTTACCTTTTCTCCACAACTTGAACAATAGCTTGCCTCCTTGAATTCTTCAAATGTCTTTCCATGATTATTAGATGTATACAACATAGCTGCATACTTGCTAAAAACTCTCTCTTGGGGGATGAAAGGGTCTGCCTGGGCCTCTGATAGCTCTTCATCCTCCAAACCAGCTGAAAGGATTGATTCTCCTGCTAAAGATTAAATTTAAAGTATTGAGGAAAATGTAAACGAGACTTAGAACTTAATGTATATTAAAGTTAAATTTGTTGCATATTATTTATTTTTAAAAATATTTTAAATTCATAAATTTTAAATAAAATTTATTTTAAAACTTCTCTCCACTGATACTTATACTATGACAACTCGCTAAGACCACAATCATATAATATACTTCGAGATTTTATAAAGCGAAATAAAATAATTTTCTTTTTTCCAAAGTTCGGTTAAATAATAATATGTAATAACTTGAAAATAGAACATTTCATAAGTTTCAAAACAATTTTTAATTAAAATTATGATTTACAAAGGCATGAGCTAAAAGGCTTTTTTTTTAAAACTGAAACATTCTTTCCCCATCAAACTAGAAATGAGATGATTTTATTTTAGTTTTTAAACACACCAAATAAACATCTCCTAATGCCTAATGTGAAACTCTCACCTCTTTCACCTCTGTTGTGTTTCTCTTTTGTTTTCCTGAAGTGTATTTAATTATTTAAAAGTGGATTCCAGCATGATCATAAAAAAGAAAGCAAAATACATAATTACTTATAAAATTATTCAAGACACAATGAATTTCGTCACTAATAATAATTTGAAACTTAAATAATCTTAAGTTAAAAGAATGATTTTTGTTGCTTTCACTATCATTATATTTTCTTATTTCTTTTAAAATTCTGTAATGATAAAATATCAAGTTACCTCTAAACAATGAACTGCAAAAATAACGTATAATAATAATAATATAATAATATAATAGTAATAATATAATAATATAATATAGTAATAAACTGCCTGTTTTTAAGATATATCCATTATGCATTAAACCATTTTCTCTGATTATAACGAGTCATGATTATATGCAACTCAACAACAATTTAATATATTTTAAACTTTTGTTTTTTAAATAATAAGAATATAATGCAGCATCCACTTAATGCAAGTAGATTTTAAGGAGCCAACAAATTGATCAACAGTGTTTGGTGCTTACAAGTTTGGTTTAGAATCCTCCAGAACATGGATTTGTTCCAGCAACATATCATTGTGATTTTTTAGAAGACCAAGTTCAGTCATCAAATTATCTACTGTGGTTTTAAACCTGTTCTTAACTCCCTCAAGCTTCATTTTTTTAAAAATGAAATAAAAACAAAATATTTTAACACTATTGTTAATTTGATAACCATCTTAACCATAAGAATTATTAAAAAAGACTTAAGGCAGGGGTTCCAAACCAGTGGTGCATGAACCCCAAAAGGTTAAGAACCGTTGAGTTAAGGCAGGGGTTCCTAACCAGTGGTGCATGGACCCCAAAAGGTTAAGAACCATTGAGTTAAGGCAGGGGTTCCTAACCAGTGGTGCATGGACCCCAAAAGATTAAGAACCACTGAGTTAAGGTATATCTGGTTAATTATAAAATTAAATTGTGTGTCACTGAGTAAAACCTAAATTGCATGAACAGTCATATAATTACAATAAATTATTTAAAGAGCATTGTTATTTGAAGTTTAAAATTAAATGTCAATCTTTTAAAATTTTGTTACCTAAGAAAGATTTTACAATGTATTTTCAAAATGACAATAAGGAATTTCATACAATATAAAATGATCATCATTTAAATGAATACATGTATTTTTACTTCTTGATCTGCCTCATCAATGGCTAATTCTTGCAGATCTTGTTCACCTTCAGTCATGCCTATGTGAACTGACTTTTCTATTACTGCTGACTTGTGGGAATCAATATAATTGTCATATTCTGTAACATATATGTAAAAGCTACTTAATGTGGTACTTAAGAGAAATAAAGAATATAAATATTACTTTTATAATCTAAAATCTCCATTCATTTTAATGTTTTTGTAGTTTCAAATTTTGTCTCAAGAAATTACAAATATATGTTCAATGACAAAAAATCTTAAATATATACCTTCAATGGCTGTATTAATTACAAATAACATCTGTTCCTCTAGTTTTCTGGCTGATGCTATACTCTCTAACAAGTTGGCCTGTAAATATGACAACTATAAGATAAGTATCACCATAATGAAGGTGTATTTACAATTCATTATTTACATTTAAAATGATGTACAACATTTGAATGTAAGATTCACTTAACACTTTTGGTTGCTATAACAACTCTTTTGGTTGCTATAACAACTCGTTTGGTTGCTATAACAACTCTTTTGGTTGCTATAACAACTCTTTTGGTTGCTATAACAACTCTTTTGGTTGCTATAACAACTCTTTTGGTTGCTATAACAACTCGTTTGGTTGCTATAACAACTCTTTTGGTTGCTATAACAACTCTTTTGGTTGCTATAACAACTCTTTTGGTTGCTATAATAACTCTTTTGGTTGCTATAACAACTCTTTTGGTTGCTATAACAGATTTCACTTAACTCTTTTGGTTGCTATAACAGATTTCACTTAACTCTTTTGGTTGCTATAACAGATTTCACTTAACTCTTTTGTTTGCTATAACAGATTTCACTTAACTCTTTTGGTTGCTATAACAGATTTCACTTAACTCTTTTGGTTGCTATAACAGATTTCTTTTTTTTAGGTGCTTCATCCAAGGTACCAGTTTTATCCATAAATGCTGAAATATTAGTTCAAAAATTGTTAAAGAAGGATATTGACTAAATATAACTTTTATAACCATATAATTCTACTAGCAGACTATTTTTGCATAATAACTTTCAATTTATTTCTATTCCATTTACAATTATGATGTTTGAAGAACCCCAGATATCAGTCTGCTACTTAAAAGCTCATATATATTTTTGTGAAATGCAGAAGTGCAAGATAAATCAATCACTCACCATAGTAGATATCATCATAGCTTTTTTTAAACTGTGTTAAGTAATTAATTTCTTGTTTTGCATCAAATAAAGCATCCTAGAATAAGTTAGAAAAAAGTATTGGTGAGACTACTGTGGCAACACTTACCAAATGCAGAAAGGTGCAATATTATATTTAAAATATATTTTAAATAAATATTTTCAATTTATGGGACTTAGAGCTTACATTAAGATCAGAAATATCACATTCAAGTTGGTATTCTTTTATTTTAGCCTGTTCTCTGGTTTCTTCTAGCTCTGTTTGTAATCTTTAAAAAAAAATACAAATTAAAATTTAAAAAAAATAAATAAATATAATTTATATTATATATTTTTCATGGTGGCTTTTTTCTTTCAATTCAAGTAATCAAAACGATAAATTTGCACAAAATAATTGTGTTTAAAGAAAATGATTGATGGAAGATAACTGTTTATTTTTTTAAAACTGCAATTAATTTAATTTTCAAAATCTTTCTAAGGAAAAGTTCAAGTGAGATATGGAGATAATTATAGTTTTAATACACATTTATTTCGCAAAGATTAAAGTTTTTTAATATTTCAGTTCTAAGGCCCATTTGAACTATTTCCCAACATCAACACATATCCCTTTGCAACAAATTTTCATTTAAACAAACTTTCTCGAATTTCCAAAAAATTTCTTTCACTCAAATTGCCATGAACCTTAAAAATCTCTGCCCATTACCAAAGTGGAAATAATGTGACTCCATATCATACAGGGTAACAATTTTATAAAACTGCTTATTTGAATTATTGGGTAAAAAAAAATTATGAAAGATAAAGACAGACTAAATTTTCAAACAATTTAAAACCAATCAGCTGACCCTTCTAAAAGGTTTTCCTTGATCTTAATTGCAGTCTCAAGTTCATCTTTGGTTAAAGTCAGAGAATTTATTCGACTTTCATTTTCACCAATAGTCTCTTGTGCTTCTTCTAAATGCTTGTGTTTCTCAAACAAGCTATGAACCAAGAGAAGGCAAATAAATAAGTCAGAAATTAAGCTTTCAGAAATAATAAAGTACACAAAATTATTTTACAATTACAGTAAAAGAAATGAAGCGAAAAGAAATTTCATGCTATGCTCTGAAAAATTTAATAGTGATTTAAATTTGATTTAAATAATATCATAAACATTTTAAAGATCCTATGGATAAGAAGTCTTTGTTTATTGCAAATTGTAATAGTGCTTAAAAACATTCTTTTATGACTATTTACTGTTTGGCACAATAAATATATTTTTAAAAATAAAATAAAATAGAAAGAAACATTACAAAACATAAAAAGTTAGCTGGTTTATCAATAGTAGCCTTATGCCTAAAAAAGTAATGAATCACAAACCTTCTTTTAACTGTTTCCAGCTGCTCTGTGAGTTTTTCAATTACTTCATGTCTCTGTTCAAACACTTGATTAATTAAAGAGAAGTAAGGTACTTTCTGTATGAATGCATTGGTTCTCTCAGCTGTTCCTGTGAGCTCAGCACTAAAAACTGCAGCTACATTACATATATATTAGATTCTAAATTTAGTTGATTTAAATAATTTTCTGTAGGTAATCTAAATTATATTTTAGAAATAATTCCCACACCCATCAACCACTTGATAGGAACTTTGGACTGTTAAATACATTTACAAACCATTTAGAAAGAATATTGTTAAATACATTTAAAAACCATTTAGAAAGAATATTGTTAAATACATTTACAAACCATTTAGAAAGAATATTGTTAAAACTTGTGGATGCTTACAAATTAAATTAATCAAATAAGTTTTCAAAATGTTATGAGATGGCAGTTATAAATAAAGAAGCCTTAATACCATATAAATCTGCTCTTAGCTTTTCAAATATTTTTGTATAAACTCCAAGATGTGGAATGAGTTCATCTAACGCCTGAAAAGCTAAAATGATGTGCTCCTCATTTAAGCCATTGCTTCGTTGTTCCAGGGTCAAAAGATCGAATTTGTTTACTGCAGAAAACAAAGCTTAAAATTAAGTGAAAATGAAGTGCAGATTATTTGAATAATCTGAGTGTTTAATTTTCAATTCTATTCATTGCAGTTTGATCCATTGTCAAGCCATACCACTGAGAGACGTATTTCAGACATTAACGCTGATATTGAAGGAAAAATGAGGAACGATTTAAAGAACTGTGTAGCATTCAGTCTGGCTCTTGATGAATCAACAGATATTCAAGATGTGCCACAATTGGCAGTGTACGTTTGTTATGTTTCATTAGACGTGGTTGTAAAAGAAGAGCTATTAAATTTGGTGGCACTGAAAGATACCACTCACTGTATTGATGTAAAAACGCCCTTGATAAAATACTGATGGATGCTGGTGTACCACTAAATAGACCTGTAAGTGTGGCAATGGATGGAGCACCGTCAATGGTTGGTAAAAATATAGGTCTGATGGGGCTTTTAACGAATGATCCAAAATATCCGGATATCCTTCCTGTACACTGCATCATTCACAGAGAAATTCTTGCAGCCAAATATTTTAAATTTGAAAGTGTAATGACGATTGTTCTACAAATTGTGAATTTCATTCGTCCAAGTGCAAAAAATCACCAGCAGTTCAAAAACTTCATTGGTGAGCTAGATCTCGAAGACAAACCAAATGACCTTTCATTTCACTGTGTTGTTAGCTGGTTATCTACCAAAATTGTTTTAAACAGATTTGTAGACTTGTTTGAACCCATTAATGATTTCCTTTCAGAAAAAGACAAGTCTTATCCACAGCTGGTGGGCGAAGCTTGGATGGGCGATTTGATGTTTCTAACTGACATTATGCAGCATATACAGACTCTCAAACCTTCGTTCCAAGGAAAGGATAAGCTTATTTCCGATCTTATACAGACTGTATTTAGCTTTCAGAACAAAATACAGATTCTTCAAAGAGATATCCTTTCAAGTAAGTTTAAGCACTTTCCTCGTCTTCAGAATAGAGATAGCTCATACTCTGAGGTTGGAATTCAACTTAGAAAGCTTGGTGCATATAGAGATAGGTTACAAGGATTACTGGAAGATTTCCAAGCCAGATTTATTAACTTGCATCAACTAAAATCCTGTTCCGCTTTTCTTATAAATCCATTCATGATGGATGTAATCAAAGATGGTTTCCAGCTTCCTATGAACATTGTTATGGAACCTTCTGGTGCAGAAATGGAGCTGTCAGAGTTACAGGAAGATCAGAGTTTTGCGATGATTCACAAATCACAATCTGCATGTGATGGATTTCTGGAAGCTCGTGCCAGAAGTAAAATATCCTCAATTTAAGAAAGCTAGTTACCGACTTATACCAATTTGCGGTACAACCTACTGCTGTGAATCATTGTACTCCACAATGAAGTTAATAAAATCAAAGCATCGAGCAGTAACTAGTAATCAGCACCTGACAGAAATTCTTCGCACCACTACTACTAGCTACCAACCAGATTTTAAGAAACTTGCTAGTTCAAAGGCTTCTTCGCAGAATCATAACAATTAATGTTCACAGTGAGTCTTATGCAGCGTGTTTCTATTCATTAATTTTCATGTTTAAATATTTGTTAATTGAGTAACTTTAATGCATATATTTCTTCAACATAACGTTACGATTAAAACAATTGAAATGTTCAAGTCATTAAATTCAAATAAAAAATAATTTTGAAAAATGAATCACCAAAGGAATTTTTCATTGCGAGTGGGGACCAATGTTCCCTCTAAGGTTTGCTAGTCCATGTGCAAAGTAAAAAAAACTTGTGTGCAAAGTTGCACAACATCCATTTAGTGTGCAATATTTTACAAAATTTTGCTGCGCAGTAATTCTAAACTGCTGCGCGGCATTTGTCAGATATCTGTGCAGCCGGGCAGCTTAAATGGGACATTGGTGGGGACATGAGCGATAATGTCTCAATGCGGCTCTCAAAACTTTTGAATATTAATAAAATGGCTCTCAGTTACTACAGGTCTGGCCACCCTTGACCTAGTCAATCAAATGAAGAAAAAAAGTTGGGGTAGGAACGGAAAGGTAATAGTAGAGTCCAGTTTGGTAGTTTTAAAATAGTATGAAGTATAAATCATAAAGTTAAGTATAGATATTTTCATTGAGCCAAGTATTTAGTCTTTGTAAACGCATGCCACCTCCCTCCCCTCATTGACTCATTCTAATCCTATCTTATACTTAAACACTACAGACCCTCCTTCTATACAGAAGATTATTGCATCCTATCCATGGTTTATGGATAGTATTGCATTTTTATTTCAGTTTTAAAAGTTGATAGTCTGTTGGTTTTCCTGTTTTGTTCAAGCTCAGGCAATCCATTCCACGCCTGAATTCCAGATGGGAAGAAGGAGACTTTGTATGTGTTTATTATTGGGAAGGGAACCAGAAATGTGTTTTTATGTCTGAATGTTGAATTAGATAGTTGCTCAATTTTATTTCCAAGTTAGATAATTTAATGTAATGTCTTTTATTATTATTTCTTCGCTCATTGTTCTATTTCTATCCTCAAGTGTTTCAAGGTTAAGTAATCTATCTAATGGAATTACTCTTGTCAGTTGTGAATATTTACCAATAATCAATTGTCAATATTGAAACTCTTTTTGAAGTTGCTCTAACATAACTCTAACTATAAGTGAAGTCAAGTGTGTTCATCTAAATCTATTTTATTTTCTATGTTTTCTTTGGTAGTAGGGTTGATTTGCGATTGATGATCAGTCAATTAATCAACCGATAAATCTTTTAATTTAGTTTGTTTTAAATATTTAACTTACTCTGACATTATGATAGACTGATTCTGATTGATAAAATAATATTGTTTAAAATTAAAGTTAATTCAAGTCAAGTTAACTGAGTCAATGACATTGATCGTCACAATGATAATAATTCACAATGAAATGAGACAATGACGATGATAACCACAAAATCACAGTTAATTCAGTCAGTCAGGCTAAATTTTTAACTACTGAAATAAATAATTACCTGGCGAATTAACGTCAAAAGTTTTCTTAACAAGAGCACTTTCTTGTTTGAATGCCATATTTTATTTACGTGGATAAAGTTTAGGCATATAACTTAACATTAATTTAAAAGTAAAGATTATAGGAGGATGAATAATAAAAATGCTCTGTTGCTAGGACGCTATTTTAGACTTGTACTTGTACTACGTACTTCGCGGCGATGTACATAGCAAAACCATTCTATTTGGCCTGCGTGAACCCCGTATATGCGTCTAGACTAGTGCATTTTAATGTAAAATTTGGGGAATTGCAGAGGCAGGTAGTGTGGAAACATTTAACTTAAACTCTCGTTATATCATGCTGAGAAAGTTTATTAAACATGCCTAATCAATAATTTTGGTACATGTGCTGAAGTGATAATGCAGTGACCAAGTGAAGGATGTCTTGTGTCAGGGGCGTAGCGAGAGGGGGCAAATGCGCCCGGGCGGCACTTTGTAAGTTTGTTAGGGGCGGAAAATTCTTGGCCGTTTATTGGCTTCTAAGAATGACTTTTTTTATCAAAATAAACTAAATACCAAATAAATTAATAAAATAAATAAAGGAACTATCCCAAAAATGTAAAAGTTTCTACTTCCATAACTTCAAAATCTAAATTGAATATAAATGATTCTGATAATTATGCTAATTAACAAAAAGACCAAGAGGCTTAAGTAGTATGAAAATGTGACACTGATCTGCTATTAGCTTAATTAATTCTTTAAATCTGACAGCGATTCCTGTTGTATAAGAGAAAATTACTGAGCCCTATCAATTTCAAACATGACCTTAACGAATGCTCTGGGCTGCACTTTGCTGGGACGGCTAATTCCTTGTTGTTAATTGTCTCCTAAAAAGGAAAAATTTAAAATAATGTGAACTAAAATAAAATAAATTCCAAGGAAAAGATAATTTTAAAAAAGAAGAACTATACTAAAATATGTAAAGGTTTCTAATGCAAAAACTTAAAACTCCATAATGAATCTAAAGTCTTCTGATACTGATTCTAATGCAACTACAAAAGGTGTTTAAATAGCATAAAAACACGACACTGATGTGCTGGTACTTATAACTGATTCAGTTTGTCAGTTGCTCATAATGTAGAAGCGAACAATGCTGTATCCGTTAAATTATAACTACAACCAATGAAACTTGAATAAACGCCATGGACTTAATTGATATAAATAAATTGCTCGTACGTAAAGTTGAAAATTTGCGATTACTACAAGTGCAGCGAAAATGAGAGAGTGGCCAACAAGTTAGAAGTTAATTTTTCAAAAAATCAGAAAGTAGACATTTTAGAATCCTTCAAATATCTCAATGAAACAAAACAAAACAAAAATGAATCAGCTTACGACCTTTCTGAAAAAATTTTAAATAAATGACGGTCTTAAAATAGTGGAATGCGTAGGCTCAACTAGAGTTTATACTTCTTCGTGGCTTTATACTTCTTCATGGTTTTATACGTCTTCATGTCTTTATACTTCTTCATGGCTGGAAGGAGCTCAAGGAGGACTCAAAGACATAAATTTCAATGCAGTAAATCTGATATCTTTACATGCTGCTCCAACTGCAACGAACAATGGTCAAAAATGGCGTGACGTACTTTATGGACCACACCATTAGCACGTTGTTAAGCATTCTTTTCCATGTCCAAACACCATTGGAAAGATCTGGTCGTTGCTACATGAAGGCAGGCATTAACTAGACTTCAGGATAACAAAATAATTGAATATACCATGAATCGTGAAGCCATTTTGAGGTTATTATGAAGGCTATAGGAAAGCTGACAGAGGCAGACGTACAGAAAAGCTGACAGAGGCAGGCGTATAGAAAAGCTGACAGAGGCAGACGTACAGAAAAGCTGACAGAGGCAGATGTACAGAAAAGCTGACAGGGGCAGACATACAGAAAAGCTGACAGAGGCAGACGTACAGAAAAGCTGACAGAGGCAGACGAAAAACTAAATACATGAACGGTATCTTTGTAAGTCGCAATGAAATCTTTTCTTTTTATGTACTATCTGGAAACATGTACATTTACTATATAAAGTCATTGATGCCCGAAATTCTAGTGCTAAAAATGATTTGCAGAGGCTACTCACAGATAAACTAAAGGAATACTTAAAGGATGTTTTGACTTTTGTTAAAGTTTTATGTGGATACCTTATCATTTTTTAACAGAACGGGAGAGCAAATTATTTGTGATAAAAGCGAGTATGTAGCAATGTTATGTAGGAAAACTGTTGATACGAAAGTTGTATTCTTCATAAGATTAGGTTAATACTATGAGGTTTGGGCAGTTACAGAATTCGGAAAACAGATATGATTTTTGTACACCAGCTAATCTACTGTACTTTGAACATTCAACCCTCAGTTTAGAGTATTAAACTTCAATCTATCTTACATGAAATTGGCAACCAAGGAATGTTTTGGCAACCAAGGAATGTTTTGGCAACCAAGGAATGTTTTGGCAACCAAGGAATGTTTTGGCAACCAAAGGAATGTTTTGGCAACCAAGGAATGTTTTGGCAACCAAGGAATGTTTTGGCAACCAAGGAATGTTTTGGCAACCAATGAATGTTTTGGCAACCAAGGAATGTTTTGGCAACCAAGGAATGTTTTGGCAACCAAGGAATGTTTTGGCTCACTGGTAAAAAAAAACCCCGTAAAAACAAAGTTTTTGACTATAAATCCCTTATATATGAGACATAACTAACAGTATTGATTATTTTCAAACGCTACAAACATTGACAGACTGACACCGAGTGATGTCCCTTGTCTTTAATAAATGTGGGTGGGACGTGAGGGGGTGTCGGCACGACGGTCGGCGTCAACTCAAACTCACGTGGAAGTGGATGAATAAAACAAACCCGTAAAAACAAAGTTTTCTACTATAAATCCCTTATATTTTAGTCATGATTAAAAGTATTGATTATGTTTCAACGCCACAAATATTTACGGACTGACGCTGAGTGATGTCCCCTGTCTTTTAACGGATGATGGGTCGCGAGGGGGTGTCGGCACGACGGTCGACGTCTAAGCGTCAACTCAAACTCACGTGGAAAAAAACAATAACAAACCGTGAATTTGAATTACATACCTCATATAAGGATAAACTAAAAATGCATTAATTTAATTACGGTACGTTCGATCGATCTGAAATTTTGATACCATGCATTGTTACGTTAGACGGGCCCGTGTGCCAAATTTCAGCTCGATCGGATCTCGGAAAGTGGGTCATTTTCGACTTTTGTTTTTCCGCCCGCCCATGAGATGACGACAGACAGAGAGACAGAGAGAGACGGCGGTGAAGTTAATATAAGGGATTTTAAAATAAAACAAACAATAACAAACCGTGAATTTGAATTACATACCTCATATAAGGATAAACTAAAAATGCATTAATTTAATTACGGTACGTTCGATCGATCTGAAATTTTGATACGATGCATTGTTAGGTTAGATGGGTCCGTGTGCTCAATTTCAGCTCGATCCGATCACGGGAAGTGGGTCATTTTCGACTTTTGTTTTTTCCGCCCGCCCAGCCCATGAGATGACGACAGAGACGGCCGCGAAGTTAATATATGGGATTTAAAAAATGATTGAATGAATTCAATCAGATATTATTTATCCAAGTTATTAATAGATTTAATCTCACAGCCGAATACAGTATAACATCATTAATGCGAACAATAGTTAAAACTTTCATAAATTATGCGAGCTGTGAAGCTTGATTATGATAAATAATGAATACACCAAGTTAGGCTAAGCTTTAACTTTTTTGCCATTGGGTATTGCATGGCTGACAATATTGATACGTCAAAGAGGAAAAGAAGAAAACTTCAATTTCAAAATATAAATGAAAGATCTTCTATAATTTATTTCTAACATAAAATGTATAAAGTCCGTTTCTTTACTTTAAACAAAAAATGTTATTTCTATAGCATCAACATAATTGTAAGGGGGGGGCGGGGGACGACAAACCTGTGTTCTGCCCCGGGCGGCACATGCCGCTGTCTTGTGTTAACTACGCTAATTGCGAAAATACAAGTAACCTTTATTGTTTAGCGACTAATTGTCTTAATAACTTAAGAAATAGAAATGCATTTTCTTTAGACATTTCCACATTTAATTTTTTAAAAAACCCGTTAAAAAGTTTTTCACTTTAAATCCTTTATGTACTAGGCGTAACTAAAAGAATGTTCATTATAATACGCAGCGCAAGACCATCCAAAAATACAAAATTGCAGTTGTGTCTTAAAACATGTTTAACATAATGCGCACCGATTAGGAATATGTTTATAAAAAGTGCTTTCAATAAAATACGCACCTTATTGCGCGACAGAAAGGTTGTTTAATATAATACGCACCGCGACACTCTATCTTTCTTAAAAAATAACATGATACATAGGAATAAATAAAATAATCTAAAAATTCAATAATTCAATTTCAGTACATGTGATCGATCTGAAATTTTGATACATTGTTTTTATCATCGGTACAAAACTGCCGGCAAAATTTCAGCTCGCTAGCTTACGAGGAAGTGGGTTAAAATCGATCCAAAGTTATGACAACAAGCAAGCAAGGGCGCAAGCAAGCAACCAGACACCACGAGTTAATATAAAGTATTTAATTTTTAAAAAAACGTAAAAAAACAAGTTTTTCACTATAAATCCTTTATGTATGAGACGTAACTAAAACAATGTTCATTAAAAAACGCAGCGCAAGACCATCCAAAAATACAAATTTGTAGGTAGTTGCGTCGTAAAACATGTTTAATATAATGCGCACCGATCAGGAATATGTTTATAAAAAGTGTTGTCAATAAAATACGCACCTTATTGCGCGACAGAAAGGTTGTTCAATATAATACGCACCGCGACGCTGTATCTCAAAAAAAAATAGCATGATACATAGGAATAAATAAAATAATATAAAAAAATCAATAATTTAATTACGGTACATGCGATCGATCTGAAATTTTGATACATTGTTTTTATTATCGGTACAAAACTGCCTTCAAAATTTCAGCTCGCTTGCTTACGAGGAAGTGTGTTAAAAATCGATCAAAAGTTTGGGCGACAAGCAAGCAAGCAATCAAGGGCGGCCGCAGACACCACGAGTTAATATAAAGGATTTAATAAACAAAACCCGTAAAAAAAACAAGTTTTTGGCTATAAATCCTTTATGTACGAGAAGTAACTAAAAGAATGTGCATTATAATACGCAGCGCAAGACCATCCACAAATACAAAATTGCAGTTGTGTCGTAAAACATGTTTAATATAATGCGCACCGATCAGGAATATGTTTATAAAAAGAGTTGTCAATAAAATACGCACCTTATTGCGCGACAGAAAGGTTGTTCAATATAATACGCACCGCGACGCTCTATCTCAAAAAATAACATGATACATAGGAATAAATAAAATAATCTAAAAAAAATCAATAATTTAATTACGGTACATGCGATCGATCTGAAATTTTGATACATTATTTTTATTATCGTTACGAAACAGCCTGCAAAATTTCAGCTCGCTAACTTACGAGGAAGTGGGTTAAAAATTGATAAAAAGTTTAGGCATCAAGCAATCAAGGGTGCAGACACCACGAGTTAATATAAAGGATTTAATACACCTAAAAACCAAGTTTTTCACTATAAATCCTTTATGTACGAGACGTAACTAAAAGAATGTTCATTATAATACGCAGCGCCAGACCATCCAGAAATACAAAATTGCAGTTGTGTCGTAAAACATGTTTAATATAATGCGCACCGATCAGGAATATGTTTATAAAAAGTGTTGTCAATAAAATACGCACCTTATTGCGCGACAGAAAGGTTGTTCAATATAATACGCACCGCGACGCTCTATCTCAAAAAATTGCATGATACATAGGAATAAATAAAATAATCTAAAAAATCAATAATTTAATTACGGTACATGCGATCGATCTGAAATTTTGATACATTGTTTTTATTATCGGTACGAAACTGCCTGCAAAATTTCAGCTCGCTAGCTTACGAGCAAGTGGGTTAAAATTGATCAAAAGTTTTGGCGACAAGCAAGCAAGCAATCAAGGGTGCAGACACGACGAGTTAATATAAAGGATTTAAAAATAGAAAATCGTTTAATTGAAATTTATAAGTCACCCGATTCGAAATGAAAATAAATCAGACTTTGAAATTGAACTCTAGGAGATCATGTGATCAGAAATGATGATCTGTCCTTCAAATAGCAGATGCCATTCCGCGATAGAAATGAACTTTTGACTGTGACCTTATTGTGGTGGTATAATAAAATTAAAGCCGTGTAAAGGAAACCTCTAGAAACGGACACAATGAAACAATGTAAGACGAAGCTGCTCAAATTTTTATAAAACTTTAAGACCAATCTGAAGAACGGCAAGAAAAATGCACAAGCTGGTTAATGACTTTTCTAAGGTTTATGACCGTGTGAAGCATAGTTTACTGCTACACGTAATACAGAAATGTGGGATCCAAGGAATTACAAAACAACAACAACATGGATTGTTCTCAACAATCAATACCATGTGCTTGTAGTTAAGTCCTTTGTCGGTGTTATGTCGAAAGTCCACCAACGCTTAGCGTTAAATCCCTGTTTAATCCCTGTTTAATCCCAACACTCACCAATGACATGCCCGAGGAGCTGATCCCTTGACGATGATGCGTCCGTCAACAAGATTTCCGAGAATTCTGACCAGGGCTAGCTACAACACGAACTCAAACGTTTAGCAATGTTGAAGAAGAGCTGGAACTTGGATGTTCATCCCGCTAAGTGCCGAACCTTGTGAGAAACTCTGTAACCTTCATTAAGAATTTCATGACTATATTCTTGAGTCGTTTTCCTCATTAAGGTGTGTTACTCTGTCACTCTGTTATTTTTCAAATAAATATTCTCTGGGATGAGAGTCAGGAAAACATGACCCTGTGGTTTGAATTGCGAAACCCCATGACCAGCTGCAACTAGGTTAAAAGAAATAAACAGTAAGCCTTCGCCCAGCCAATTTTAAATTATGCATCTTCATTATGAGACCCATCTACCCAGAAGACAGGTTGGAGGTGGTCCAGCCCAGAAGACAGGTTGGAGGTGGTCCAGCCCAGAAGACAGGTTGGAGGTGGTCCAGCCCAGAAGACAGGTTGGAGGTGGTCCAGCCCAGAAGACAGGTTGGAGGTGGTCCAGCCCAGAAGACTTTTGGAGGTGGTCCAGGGACGGGCAACTCGATCTGTCCTGAACCGATATCAATTGTTGGCAGCAAGCTGGAAACAATGACTGTCCTGGCTATCAATGCTATCAAAATAAAGTTTGTCGATTGCTCCACCAACAGGCGGAAACGGACCCCTCTCCCACCTAGACAACGGCGATGACATGGCATACAACTCAGTTTAAATATTAATGCACGCACAGAGAAGCTTCCCGTTCCTGTCAAAGAAAAATGGTGACTGCTGAGGCTTTGAAGCTAAACTGACAACAATTTACACATTTGTGTCTCCTGTTCTCCAAACCTCTAGTCTATGATACCTCCGATGAGCCAACCCTGCACTGATCATGGGTCTTAATGTTCTAAAAGAAGACGACGAAGAAGAAGAATGAGCATATCAGCAAAAAAAGCTTTCTGTAACGAACATAAAGCAGTGAAATAAGTTTTAATAAATTAAATTGCTGAGCAGTGACATAAAGAGAAAAACAAAAGCGCATGAGCAGGTCTGAAAGCTTTAAGCAATATGGGACTGAAGAGAGGGAAAGGAATGCAGTTTTTAGAATCGGAGACAATGTTCATCAAGTGAAGGAGCAAACGAATCAAACCATGCGGTGTCAAGGTTCCATATTTCTGAATGAATGAATTTGGTGATTGTGTCAGTACAAGACGTAATTACGGGGAATCGACATATTTTCACAGCTCCCATGGTCACTTCTTACATTGCTCATTTAAAGGTTAACTTACAATAATCTTTAAAATAATATTTCAAATTTCAATGATATTTACCACTGACCACTGTGTTACTGTGTACGGTTTGCTAAGTTATAAAGGAATGGCATTCAGGAATGACAAATGCATTAGGTTGAAAATTTGCAAATAAAAGTCCTAAAAAATTTAAATAAAAACATTCTAGTTAAAAATATAATTTTTTTTTGTTTTACTTAATTTTTTTCTTTTCGATGCATGTACTTGTTTGACATTTAGGCATGCCGAAACGGTGTACGCAGCCACCTCAAATAATGCAGGTGAGGAACCTGGCAAAGATAAAATAACCGTAACTTTCCGTACAACTTCGCGTTTCTCCGTGAGAAGGAAGTTCAGGAAGCAAAGGGCTATATTTTTTATAACACAAAATGAAACGGTCTAATGATCAACAAAAAGACGGAGGGACATTTTTACAGCCCTAGATGGCGACTTTTGTTGCTATCAGCATCCATTGATGATTTATTTTAAAGTAATGTGTTAGATAATATAAATTTGCATTTGATGATAAAGTTTTAAAGGCATGGCGGCTTTTTTCCGCTTCCTTAGTAAGCGTCGAACTCGTCGACCTCATCAACAAGATGGGGTTGTAGGCCAACAACCGATTACAAAGAAGAAACATGCATTGATTTGCACAATTATGCTATTAGACGGTACAGATATTACTGTGGATGTTAATGTAAGTTATATTAGCCACTACTGTCAATTTTTTAAGGAAGTTGAGATGAAGTGAAATACTGTTATTTACTATTACTACTATTATTAGATTTTTAATATTAACTTTACACTTTAATTACTAAAATTACTTATTAAAACTTGTGAGTTAAATTTAAATGACAAACTAGACTTAAGGGGCCTTCCCTAAAGTACGTCACATGATTTTTGACCATTTTTCCTCCCCCCCCCCGTCACAAACTGTCACTGTCACAAATCTCGCCCCCCCCCTAAAGTACCTCACACTTTCAAACCATTTTTAAAATAATTTATTATATTATAATTATATTAAAAAACAATTCAAATTTTATCTAAAACACATGTGACGTCACACATGACCTGACCCCCTTCTCCCCCCTGTCACAAACTCACATTTTCTTACACTTACACCTCACCCCCCTCCAGCCAGAGCGTGACATACACTTTATGGATGGCCACTAAGGCCTTTTCCTCAGTCACTATTAAGACTATTACTGGCATTGTACTGGTGTCCCTCTTACATTTTAAATGATAAGTTATAAGTTAATCTTGAAGTATTCCTCAATCACTGGTTCCCTGGGCACTGGGTTAATGTCACCCATATATAAAGAGTAAGTGTAAGAGTGGTAATAGTCTTTAATAGTAATATATTAGTCTTAGTACTTAGTACTCTTAGGCTAAATTAGTTAGTCACCAAGTAAGCATCTTCTCTGAGTATGAGGGTGCCATATTCAAATGCCAGAAGGCATTAACATTGTTGATATTTTATGCTGTTTTTCAAATACAATCTAGACTATTACAAAATATTTCTGTTTATGATTAGGACATATTGATAATAATAATTATTATCAGTTTCAAACAATCGCTAATTTCACCAGACTACTGCAATGTCCATATGTAAAAAATAATAACCCCCTTTCCAGTCCATGACTGACTATGGGGCAAGTGAAGTAGCGTTCACAAGTTTTATTTAGCCACCACTAACGAGCAAGGGATTGTGTGGCTAGCACAATGCCCCGGGGGCCTTTGCCAGCACCGAGAATGGAACCCGTGACTCGAGTTTTTGCCTCGGTTCGGAAGTCCAGCGCGCTACCGCTAGACCACCGCGGCCACCGAGATGTACAATTAAAAAAGCATGAATGTTGACATTGAGATTTCAGTTTCAGATTTTATTCAGATTTCCCCTACACATCTCTCATGCCCATACAATTCAATTTGAAATAGTTCATTCATAATCATTATCTATGCTTGTGGAACAAATAAATTCTTACTATTGAAATAATGTCAATGTATTTTAAGTTAATCCTGCATAAATAGTAGGGTGGCCCAAAAATTTTTTTTCTCTATTTTTCTAAATTTAAGGCCTGAATTTTGTTCTGCCAGAAAAAAAAAGTGTTTTCTGAAAAAATGAATACAATTAACAATATAATTTGCAATGTCTGTCCGTGACGCTACTAATTTTAGAAAGCAGGTAAAACCAAATTACTGCACCAATGCATCAAAAGGTGTGCAAATTAAAGATGCGCTGTAAAAAAATATTATATGACGTCATTGTTTTCGCTCATACATGTATTTTAATTTTGGAAAAGGGATCAATGTAAAAAGAGGATTTGATGATGGTTAATTATAAAATAAAAAAACAAAGGGGGGAGCCGTAGGCGCCCTACAACCCCTATTATAAAATACTTTGTGTACATTTCAGAAAGTTTAATATTTCGTATTTATCAAACAAGGACAAGTTAGTTGGGCTTTTGAAAAGGTCGGCGCCATAGGCGCCCTAAAAAAAGTGCATTTTTTATAAAATAAATAGATTTCAGCTGAAAACTTCTGTCATTTTTGACGGGTGATACGCTAGTCGTGAAATATTTAGGGGTTGCACAAAGGCAATGAAAACATTGATTTGGTACTAAATAGTAATTTAATGGTTTATGTTGAATGTTTAGTGTTAAACATGAAATAACAACCTCAAAACAAATAAAATAATAGAATGCAACAAAGCAAAGTGGACGTCATATTCACTGACTGCTTTTTGGTAGTCCAGTAACCACTGTGGTCTTCTTTGCATCCGGATATAATCGTCGGTGTTCTTGCACCACCTGAAGTAAGAATTGCTTCGAATCTTCTTTTCTGCATAAAACTTGAATCAGTTTCACTCCTCTTTCGGCTGTGTCATTAACAACTTTCAAATTGGTTACAACCTTTTCTGCATGTTTGTATTCATTGTTGCTGCTCCATGTTTCAGGGGACATCTCCAGGAATGAATGTGGCAAACCAAGAATAGAGAAAAATGCCTTTGTATTGTTTGTAACAAAGAAGCTGATGGGCTGGTCTGCATAGAATCCATTGGAATCAAGACGCTGAGCTCGATTTGTAGATCCGGGTTTTTCTTGCATATTTTTAAGCATCTGAACCTTTTGCTTGGGATCAATATTTTCATCAAAAAAAGCGAGGCCCACTGTAATTTCACTTAGATACCATAAATGTCGACTGAAAACGTTTTTTCCTGCTTTTCCAATAACTGAATTAACGGAGTTATATTTTTCTAAATCCTTCAGAAATTGTAGGTCATTTGATGGCGCCCTTGCTGGCTTTGGGGCTTGAAACCACAGTTTCATATAAGTACTGGAAACAAAACAGAGTAACTGAAACAGTCCTTGTTCTTCAGAAAGCTTCAGCTTAAACTGCTTCTTAAACATCCACATCTTGTAGCAATAAATTATTCTTGCCATCCAACGTGCTCTGTGTACAGCTCCTGGAGCATGGACATGAATCCCATGTGGTGGTGTTCCTCCAAGAAATATGACAGCCAGTTCCAAAAATTCTCTGTAATCATCTCGTGGGTGACGAATTTGAAGATTGTCATTTGCAAACTGCAATGTGCTCTCTTTGAAAAGGTCTACTTCAGTAATCCCACCTGCAGTATCATAGGATCCCTTCTCCATAAAATGCCACTGCTCTTTAAATCGTTTGAAAAGTGAAATATCAGGTCCAGATGAGGGCCCACTTATCTTCAATGCTGTGAACACTTTTTCTAGAACAATTTCGATCATATGGTGGCGGCAAGCAAGATGAATAAGACTTTTTTCAAGCAGCTTTTCAATTAAAACACATGCCCCTTTGGAACCCCCAGTGTTACTTGCTGTTGTGTAAAAACTTAATGCTACTACCTTTTCACAAATTCCCCAGTCCTTCAGACATTCCCTGAAGCCAATTTTGGTACACCTAGCAAGCACTCTATTTGCAGTCCTGTTACAATCACTGGCAATCTCTCAACATTCTCCCTGGCTGTGAGATCTGGAAGCAATTTTCCATCCCAATGTACAGTTAATGGTACTTGTGGATCAAACAAGTCTTTAACTTCATGTGCTGTTTTTTTCCTAATCTCAGCTCTCACACGCTGTACAGTACTTCGACTTAATGTCATGTCACTAACATCGTGAACAAGAGAATGAGCTGTAGCAGCTAGTAAATGGACTGCTGTACGATCACTAACTTGTGATCTATCTAATGCTGCAGCAACTTCTTTGGACAGAACATACTTTTTTAGAGCAGTTTCTGCACAATTTCTTCATTTCTGTGATGCACTAATCAAAAATTCTTCTTCGTGTTCATTTTCTTCAGTGACCCTATCATCTGAACTGTCAGAAGAAAATTGCAATAACGTGCTGGACATTTGAGAACTTAGAGTTTCCTGGTCATTTTTCACTATTTGCATGAACCTCTCTGATCTCTATTTTCTATGAGCTTTCCGTTCTTCTTTTTCCTGTTTTGCTTTATCCACTCCAGCCATGTATCCAGTTCTTCTCTCCCTTTGGTCACGAAGAAATTCTAAATCTTGTGTTTGTTCTGTTAGTTTTTCAGCACTCTGATGGGCGATGTCAAACAGTTTGTCAATTTTTGAAGAAAATTCAATTTCATTTGAAATCTGCTTCTCTGAATGCCGATTCTTTGCTTTACTCAAACACTGCCACTGCTGATGGACTTTTAAAAGACGATTTTCTATGTGGTAGCTGTAAGCTGTTGGAATTGCAGCTTTCTGCCAGATAGTAAGAATTTCACTAACAGTTATTCTAGCACTGTCTTTAAGAATTTTATGTTTTTCTCTATGATGGTAGAAAAACACTGATAATGTCTCATGAATTGTTGGAAGACTTGTAGTTTGCACAAAAGTATCATGCACTGGACCAATCAACCATATGTCACTTTGTAATCTTGTCTTCTGTTTGGCATTATAACATTGGTTACTACTGTTCGAAGCCATTGTTTAACAAAATGTAATGGATAGTTGACACTTGCACGGAGAAAAGCAGTAAGAAAGAAAAGAGCTGGAAAGAAAATAAAAAAATTAATATTAATGTCAATAAGTGCAAATAGACATTGAGTGCAAAACAGGCAAAAAGTGCAACCAACATAAATATTAAACAGTTACACATTATAAACATCAAAGAACAAAACAGACTTTATTCAGGTTCATCAATATTCAGGAAAAAATGTGGTAAATGGAGAACATACCTAAATTTGCAGAGAGCTTGTGCAACCTCTAAATTTCATCTGAAAATTATGAAATTGTATATTTCGGACTACTTTTTTTAGGGTAATCAAATGTGGGGTTTAAATCAAAGAAAATAAATAAATAATTTTGTCTAGGGCCACCCTAATATATAGTATACTAATTGTTCCATGAAATTTTTACACATTTTAATGGATAATTTTAAAACTTCAAATTCTTCTAGAAAAAAGCAAATGGAGCAACTCTGATCGAACAAGTATTTTATCATTTGGATATCATTGAGAAAGATTATTTTGGCCTTCAGTACACTGACCATTACAATGTCAATGTAAGTAACCTAATTTCATATTTCCATATTAATTAATATTTAACAACTTTTCATTGACTAGAACAGCGTTTCTCAATCTCTTTGTCTAGTATCAAAGTGTGAAGTTTTTCAATGCATGTCTAGTAGCAAAGTGTGAAGTTTTTCAATGCATGTCTAGTAGCAAATTGTGAAGTTTTTTAATGCATGTCTAGTAGCAAAGTGTCAATTTTTCAATGCATGTCTAGTAGCAAAGTGTCAATTTGTTCTGTGGAATGGGTGATTCTAACTGAAAAGGGTTTGAATATTGCAAGAAAGTTTACTTTTCATCATCAATTTTTATAAGTTTAAACATAGTATTTTAATTTTAAAGAAACAACAGTTTAACTAAATTTAATTTTTGGTGTAGAATAAACATAAAATAAATAAGTATTTTAAAGTTGTTGAATACTTTGGTGCACAGCTGTAGTGAGCATGTAACAGCTGAATAGCAGTGCCCTAGAGATGAGGAAGTCAAGTTTCAAAACTCTCACAGTTGCTTCAGTGTTGTGTAGCTAACAGATTGAGAAACACTGGACTAAGATAATTTGATATGGAGTTTAGACTCTTTCCATTTAGTTTAACTTACTTTTTGATACCTATAATACAAATGTTTCTGAAAGTTTTTCTTTTCAGGAAACTTTTATATTCAATATAATTTTACATATTTTTTTTAAAGATATACAGATAATATTTTCCTAATAGTGTAACTTTTGGACCTAAATCTTTCCTTATCCAGTTTTGAGTTTCTATATTTCAAGATATTATCTGTTTCAAATTTCAATAATCAAATTCAGTCTGTAGATACAAATGTATATCATATTTCAATAATTAAAGTTGTTTTTTTTGCTTTTCTTGGTATATTTTGTATATAGCATTGGCTTGATCCAACAAAGCAAGTTAGAAAACAAGTAAAAAGTAAGTTTTAGTTTTCACATATTACCCCACTTAAATGCATTTAAAAGTAATTTCAATAAATGTTTTATAGTCTTTCGTAATCATATAATTTATTTCAGTGCCTTTAAAAAGTTAAAAAATATTAAAGGTGAAAAGGAAAACGACTTTATCTATTTATAATTTCAGTTGGCCCTCCTTATACTTTTCGATTTCGAGTGAAGTTTTATTCATCAGAACCAAATAATCTACATGAAGAACTTACCAGGTGAGCTTGCTAACTTTAAATAGTTTTATTCATCACAACCTAATAATCTACATGAAGAACTTACCAGGTGAGCTTGCTAACTTTAAATAGCAACTTATGTAATATAAATCTTTGTTAAAATGTTTAATCAATTTTAATTATCAAAAATTAAAATATGTTTTTTAGGTATGGGTGGTAGAGAAAGGACAAATAAAAAACTATTTATTGCATATAATATATATATTATATATACACATATATAGCAGCAGAAAACTAATACCATACCACTTATATACCCAGCTAAGCTTGGAATGTCATATGAAAAAAGTAACATGCATCATTTTATACCCTTCATGTAAATTAATGGGGTTCTTTACACACACAAAAAAAAGTTACATCTCTAAATTTTAAAAGTATTTTCCACATAAAACACAATGACATTATTTGTGTAAACAACTTTCCCCTCAGTATGATCTATTTGTTTAAATATGATCTCAAACCCCAATATGAACCTGATTCTCAAAAGGATTCCTTTGTTTTCGGAATCCTTTTCCCTGATAGAATCCCATTTCATTAGTGACATTGCAATTCCTGGTGGTGTACCAATCCTTTATAGGATCTATTTCTGAATGGGATCCAATTCCTGATGGGTTTCTGCTTTCCGTACAATCTCATTGAGGTTTGTATCACATTTTTCTTTGAGATCCTGTTCCAAGTGGGATTATGAAGGTATGTACCTAATACGGCTAAGATTCATCAACATAGTGTTGAGCCTTCTCGTCCATGAGGGGCATCCACTGATCATCGTCGGCGTCTGCGATTCCTCCAAGGGCATAGGCCACCTACTAGAGACCTCTAGGCATCTCTATCCTGGGCCAACTTCTCCAGGATCTTCCATTCATGGCCAATTCTCTTGATGTCTGCCTCCAATTCTCCAAGTGTTTCTTGGATGGCCTCTTACCCAGGGGTTCCATTTCAGGGCTTGCCTTGTTGTATTAGAAGCAGGTTTTCTTAATATATGACCAATCCACCTCCACACATCTGAAGAATCTCTTCCTCAATTGGCTTCTGTTTTGTCCGCTGCCATAGTTCCCGGGTTGCTGATTTGGTCCGGCTAGTGAATTCTGAGAATCCTCCTTAGACAATTGTTGATAAAGGACTGGATCCAGTCCCATCAACACAGTAGCCATTAGTATTCAAGGCCCCTGACCCCAAGCAATATATCTTCCAGTATTTTTCCTTGATCTAAAAGGCCTGTGCTGCTTTATTGCATTTGCTCATTTGAAGGAACAAACTTCCAAAAGTTTTGAAAGAGTGTGAAAAATAAAATTAAAAATAAATTTGAAGACACTTTATTTAGTAGAGTTTTTGAACATCAGAGTGCAACGAGCTTGCTTCTCTAGCATGGAAAGTGTTAGCACTATATATATGAAAGCATTCATTCATTCAAGACATAGTGAACCAAGGCTGTGAACATGAAGAGAATCTAGTGCAAGCAGAAGCTTTTAGAAAAATAGATCCTCCAGAGGTGATGTATTGGTTAGACTATGCGAAAATGTACTTCCAACACAAGTGAACCTTAAATTTGAACCCTAAGGGAAAGTGAAAAGAAAATTTGGCACCGAAATGTGGAGGCAGACATCAGCCAACTTGGCCACCGCAAAGAAGCTGCAGGATAGAGATACTTAGGACTCTTGCAGGTGGCCTAGTGTTTGGAAGGAATGCAATTGTTAGCGATGATTGACTGCTTCTCCCTGAAAATGAGCAGGCAGAAAAAGATTATTTCTTGATACAGTCGAACCCACTTAACTCGAGCACGGTTAAATCGCCAACCCTATTAAGTCGACATTTTTTATTGTAACCACCAAATTCTCTCTTTGTCTTAGCATTTTCTCATTGGTTTATGTGATTCTTCTAAGTCGCCGTAACCTAATACCTCGAGCACAAAAGAGGACCAAATTGGCAACTTAATGTTTGTTAGCTCGATCCCTGTCTGTTCACCTAGTGACAAACTCTCGCATTTTTAGTTAAAAATAGCATCGAAATGTCGCTTTCCTCGAGACTTCCGGCTATTGTGTGATTTTATGAGATTTCAATAAAAATTACCGGATGTTTTTATCTTGTTTCACTTTGATCCGTGTGTGAATTAGTTTCACGAGTATGTATTCACCAGCGGTGCGGTCTTTAATCGTCATTATTTCGCAGTGCATGTTATATTATTTTAAACTTAATTCACTTTCTGATGCATTAATCATTTAATTTTTTAAGATAAACGAATATCTTTAGTAAAGAAAATAAAGGTTTGTATCGAGAATCGACGGTGGTTTTTATTTAATTAAATAAAAAAATTATTGTTCTTTTAAAAGTTTGTTGTTGCTTTGTTACCAGAAACATACGTGACTAACACGCGCGTGACGGTGAAATCAAATCATTTTCTTAATATTCCAGTATATATATATATAATATACACGTCATCACTGTTGTAGGTCGAATTCTGATAAGGAATGATTTCTTAAAAATTCGCTTTGTTGCCGAGGTCTAACACACAGTGCGCCTTTGATGTGATCAACGGTCAAGGCCGCAATCGTTACTTTTCATGTTACAAGTTTGATTGACTGAGGAAATTCGAGTGCGGTCTGATAGTGACAGATATATTGTACGTCAAAGGCATTAAACTTAAAATTACCATATTGATATCTTTAATATTTTTTTTAAGTCGCTGATTCGACGGGCATTGCAAACGCAAGCGGTGGTGACATGCCACGCCATAGGCGCCATGGGATGAGGCTGGGGGGGTTCTAGTTATATATAAATAAGTTATTGTTCTGTGAATTAAAGTTATCATTCTTTTAAAAATACTTTTTGCTACATGTTTGTGATGATTTGAAATTTTATTAAAGTTTTAAAGTATACAGAAACTCACTATTAAAAATGACTTAATCTGTAATAGTGTCTTAACTGTTGAATATTTTAGCCCTTCAAATCAATTTTGTAAGAACATTTGTTTATTTATGAAATCAAAATTGACTTTTTGTGTACCTTACTTTTTGTGTACCTTACTTTTTGTGTACCTTACTTTTTGTGTACCTTACTTTTAGTGTACCTTACTTTTTGTGTACCTTACTCCAAAATATTTATTTATTACTTTTTCTTCTCAATCTCAATTTTATCAAATATTCTTAATCCTACTTTCCCAAAGACATTATTGTGTATGCCTTTTCTTAAATAAGATTTATTTTCATGATTAGACACATGTCATTAGTTGTTTTTTTTTATAATGAGATGGATGCATCAGTAATCTTAATTTATTGTGTCTAGAAGAGATCTTATCATTAAAGATATTAGTAGTTATATTTATTGTGCTAAATTTTATATTTAGTATGAGCATATGAGAAAAGCTGCTGTATTTAGTAGTCAGTATGTGCACATGATGAGAAAGGCTGCTGTATTTAGTAGTCAGTATGTGCACATGATGAGAAAAGCTGCTGTATTTAGTAGTCAGTATGTGCACATGATGAGAAAAGCTGCTGTATTTAGTAGTCAGTATGTGCACATGATGAGAAAAGCTGCTGTATTTAGTAGTCAGTATGTGCACATGATGAGAAAAGCTGCTGTATTTAGTAGTCAGTATGTGCACATGATGAGAAAAGCTGCTGTATTTAGTATTCAGTATGTGCACATCATGAGAAAAGCTCACATTTTTGTTTACAGGTACCAGTTCTTCCTTCAACTCAAGCAGGACATTTACACAGGCAGACTTCCATGTCCCTATGAGACATTGATGGAGCTTTGTGCCCTGGCTCTGCAATGTAAGTTAGGCTTTTCTAATTGTTTGGTTTTAGTATCCAGTTTTACTTGACTATTCTAATATTACTTGTACAATGTAAGTTAGGCTTTTCTAATTGTTTGGTTTTAGTATCCAGTTTTACTTGACTATTCTAATACATATTACTTGTACAATGTAAGTTAGGCTTTTCTAATTGTTTGGTTTTAGTATCCAGTTTTACTTGACTATTCTAATATTACTTGTACAATGTAAGTTAGGCTTTTCTAATTGTTTGGTTTTAGTATCCAGTTTTACTTGACTATTCGAATATTAGTTAACTAAGTGTGTACATACAACAGATATCACTCTAATTCATACAACAGATATAATTCTAATAGTTAACCAAGTGTCTTCATACAACAGATATCAGTCTAATAGTTAACTAAGTGTCTTAAAACAACAGATATCACCTAAATAGTTAACTAAGTGTCTTAAAACAACAGATATCACCTAAATAGTTAACTAAGTGTCTTAACACAACAGATATCACCTAAATAGTTAACTAAGGGGCAGTCCATAAAGTACGTCACGCTCCGAGGGGGGGGGAGGGGTCTAAGAAAGTGTGACACTTTGTGACAGGGGGGAGGGGGGGGGGTCAGGCCATGTGTGACACATTTATTATTTTTAGTAGTTTTTTTTTCTAATTTATTTATATTTTTTTTAGTAGAATTTAAATAGCTTTAAAAATAATTTTCAAAAATTTTGTGAAACATTAGAATTAGTTTTATGTCAAAATAGCATGAAATGCGTATCTCCTGAATGTGTTGTTCATAAATCTGAATTGGATACAGCAGGACTGATATCGAAGGATCAGGAATGGTTTGACAATCATGTTCGCACCAGCCAATATTTCACTCAAATTGTTATTTAATATCAGGACATGAAATAATGCGACAAAGCACGAAGCTCATATTTTAACGTTTTACCTTAAAGATTCTTCCCTCCTCCAATCCCAATCAACCAAACAAATGATGGACTCAAAGCTTAAGAAAGAGCAGATGAAGATTCTCATAAATTTCCTTCCTTGTTTGTAGCACAAACTCTCAAATTTGATGAAATTATTCCAAGATCAACAGGAGCTTTCAAAGTACAACCATGATTACCAGCTTATTTGATCGACTTTGCAAAGTGTGTCTCTCATATTTTGCCTCACAAACAATGTTAAAGAAACATACAGGACAACACAGAGCTCGGGCTCAGGATAATGTGCCCACACCCAAACTGTTCAAGAATCAACTCAGATAAAACATATCCGTCCTTTGAGAATCGCTTCTAGAAGTCAAAGAGAACCCATGGCAGTTATAGCCAGAAGAGAAAATGCACATACAGAGGCTGTTGAGTGGCTAGATGAGGACGAGTTGATCTGTCTGCAATTATCCTTCCAGGAAACGATGATTGTGAAAGATTGATGTCAGTCGTAACTATGGATGAACACAGATGATGTCCAGTGAATATTTTTGAATGAAATATAATTCATAGGACCATAATAAACAGATTAAATAAAGGGCAAGAGTTGGTCACATAATTTGTCAATCTAGTCTTTTTTTAAAGTCAAATTTTGTTTCCTTTTTTATGTAATTTTAAAAATCTGTCTACGGCTTCGGCTCTGGCAGGATTTCACTTCATAAATCCGGCTGGCCGGTAGATCCCTAATTTATATTCATAATCATAATGGCCCCGGAAAATCTGGAATCCTGCCATTTTAACAAATCTGATTCCGGCTCCAGCCGGATTTCACTTCATAAATCCTGCCCACTTCAGCTCCAGCCGGATTTCAAAATTTTGAATCCGGTACATCCCTACTTTTAAGTGGAAATTTTATATTTTGATACAATTTAATAGTGAAGTGTATTTTAAGTATTAAATTAAATATTTTAATTAGGTGTTAATTAAAAAAATTTTGGAAAGTGTGACGTACTTTGGGGGGGGGGTGTCCCGAGATTTGTGACAGGGGGGGGAGGGGGGAGTCAAAAATGGTCAAAAATAGCGTGACATACTTTATGGATGGCCCCTATGTGTCTTCATACAACAGATGTCACAACTTTTCAAAACTTTATGAATTAATGTGGCTTGGTACAGGCTTTGGCACTGTTTCTATAGTACTGATTTTAGCACTGTTTCTATAGTACTGATTTTAGCACTGTTTATATTGTACAGGCTTTAGCACTGTTTCTATAGTACTGATTTTAGCACTGTTTCTATTGTACAGGCTTTAGCACTGTTTCTATAGTACTGATTTTAGCACTGTTTCTATAGTACTGATTTTAGCACTGTTTCTATAGTACTGATTTTAGCACTGTTTCTATAGTACTGATTTTAGCACTGTTTCTATAGTACTGATTTTAGCACTGTTTCTATAGTACTGATTTTAGCACTGTTTCTATAGTACTGATTTTAGCACTGTTTCTATAGTACTGATTTTAGCACTGTTTCTATAGTACTGATTTTAGCACTGTTTCTATAGTACTGATTTTAGCACTGTTTCTATTGTACTGATTTTAGCACTGTTTCTATAGTACTGATTTTAGCACTGTTTCTATAGTACTGATTTTAGAACTGTTTCTATAGTACTGATTTTAGCACTGTTTCTATGGTACGCTGTGTATTAAAATATCCTTATATAATAAAAGGCAAGTTTCTGTCCTTTCTGTCCCGTCATCTATAGCGATTGGTCCCTCAAACACATATGACTCCTTCCGCCAATCACTAGCGGAGAAAAATATTACGCGGAGGTTCAAAACGAGTTATTTTTGGTGCAGTTTTAAGTGTTGTTTGTTTTTTGTTGCTGTTATTGTTGTTGTTGTTTTGTGGTTGTTGTTTTGTTGTTGCTGTTGTAGTTGTAGTTGTTGTTTTGTTGTTGTTGTTTTGCTGTTGTTGTTGTTTTTCTTTTGTTGTTGTTTTGTTGCTGTTGTTGTTGTTTTTGTTGTTGTCCACATCCCTTGCCCTGCGACGACAATGTCCTGCAAACGCTTCAGCATAACAACTACCAAAAACATAGCGTCCATGAACTTCACAGGTCACCCTTCACCCTACACTTATTCCCGTCCTTGGGCGGGCTTTGTTACTAGTATTAAAATAAAACGGTAGTGTTATTTGGTAGAAAATCGGTTTAATACAAACTTTTTAAAAGTCAAGTGGATTAATTAAAAAAATCACAGTGTAAAGATCAAAAGTTTAGCAGCAAATAAAAACAGAATTTAAATATTACAGGGCAGCAGCTTGAAATTGTGCAACATTTCTTGAGTTTGTCCGTTGCCACATTTCTTGAGTTTTTCCTTTGCCTCCTTCCAACAGTTTATTGCAATCTCGAAAATGACCCACAAAGTGTCCATAAAACAGATATTATGTCGCATGGACAGTGGACTAAACATTGCCACCCACCCCCCACGCACACTTTTTTAAACCTCTTTAAACCAATGTTGTTGTCGTTTTAAGAGCATACATCAGAGAAAATCGGCTTGTTGACTATCTGTTTCATAGAGGCATTCATTAAAAAAAAATAACAGCGCTCGTGTAGACTTGCATTTTAAGAAAGTCTTTCTAACTATTAATTATTCTTTCAAAATTTGTTCGAAAGAATTTTTCCTTTACATAATTTTAATTAAAAATATCACTTCATCGGCGGACCTTTAAAATCCGGGTCCTGACAAAAGGCCTGTTTGTCATTGTGTTAAACTGCTCTGGCCCACTTCAGTAGGGTCTGAAAACATTGCATCTGTGAGGTGGATCGGTCGGTGGAAACATTGCCGTTACGTGTGCCAGTCGACGTTTAGGTGGATCAGTGGAAACATTGCCGTTACGTGTGCCAGTCGGCGTTTAGGTTGATCGGTCGGTGGAAACATTGCCGTTACGTGTGCCAGTCGGCGTTTAGAGATTGATCAACACGTATAACCTCCCGTTTGTTTACTGAACGTTTGCTAATGGCGGTCATAGCGGGGATAGAGATTTAATGCAAATTGGCAAAAACAACGGCGTTAGTCATAGAAATGTAAAACAACGAAAAGTTATCTTTTTATATATATATATATATATATATATACTTTTGTTTTTCCACTTTTGTCACAAAGCTTTGACACCCCCCCCCTTTAAAAGCCGTATTTTCTAAATGAAAATTAGCATGTTGTAAATTACTTTTTGCCATTTAAATATATATTTAGTTTAAGTCTGCACTCTAATACTCCAACACGCGTGAAGCCTATGTAAAACGTCATTAAATAAATTGCAAGCAATCAAATATTTTAGTGGAACTTTTATTTAAAGTTGCACGTTTTTATGTGATTTCACCCCCCCCCCTTCGTCTTACATCGTCACAAATGTGTGACCCCCTCCCCCCTAGGCGTGTGACCTTACTTATGGACGGCCCCTATCCCACAGTTGTACGAGATCTGCAACTAATTGATTAATAAGTGTCTCGTGTTGGATTACAACAAAAGTTACCATTCAATGAATGTCAGATTGGTTTGAACCGGAAGTTAACCAATATATGGTATAGGTAGACCCCTACTTTAGTTAACCAATATATAGTATAGGTAGACCCCTACTTTAGTTAAACTTTCTCTTTAATTTACAGTTGTTTCTGAAAAAAATTCTCTCTGTCTAATTCGTGTGCACATGTCGTCAGTCCGTGGCGAATCGGACACGACATCTCGCCCTTGACAAAGGATCCGGTCAAAGGGCCCCATGACAACAGGTCTCCCGGCATTAGAGCCGATTTCAGCTGCATCATCTGAAGACAGCACAAGGTCTAACAAATTGTTTGTGAAGACAGCACAAGGTCTATACAAATTGTTTGTGAAGACAGCACACGGTCTATACAAATTATTTGTGAAGACAGCACAAGGTCTATACAAATTGTTTGTGAAGACAGCACAAGGTCTAACAAATTGTTTGTGAAGACAGCAAAAGGTCTAACAAATTGTTTGTGAAGACAGCACAAGGTGTATACAAATTGTTTGTGAAGACAGCACAAGGTCTATACAAATTGTTTGTTTTCTGTTTTCATTTTTTCCAACTTTAATTTTGTTCAAGAGTTGATCATTGAATTGGTGTAATTCTTTGGCCCTAGAATTGTTTATATGAAAGTATGACTGGATTTATCATAGTTTTTTGCTTTGCTTTACATTTATAATGGGCATCACACTCGTGTGTAGGAGAGAACTCCTAAAAAAAAAGTGTTTCAGATGAAACGGTTCTAAAGTAGGGGTCTACCTATACTATATATTGGCCAGCCGATATATCGGCACCGATATCAGGATATCGGCAATATCGGTATCGGTAGCAAGTAAAGGTCACGATATTGAAGTCACCGATATTTCATACTAAGTGACATTTTGACCCCAAAAAAAATCAGAAAAAAAATCATTTAGATTTATAATTATCTCAACAAATTAATATATCGATCCCGATAAAGGTATTGAAAGAACCAAAAGAGTCCTAGCCGAGCTGGACTAATACTCCGTCGCTCTGTTCAAATGCACGGAGTAAAAAAATCGAGGGGCGCAAAATTCATTTTATGGAAATGCGGAGCGGCGAACCCAAAAATGAATTTAAAAGAACAAGTCCCAAAAATTTATTTCATAAATCCCTTAAAAAAACAACACAAAAAAAAACTATCATAGTATATAGTATAGTATATAGTATAGTATATAGTATAGTATATAGTATAGTATATAGTATAGCATAGTATATAGCATAGTATAGTATATAGTATAGTATATAGTATAGTATATAGTATAGTATATAGTATAGTATATAGTATAGTATATAGTATAGTATATAGTATAGTATATAGTATAGCGTATAAAGCTATCCTTTTAAATAATAGACGATTCATAACTATTAAATAATAAAGAAAAAAATCGATTTTAACCCGGGCCGCAGTGAGTATCATGACGAGAGGTTTTACCGTTCTTTCTACGTCGCAAATGGTGTAACTAGGATATTTTGGTGTAACTAGGATATTTTGGTGTAACTAGGATATTTTGGTGTAACTAGGATATTTTGGTGTAACTATGATATTTTGGTGTAACTAGGATATTTTGGTGTAACTAGGATATTTTGGTGTAACTAGGATATTTTGGTGTAACTAGGATATTTTGGTGTAACTAGGATATTTTGGTGTAACTAGGATATTTTGTACAAATGGTGTAACTAGGATATTTTGCGCCACAAATATGAAATTAGCGCCCCGACTTTTCGTTTCATCAAATATTACAATGATATAACGTTGTAAGCCTCATGTTTGCGCCCCTGTACATTGGAGCCCAGGGACATAATTACCTGACTGCCCGACATTGAAATGATTTGGAGCGGCGCACAGTACAAAAGGTTCAACTTTGATTTCACTACTGGTACGGGCGGACGTAGGTACACACGACAATTATATAAGGGATTTTAGCAATGGAGAGAAAATTACCAGAAATGGTTGGTGTATTCTGTAGCTAAAGATTCTGTTTTTGCCCCTGCTACAAAATTTTTGCAATGGTTACATCTTTGTTAGAAATCGATCGTTATGGAGATTGGCGGCAAATATAACACAAGAATCTGAGATCAGACAATCACAGCCATCCTTGTTGATTCTGGCAAATGGCAACCTAGATAGTAGCAGATACAAGATTTGACTCAATACAATGGCAACCTAGATAGTAGCAGATACAAGATTTGACTCAATACAATGTCATCGAGTTCATTGGAGAAGAAGTCAATTTTTGACTTTTGCACGGGGTGGTTCAAAGTCTAAGTCCGGCCCTGGCCCTAGTATTAATACTACAACATTGATGCAGCGTGCCATGTGCTATCAAACTGTTTAGATATCGGTGTGTAAGTGATGGCGATGCCGAGTATACTGTAATTGCTCTAATAGCAAAGATGCACGCATAATCGCAGATATCTAAAATACGCGTTTCGTATGGAATAACAAAATGTACCGTGTGCTGACTTGTTGTCAGTGACAACTGTTCATCCTTTAACCTCATTTTGGCTCTATTACTATTGCTTTGTTCTCAATATTTCATTCATAAAAGGGGGCCGTGTGCAAAAGCCATTTAATTTAACTATTGGTTAGAATTTTTTATGAGTCAAAGTTGAAGGTTCAAAAGGAGTTCCTAATTTTATTTGTACATTTTTAGAGGACAGTTCACTTTGTCATGACTCATATGTAGGTCTTCATAGATATGTGAACTTGAAATTATAAACACATCATAAACTTCGTTTAAAGAGAAATTTTACTGTTTATACAAAGTTAAATGAGTTATTAAAAGAATATTTTAAAAATAAAATAAAGAAATAATAATTTTATTTATAGCATTGATCCTCAAAATAAAATCATTGTTAAAACGAGAGAAAAAATGCGTGACGCGAACAGGGGAATTGAGGTCACTAAATGTGGAGATAAAATCCATGGACATTTGGGATTGGGACAAATTGAACCAAACTTTTAAAATTCATAACTTTAAAACTACAAATCCTAAAAATATAATGTTGGCCATTCATAAAGTGTAACACACACTTATAATTCAAATGAAGTTGTACGATTTGTTTCCTAATTTACGTTTGTATTAATTAAACCAGTAGACTAACATATCAAATATAAATATTTACTAGTGATAAATTTAAGAATGACGTCATCAAATATGACCGCTGGTTTTTGTCCTAACAAATACTCATATCGGAAAAATAAAAATAAATAAATATCGGTATCGGCAATATCGGCAAAAATGCCCTATTCTAAAGTTTAGAGAATGTTTCGAGACCAACAATGCTTCTTGCGTTGTTCCTTCATAGAATAACATGTTGTTCGTGGTGTAGTGATTATCACGACCGCCTTACATGCGGGAGGTACTTGGTTCAAGCCTCAGCGGAAACATAATGTTTTAATTTTTTAAAATGTTTGTTTGTGCCCGTTTTTCCCCGTTTTTTTTGTTGCAAACATAGGTGACTCACGCTAGGGTCGGCCAATCACAGTTTATGGTTGGCAAGCTAGGTTGGTGCAGGTAGTTAACCGCAGTGCGCATGTCTCGAGACCATCAGTACGTCAGCAATGCCCCCCCCCCAACGTTCATTCCCGTTGTTTTGATTTCTTCATGCTGTAATTTGTGTCCATTGTTTCCCCCCTTTCTTTGAACTATCCAGGAGCAAGTGTGTGGCGTATGCAACGCCATGGGTCGTATCTATTTCATTATACAGGATTCAGGGGCGGATTAAGACTGCACGGGGCCCCTGGCTGCAGTTCAAACTGGGGCCCTATCCATCCAGTGTACCTTTAGATAAAATGATTGCTAGCAGCTAATATAAGACTGTAACTTGTAAATATTCATCCAATTTGATTATTCATGAAAAAACCGAATTCGAAGAAATAACTTTTTGCCGGTATCCTAAAATTGAGTGTAAAAGAAAAATTATAAAATTAAAAAACACATTTATAAAAATTCACACCCCACCCGGGGATCGACCCTGCCACCGCTTGGACATCAAGCCTTAGTACTTCACATTCGGCCACGAGACCTCAACTATGGTTGGCAATTTAAAATATTTATATTATATTCTTTAATAATTTCTGTTATTGAGCCTATCAAATCAGGTTTTTTGACTGCTAAGACTATCGTGTGGGAAAAGAGATCATTTTAATAGATGATATTTTATTAATTTATCATATTTTCAGCAATTCATGTATACATTTGTCCACATTTATTATAAAATATGCTAAGTTTGGGGGCCCTAAATCATCAGGGGTCTCTGGCTTTAGCCCGTTCAGCCCCCCCCCCTTAATCCGCCATAGACAGGATTTCAGTTTTAACTTTTTTGTTGATATATTCGGGATATGAAATATCCATATCTTATTATCTTATTCGACTTTTAATAATTAGGCCATCGAGTAAGGTTTGTACCTAATGACCCTCTCAAGTACTCCCCCCCCCCTTATTTATCAACGTCGCCGTACCCTCCCCCCCCCCACTGTTATTGCCCTGGGAAGAAATACATATCAAGTCTAGACATCAATACATTTCCGTCCGTTTGGAGTCATATTTCTTAGCACACCAGCTTCCAAGCTTAATATTTCCTTCACATACCACCAGCATTAGCCGCAGTCTGTATTGTTACCTGAAAGCGACCATTAAAAAAGCCAGTGTCTCGCTGTCACACTATCTCTATCAGTTAAATGTTCACTGCCTCCGCCTGAGAGTAGTGTTTACTCGCGTCGCGTGGACGTCGGGCCTGGCGCATTGCTCGCATGCCAACATTAACCAGCTGGCCTGTGTGTGTCATCGTCCCTCCCCACGAGTCGTGCGTGGCCTGCTGCAGCTAATACTAATAGTCTTTTCATTGGTGACTCAATCAGACCCACCACATGTGATGCACTATTCTCAGCTGTCATCAGTATTTTTAGAAGTTGTTTTAATTTTATGGCTTTTTTTGGTCTCATTATAAATGCTGAGCCACAGTTGCATAATTATGGTCAGTTTCCGTAGATATTACTGACATGCTGAGCCACAGTTACATAATTATGGTCAGTTTCCGCAGATATTACTGACACGAGAGGTTGGCAAGGTATGCTCTATTTTTAAAAAAAAACCGTCAAAGGGCCTTGATTTGATTGAAACATCAGTTAAAACTACAATCTATAAATTCTAGAATCAATCAACTTTCTATGCACACAAGTAGGGTTGAATGATGGCACTATACCAAGTGTATGGGACATGGTTGAATGATGGCACTATACCAAGTGTATGGGACATGGTTGAATGATGCCACTATACCAAGTGTATGGGACATGGTTGATCCATACAACGCTGGAGAGGACAGGTGATCCATACCTTTGTTTTAAGGTGGGGGGGGGGCGTTACATGGCTTATTTGGGGGTGGGGGGTAGGGGGTGTGGGCTTTAACATTCATCGCAAAAGGAAAAATAGAAATGTAAATATTGACACTGATATTGTGTCTGTTATATTGACAATGATATTGTGTCTGTTTACACTTTTTGCTTTATTGGTCCTCATTTTTGCTCTCTCTATACAAATTTTTTGTTGTTGTTAAATGTGTTGTAGAATTGTTCCACAGTTATTCAGCTTTAGCCGGTTACTGTTACCATCAGAAGCGTAAATGGGTTTTCCGCTCCCTTGGCTAATTCATTTTTGGCGTCCTTGAGAAATCGGGAAAAAACTAAATTATACAGAATAAATTGATAATTGAAGGATTATCCCTCAGCGCCCTTGGCAACTGCCCCGATGCCAAGACGTTGTTAGGCCCCTGGTTACCATTATTAATATAGATGTGCTTGTGTCCCAAGAATAATTAGTGGTGGAGGCAGATGTACATTTGGCCATTGAACACTTGTCTTTCACAAAGCCAAAATAACTTTCTTTTAATCTTGAAAGATCCATAAGTCTAACACAATAAAATAGTTAACTTCTGAAAACATGGATTCAAAGTTTTAAAAAATTTATTTTCATCAAATATTTTATGTATGGCCATAAAAGACTCTAAATATCAATATGTTCTGATGGCTAAAAAAACAAGTCTAAGGCTCTAAATAACAATATGTTCTGATAGCTAAAAAAAACAAGTCTAAGGCTCTAAATATCAATATGTTCTGATAGCTAAAAAAAAACAAGTCTAGGGCTCTAAATATCAATATGTTCTGATGGCTAAAAAAAAGTCTAAGGCTCTAAATATCAATATGTTCTGATGGCTAAAAACAAGTCTAAGGCTCTAAATATCAATATGTTCTGATAGCTAAAAAAAAACAAGTCTAAGGCTCTAAATATCAATATGTTCTGATAGCTAAAAAAAAACAAGTCTAAGGCTCTAAATATCAATATGTTCTGATGGCTAAAAAAAAAGTCTTCTGTCAAACAATGGCACCCTACATTAACCCTTACTGCCCCTATTTTTGTAGGGTTAAATAATATGTGTGTAACAGTGGCATAGCCAGGGGAATACAGAGGGTACAATCAACAACACAAGAGTTTAGTCAAGTGCACAACTATCAAACTCCAACAACACAAGAGTTTAGTCAAGTGCACAACTATCAAACTCCAACAACACAAGAGTTTAGTCAAGTGCACAACTATCAAACTCCAACAACACAAGAGTTTAGTCAAGTGCACAACTATCAAACTCCAACAACACAAGAGTTTAGTCAAGTGCACAACTATCAAACTCCAACAACACAAGAGTTTAGTCAAGTGCACAACTATCAAACTCCAACAACACAAGAGTTTAGTCAAGTGCACAACTATCAAACTCCAACAACACAAGAGTTTAGTCAAGTGCACAACTATTAACAACACAAGAGTTTAGTCAAGTGTACAACCATCAAACTCCAACAACACAAGAGTTTAGTCAAGTGCACAACTATTAACAACACAAGAGTTTAGTCAAGTGTACAACTATTAACAACACAAGAGTTTAGTCAAGTGTACAACTATCAACAACACAAGAGTTTAGTCAAGTGCACAACCATTATTAAATTTTGTGAGTGTCTCATAAAATCTTTTAAATTGCTTGCCTATCTGATTTGAACATTTGACATTGTTAATTGACTGTGTGAAATTACAAAAGTTGCTCATTTATATCAACATTTGTATTTCTCTTCAGCTGAACTAGGTGACTATGAGCCTGGGATACACACACCTGGCACTGTGTCAGAGTTTAGATTCATACCAAACCAAACTGAAGAAATAGAGATTGACATCTTTGAAAAATTTAAAGAGTGCACGTAAGACTTTTTAAACAGCCATGTAATATTTGTCTGAACACACCATAATTGTAATATTTGTCTGAACACACCATAATTGTAATATTTGTCTGAACACACCATAATTGTAATATTTGTCTGAACACACCATAATTGTAATATTTGTCTGAACACACCATAATTGTAATATTTGTCTGAACACACCATAATTGTAATATTTTTCTGAACACACCATAATTGTAATATTTGTCTGAACACACCATAATTGATCATTTTTAAAGCTGTTTCCAATAATAAATTGTTTAGTTTTTGTGAATCAAGGAGATGTTATTGTTATCTGAAACAGATACATTTGGAAATGTAATCAAATCTAAGAACATCTGACAGTGACACAAGTGTCTCAAAATAATTCTGACTGTTTCTTAATATAATATAGTATACAAGTAGTTTTTTAAGAATTTTGTATATTAGAAGTATGTTTAAGGTTATTGAATGATCAATCTTTCTCTACCAGGGGTCAGACCCCGGCACAAGCTGAACTTTCTTTCTTACATAAAGTCAAATGGTTGGAGCTGTATGGTGTAGATATGCACACAGTTATGGTAGGTTTCATACAGCCTTCAAGATTTGCTTCATGATTGGTAATTAGAAACTTGATTGTCACGTGTGTGCAGCTTCATCTAGTTATTGATAAATTATTTAGTAAGAAAATTTTCCCCATTTCAATAATATAACATCATTACAGCAATTAGAATCCAATTTTTTTAAAAATGTCACTGTTCTGTTTTCTACATGCGTCTATTTTTAAGCTACTTATACAATTTATTTCACTCCTTAACGCAAACATTTGTTCTGAATTTTTTGTTTTTGAAAATTATTTTCACATAATAAATGGACCCACTTTAACGTCTTTTAATCACAAAAAGAAGTTCCTCTGCTGTGTTACAGAACAAATTTGACAATAAATATTCTTGTTGCTTTAGACTTTAAAATTTATTTTTCAAAAAAAAGAAATTCTTTAAAAAATTTCACAACCACCTTAATGAGATAATGTTCATATTGGAACATGCCATTTAGGAATGTAAAAACCAAATTAAGTATTTCATGAAACAATCTTCCAAGAATGATAAAATATTTTAAAAATTTAATGTTCAATGTTTAGGGTAGAGACCAAAATTCGTACAAATTGGGTCTCACACCGACTGGTATTTTAGTTTTTGAGGGACCAGTCAAGATTGGACTCTTTTTTTGGTAAGTCATTCAAATTTCTTGCTAAGATGGAACATCAGTTGATCATAAAATGTCTTAAGAAAATATTTACAATTTTTATATTATTGTTAAGATTATTGTCCTCCAAACCTGTCAGTGTAATCTTTGTGTCCAGGCCCAAGATGACAAAGTTGGACTTCAAGGGTAAAAAACTCATGTTGGTAGCAGTGGAAGATGATGACAATGTGAGTCAATCAAAACTTATTTTTATTATGGTACACGTTCCCAAACATTATAAGTTTTTAAAAATTAATTAACTTATATAAATTTGATTTTCAATTTTAAAAAAGTCAATAATTTGTATTTCCTCACTAACGAGGTACATTTTACTGGCTCTTAATTCTGTATTTATGATTTAATTTTTGTATAAAGGGCCAAAGCCAAGATCACTCCTTCCAGTTTCGCTGTGCAACAGAAAAAGCTTGCAAACACCTGTGGAAATGTGCAGTAGAACACCATGCTTTCTTCCGTCTCAAGGGTCCTGTTAAAGGACAAACTGGCAGACAAAATTTCTTCAGGATGGGATCAAGATTTAGATATAGGTGAGAAATAAAAACAAATGGTTGATAAAACTGAACTATGACTTTTAAATAGTCGACTGAATCATGAAATGAGTTTAAGCTATTTTATCTTGGAAGGTACTTCATTTTTGTTAGGTTGCACTAAACCATCATTTTCTTGTAGACTTTTTTAGTTTTATTATGTCCTCTCCATTGGTTGATGCTATTAAACTCTGTTGACATAAATTTATAAAATAAATTAAACATTTTTATCCATGACAATTTCAATATGGAATGTGTAAGCGCAACGGGGAAAAATGGATATCTTGAAAAAATCTGTCTTAACCAAGCAATACAAAAGCAATTAATTTTAAAAAAAAATAAATTAAAAACTAGATACAGCATTAAAATATTTAAAATTTAATTTATTATATTTCATTTAGTGGTCGGACTGAGTATCAGACGGCTACAATGAATCGAGCCAGGAGAAGTGTCAAATTTGAAAGAAAGCCAAGTCACAGATATTCAAGACGACCGACTTTTGAAAGGAAGGAACGAGAAGAAAGAATGAAGAAAGAAGCTGACATGAAAAAGAGAATAGAGGAAGAGAGGGAAAGGTATTTTTACAGATGATGTAAATTTAATTTTTTCAATGTTTTGAAAAATATACATGTAATTTCTTTTGCTCTTTAAATACCCAATGTTGTTATTTTTTAATTTTGTATGGAATCAACTATAAGAAGTCAATTACTTTCCTACATGTTGTCTGATTGTGTGTTATTTCTGTCTCAGGAGAGCAGTAGTAGCCGCCACTAAAGCATCGGTAGAGACCACTTTCGACTCTTTACCAGACAGTGCCAGAGCCTCTATAAATAGCAACTCAACAACAGTGACTGCCCGCTCAAATGTGAGAACCCCTGACAGTCCACCACCACGACCCCCAAAGCCAGGTGCCAGGAAAGCTTTAAAGTCTGGGTCATTATCTTCTGATATGCAGGAAGGTCTGGTCCCATCGGCATCAGCCATGGAAAGACTTGACACCCTTATTAAAACAGCTGCCCTGGAGAAAGGCTCAGGGGATATGTCTGGTACATCAAATGGGAAAATATCTACCGCAGATAATAATATTAATTTAAGAGGTAGGTTTCTGAAATGTCTACCACAGATAATAATATTAATTTAAGAGTTAGGTTTCTCAAATATCTACCACAGATAACAATATTAATTTAAGAGGTAGGTTTCTGAAATGTCTACCACAGATAATAATATTAATTTAAGAGTTAGGTTTCTCAAATATCTACCACAGATAATAATATTAATTTAAGAGGTAGGTTTCTGAAATGTCTACCACAGATAATAATATTAATTTAAGAGTTAGGTTTCTCAAATATCTACCACAGATAGTAATATTAATTTAAGAGGTAGGTTTCTGAAATGTCTACCACAGATAATAATATTAATTTAAGAGTTAGGTTCTCATTGGTACATTCAGCATGTCATAAAAAATGTACATATAATATAATATAATATAATATTTGCTTTTAGAAATTATTTTTGTTTATTAGTGTTGTTTTTTTAGTTTGACTGAATTATTTATTAATGATTTAGTTCAGAGTCAATTCAAAATTTTGAGCATTTAATAATTTGAGTTTAATATCTTAATTTGTCCAAAAAGTTTCATTTTAATTTGAGTTTAATATCTTAATTTGTCCAAAAAGTTTTATTTTAATTTGAGTTTAATATCTTAATTTGTCCAAAAAGTTTTATTTTAATTTGAGTTTAATATCTTAATTTGTCCCAAAAGTTTTATTTTTTACCTTATCTGTTTCTGATAGCCAATTAAAGAAGCAAATATTGAGTAATGTGAAGTGCATTATTTGAATGTCATTGTTACATTAAGATATGAACTGTAAAGAAATGATGTGTTATTTATTGTTGAAACTTTGGTTACCTTCAGATGAAAGTGAGAAAGCCATTGCCAAGATGAAGAACCTTGATGAATCTGTTCCTGTTCCAGTCAAAAGAAAAGATGTCAACACTTTCCAGAACAACCAGCTGAAATTTTCAGGTGGTGCCTCCAGTATTCCCCTGGAGAACATGAAATGTAATATCCTCAAAGCCAAATTGGAAGAAGAACATCAGAAAGGTTTCTTACATTCCACCTTGAGTCTCGCTTGGTCACATCAACTTGAATCTCTTAAATATAGGCTCTCATAGTAAAACAACACTGATCATGTTTCAATTTAAAATTTATTTTAGCAGTTCAGTTTTGCTAACAACATGAAGGGGTTAAAAAAAATCATCACAAAAACATTTCAGTGTTCTTTATTATTAGATCCTACATTTTGGCCTTGCTATAAAAGAGATGTTTTTCCTACAGAGCTTTTATTTTTGTTCATTCCTGTTGTAGCATTTTTATATTTCCTTTAGTATAGCTGGTAGCCATTAAACAATAGTTGCTTTGTTATAAATTAGGCTTCTGTCAGCTGTCTAACACTTTGGTGCCTTGATCAGCTGTCTAACACGTTGGTGCCTTGATCAGCTGTCTAACACTTTGGTGCCTTGATCAACACTTTGGTGCCTTGATCAGCTGTCTAACACTTTGGTGCCTTGATCAGCTGTCTAACACTTTGGTGCCTTGATCAGCTGTCTAACACGTTGGTGCCTTGATCAGCTGTCTAACACTTTGGTGCCTTGATCAGCTGTCTAACACGTTGGTGCCTTGATCAGCTGTCTAACACTTTGGTGCCTTGATCAACACTTTGGTGCCTTGATCAGCTGTCTAACACTTTGGTGCCTTGATCAGCTGTCTAACACTTTGGTGCCTTGATCAGCTGTCTAACACTTTGGTGCCTTGATCAGCTGTCTAACACTTTGGTGCCTTGATCAGCTGTCTAACACGTTGGTGCCTTGATCAGCTGTCTAACACTTTGGTGCCTTGATCAGCTGTCTAACACTTTGGTGCCTTGATCAGCTGTCTAACACTTTGGTGCCTTGATCAGCTGTCTAACATGTTGGTGCCTTGATCAGCTGTCTAACACTTTGGTGCCTTGATCAGCTGTTTAACACTTTGGTGCCTTGATCAGCTGTCTAACACTTTGGTGCCTTGATCAGCTGTCTAACACTTTGGTGCCCTGATCTCACTTTAGTGGCTTAAATGTTTCACATTCATTGGTTCAAAACATTTTAGGATAGACTTTATTGCAGGTTTAGTGAGTGCATCATTTGTTTGTATGTGTAGAGTTCTTTGGTGTGGGAGGGTGGTTATTGAGTGCACCATTTGTTTGTATGTGTAGAGTTCTTTGGTGTGGGAGGGTGGTTATTGAGTGCACCATTTGTTTGTATGTGTAGAGTTCTTTGGTGTGGGAGGGTGGTTATTGAGTGCACCATTTGTTTGTATGTGTAGAGTTCTTTGGTGTGGGAGGGTGGTTATTGAGTGCACCATTTGTTTGTATGTGTAGAGTTCTTTGGTGTGGGAGGGTGGTTATTGAGTGCACAATTTGTTTGTATGTGTAGAGTTCTTTGGTGTGGGAGGGTGGTTATTGAGTGCACCATTTGTTTGTATGTGTAGAGTTCTTTGGTGTGGGAGGGTGGTTATTGAGTGCACAATTTGTTTGTATGTGTAGAGTTCTTTGGTGTGGGAGGGTGGTTATTGAGTGCATCATTATTGAGTGTTTTTGTTGCATACACAAAAATTCAACTATTTGTATAGAGATATAGCCTTTCAACACTATATTATCACTCTAGAGATATAGCCTTTCAACACTATATTATCACTCTAGAGATATAGCCTTTCAACACTATATTATCACTCTAGAGATATAGCCTTTCAACACTATATTATCACTCTAGAGATATAGCCTTTCAACACTATATTATCACTCTAGAGATATAGCCTTTCAACACTATATTATCACTCTAGAGATATAGCCTTTCAACACTATATTATCACTCTAGAGATATAGCCTTTCAACACTATATTATCACTCTAGAGATATAGCCTTTCAACACTATATTATCACTCTAGAGATATAGCCTTTCAACACTAAATTATCACTATAGAGATATAGCCTTTCAACACTATATTATCACTCTAGAGATATAGCCTTTCAACACTAAATTATCACTATAGAGATATAGCCTTTCAACACTATATTATCACTCTAGAGATATAGCCTTTCAACACTATATTATCACTATAGAGATATAGCCTTTCAACACTAAATTATCACTATAGAGATATAGCCTTTCAACACTATATTATCACTCTAGAGATATAGCCTTTCAACACTATATTATCACTCTAGAGATATAGCCTTTCAACACTAAATTATCACTATAGAGATATAGCCTTTCAACACTATATTATCACTCTAGAGATATAGCCTTTCAACACTATATTATCACTATAGAGATATAGCCTTTCAACACTATATTATCACTATAGAGATATAGCCTTTCAACACTATATTATCACTCTAGAGATATAGCCTTTCAACACTATATTATCACTATAGAGATATAGCCTTTCAACACTATATTATCACTATAGAGATATAGCCTTTCAACACTATATTATCACTCTAGAGATATAGCCTTTCAACACTATATTATCACTATAGAGATATAGCCTTTCAACACTATATTATCACTATAGAGATATAGCCTTTCAACACTATATTATCACTATAGAGATATAGCCTTTCAACACTATATTATCACTATAGAGATATAGCCTTTCAACACTATATTATCACTATAGAGATATAGCCTTTCAACACTATATTATCACTATAGAGATATAGCCTTTCAACACTATATTATCACTATAGAGATATAGCCTTTCAACACTATATTATCACTCTAGAGATATAGCCTTTCAACACTATATTATCACTCTAGAGATATAGCCTTTCAACACTATATTATCACTATAGAGATATAGCCTTTCAACACTATATTATCACTATAGAGATATAGCCTTTCAACACTATATTATCACTCTAGAGATATAGCCTTTCAACACTATATTATCACTCTAGAGATATAGCCTTTCAACACTATATTATCACTATAGAGATATAGCCTTTCAACACTATATTATCACTATAGAGATATAGCCTTTCAACACTATATTATCACTATAGAGATATAGCCTTTCAACACTATATTATCACTATAGAGATATAGCCTTTCAACACTATATTATCACTATAGAGATATAGCCTTTCAACACTATATTATCACTCTAGAGATATAGCCTTTCAACACTATATTATCACTATAGAGATATAGCCTTTCAACACTATATTATCACTCTAGAGATATAGCCTTTCAACACTATATTATCACTCTAGAGATATAGCCTTTCAACACTATATTATCACTCTAGAGATATAGCCTTTCAACACTATATTATCACTCTAGAGATATAGCCTTTCAACACTATATTATCACTATAGAGATATAGCCTTTCAACACTAAATTATCACTCTAGAGATATAGCCTTTCAACACTATATTATCACTATAGAGATATAGCCTTTCAACACTATATTATCACTATAGAGATATAGCCTTTCAACACTATATTATCACTATAGAGATATAGCCTTTCAACACTATATTATCACTATAGAGATATAGCCTTTCAACACTAAATTATCACTATAGAGATATAGCCTTTCAACACTATATTATCACTATAGAGATATAGCCTTTCAACACTATATTATCACTATAGAGATATAGCCTTTCAACACTATATTATCACTCTAGCCTTTCAACACTAAATTATCACTATAGAGATATAGCCTTTCAACACTAAATTATCACTATTTCCTTGGAACACAAAACTGATACTGCTTCTTGAGATCACTTGAACTTGTCTTCATTATATCACTTGTACAAATATTTCTTATGAAAACTCTAAAAATAGCAAGTGTGGCCAATGGTCAGTCAATTTGTGAGTGTGGCCAATGGTCGGTCAATTTGTGAGTGTGGCCAATGGTCAGTCAATTTGTGAGTGTGGCCAATGGTCGGTCAATTTGTGAGTGTGGCCAATGGTCAGTCAATTTGTGAGTGTGGCCAATGGTCGGTCAATCAATTTGTAAGTGTGGCCAATGGTCAGTCAATTTGTGAGTGTGGCCAATGGTCAGTCAATTTGTGAGTGTGGCCAATGGTCGGTCAATTTGTAAGTGTGGCCAATGGTCAGTCAATTTGTGAGTGTGGCCAATGGTCAGTCAATTTGTGAGTGTGGCCAATGGTCGGTCAATCAATTTGTAAGTGTGGCCAATGGTCAGTCAATCAACTTGTAAGTGTGGCCAATCGTCAATCAACTTGTGAGTGTGGCCAATGGTGATTCAATCAACTTGTAAGTGTGGCCAATGGTCAGTCAATTTGTGAGTGTGGCCAATGGTCGGTCAATCAATTTGTAAGTGTGGCCAATGGTCGGTCAATCAACTTGTAAGTGTGGCCAATCGTCAATCAACTTGTGAGTGTGGCCAATGGTGATTCAATCAACTTGTAAGTGTGGCCAATGGTCGGTCAATCAACTTGTGAGTATGGCCCATGGTCAATCAACTTGTAAGTGTGGCCAATGGTCGGTCAATCAACTTGTGAGTGTGGCCAATGGTCAGTCAATCAACTTGTAAGTGTGGCCAATGGTCAGTCAATCAACTTGTGAGTGTGGCCAATGGTCAGTCAATCAACTTGTGAGTGTGGCCAATGGTCGGTCAATCAACTTGTAAGTGTGGCCAATGGTCGGTCAATCAACTTGTAAGTGTGGCCAATCGTCAATCAACTTGTGAGTGGCCAATGGTCAGTCAATCAACTTGTAAGTGTGGCCAATGGTCGGTCAATCAACTTGTGAGTGTGGCCAATCGTCGGTCAATCAACTTGTGAGTGTGACCAATGGTTGGTCAATCAACTTGTAAGTGTGGCCAATGGTCGGTCAATCAACTTGTGAGTGTGGCCAATGGTCAGTCAATCAACTTGTGAGTGTGGCCAATGGTCGGTCAATCAACTTGTGAGTGTGGCCAATGGTCAGTCAATCAACTTGTGAGTGTGGCCAATGGTCAGTCAATCAACTTGTGAGTGTGGCCAATGGTCAGTCAATCAACTTGTGAGTGTGGCCAATGGTCGGTCAATCAACTTGTGAGTGTGGCCAATGGTCAGTCAATCACATTGTGAGTGTGGCCAATGGTCAGTCAATCAACTTGTGAGTGTGACCAATGGTCGGTCAATCAACTTGTAAGTGTGGCCAATGGTCGGTCAATCAACTTGTGAGTGTGGCCAATGGTCAGTCAATCAACTTGTGAGTGGCCAATGGTCGGTCAATCAACTTGTGAGTGTGGCCAATGGTCAGTCAATCAACTTGTGAGTGTGACCAATGGTCAGTCAATCAACTTGTGAGTGTGGCCAATGGTCGGTCAATCAACTTGTGAGTGTTCCCAATGGTCAGTCAATCAACTTGTGAGTGTGACCAATGGTCGGTCAATCAACTTGTGAGTGTGGCCAATGGTCAGTCAATCAACTTGTGAGTTGCCAATGGTCAATCAACTTGTGAGTGTGGCCAATGGTCAGTCAATCAACTTGTGAGTGTGGCCAATGGTCGGTCAATCAACTTGTAAGTGTGGCCAATGGTCAGTCAATCAACTTGTGAGTGTGGCCAATGGTCATTCAATCAACTTGTGAGTGTGGCCAATGGTCGGTCAATCAACTTGTAAGTGTGGCCAATGGTCGGTCAATCAACGTTTGAGTTCCATGTCAAAGATTTGAATAGCTATGAACAGTGATCATCAAAATTTGACATGCTTACACCATAAAAGATCCTCCAAATACCAGTCATATTTATCCATTGAACACAAATCCTATCAGAAAGTGATTTTGGACATTTGTAGAATGTCTTTCAACCCCCAACCCCCCTAATTTCCTTTGTTTTAAATTTTAAAAATATTATTTTATAGTTTACATTTTTTGTTTATTAAAACCTTTAATACAGTACTAATATTTTTATTTTCTTTAATTTAGCATGTTATTGTGTATAAAATTATAAAAAATCAGAAATTTTCTTACATTCTAAATTGAGCTACATAAACTTGACTCTCCTTAACCCTACCAGGTCCGAGGTCCCCCAGCTAATTTGCCCCTATACCTGGCCTCCCCAGCAAAAAAAAATAAATGTACATGGGTTATGAAATTGCTAGTATCATGAAAACCAGTGGTCAGAATGAGCTCAAACTTTTACATTTAGCAGGAAATAGGCCTACATTCTATCCAATGTTCCATTTAAGCTGAGTGTCTGCGCGGCTAGGCGGCCACTAATATATCTAACCGACGCCGCGCAGCAGTTTATAATTACTGCACATCACATTTAGTAAAAAAGTTTTTTTTAAATGGATGCTGTGCAACTTTGCACCTATGTTCCCTCTGAGCTGCGAAACCACGTGGCCGCGAAGGTTTTCGACCAATACCGCGCATCAGTTAAGAATTACTGCGCAGCAAATTTAAAAATTTTTTTTAGTAGATAATAATTGTTTAATTAGTTGAACAATGCTTCCATCTAACGCCAGTGTTGCGCCTTGGAGTCGTAGTCTTCCCAGCAGGTTGAGTCATGCTTTACACAGAGGTCCTTTTTGCACATAGAGCACCTGACGTTGGTCCTGACCTTCTTGTGTGGGTTGTACTTGTATGCTACACTAGGGTGTGCTCTGTTGTATTGAAGGTGTTTTTCCAAGCAGACAGTGCAGACATGTTTGGAAGCAGTCGCTTCTGGAATTTCAGGCCAGTGGTTGTCTGGTGTGTGGCGTGGGGGCATGGTACCATTTGTCCTTGGCGAATTGCTGTTGAGCGGTAATTGCCAATCAGGTCAATGCAGAGTTTCTGGATATATCTAGTGTAAAACATTGGCTTTTTGTCAGCTGCTTCTAGTTTAGACACACAGATAACAAATTAATTGTAACAGGCCCACATAAAGAATTAGATGAAAAGGCGACGGGGCCACCGGTAATGACGGCGTGAGCGATGGAGGCGCGTCATTTGATCATTTTTGTCACAACCGCCCATGTGGCGATTGTAGTCCTGGACGAGCTGTGGCATCGGAATTTCATCAAGTGTTTCATCTTTGTTTCTTCTATTTGCTACTCCTATTTGTTTTGGGTCATGAAAGTTTGAGATGAATTTAATTGGTCTCCAATACTGCCATAACATACAGGTTATGCTGCCCTGACATCGATAACGACTTTCACCTCTCGCAACCTTGTCCAACTTCTTCAAGGACACTAAAAATCAACTTAATCACTAACTCACTGCTTTATTCAAGGAAAAAAACCATTTGTAAACACTAATCTTGCAGCAAATGTGAGATTTAACGATGATTGGCTGTTATTTTTAGTACTTCTTCAAGGGATATCCCAAAAACCTAGATTTCGGTAACTCGTTATATAGTAATTAAATCTATTACCTAAAATTCGGTAACTCGGCCTGGTAGGGTTAATATAGAGTTTTATAAAATATAAGCATATTCTTAACATAGATATTTAGGTGTTTCTTTTGAGTTTTTGAGTAAGGTTGTTAAGATTAGTTGTTTTTGACGACCAGTAGCAAGGTATTTTTACCTTAAGTTTTTTTAATCCACAAGTGAATGTAAAAAAAATTAGCAACACTTGCTCTGACTCATCCGCGGGTGTCATCCACAACAAAAAAATCATGAGCCAAACTGAGGAGAAAAGAGTAATCAAAACTGAAAATTTAATAATTCCGTATTATTTGTCAATTGTCACTTTGCCTAGATTAAATATGCATTGAAATTTAATTGTTGTCTTATGATTTGGCACAAAAAATGGGAACTCTGGGTAATAAGTTAATATGGTTCAATTGAAATGGTCCAAATTAATTAGGACAGTTCTGTTCTTAGGATCAATTAATATTTAACAATCTTACTTTTGAGTGTGTTTTACTGATTATACTCTTTGCAGAATAAATCTTGGGGCTTTAGAATTGGTACTTTCAGTAAATAAAACTTTAGAATTGGTACTTACAGTAAATAAAACTTTAGAATTGGTACTTACAGTAAATAAAACTTTAGAATTGGTACTTACAGTAAATAAAACTTTAGAATTGGTACTTACAGTAAATAAAACTTTAGAATTGGTACTTACAGTAAATAAAACTTTAGAATTGGTACTTACAGTAAATAAAACTTTAGAATTGGTACTTACAGTAAATAAAACTTTAGAATTGGTACTTACAGTAAATAAAACTTTAGAATTGGTACTTACAGTAAATAAAACTTTAGAATTGGTACTTACAGTAAATAAAACTTTAGAATTGGTACTTACAGTAAATAAAACTTTAGAATTGGTACTTACAGTAAATAAAGCTTTAGAATTGGTACTTACAGTAAATAAAACTTTAGAATTGATACTTACAGTAAATAAAACTTTAGAATTGGTACTTACAGTAAATAAAACTTTAGAATTGGTACTTACAGTAAATAAAACTCCCAATCTTGGTTTGGTTTGTGTGTAGTAACTATTTTTACTTTGCTTGCATCCCTAATAAATAATTCCTGGCAAGCTAAGCCTATTTGACTATTTAAATTGTTTCTGATCTTTAGAATTTACTGTTTTAGTAAGTTGAATAATTTTTAATAATATAAAGACTAAAAATGAACATTTTAATAAAATGCCAAATATGAATTTCATTTTTTAAAGCCAATAATGGATTATAAGAGTAAGTTAATTTGTAATTTATATATTATATTATATATTTCTCTTTTAATGCAAAAAGTTTTAAAATGTTCAATAACTGTAATTTATTCTTGTTGATGTTTCTATGGAAAAAAAAAGTAATTTTTAAACATTGTATAAAAAATAATAATTTAAAAGAAATCTTGCTAAGTTGACTTCACTAGATAAATGATTGTGAATTATTAATCAAGGTCTCTCTTTTCTTTCTAGGTGCAGAAGATGACAGGACATCTGAGGGAAGGTAAGTTCATATTTAATTAAACTCATCCAATTTGTTAGTTAAGCATTGAAAATTATGTTTGGAACTATTAAGTTTTCTTCTTTTGTTTTTATCAAGGTATTTTTTCCTATTGAAGTGTTTGTCTTTATAATTAATTGTAACAAAACTTTTCATGTAAACATTAAACTTTTTACTGGTATTTCAGTAATTCTCAGCTTTAGAAAGTTTTTTTTAAATGTTTCACATTTTAGAGAAATATATTTTTTTAAAATAAATAAAAAACCTTTAGCCACACACTGAAATAAGAAATTCAGTTTGTAGCTTTGATCTTGTTTATGTTTATTGATCTAGTTTATGTTTATTGATCTTTCAATTTATGTCAAAGTATTCATCTCTTGTTTTGATTTGAATTGATTTAATTTAGATTATAAATGTAAACCCGCTTGTGAAGGAGTTGCTTTGCTTTTGCTCTACAAATTTTCCTTTTTGTTTATTACCATTCAAATAATTCACTAAAGAATGACAAAAAAAATGTAAATTGATTTAATTGTAGTTGCTAATTATAATTTACATAGTTTCTGGGGTGCAGTTGAAGTTTAATTTATGCATATCAACCTCCCATAATACATTTTTTAAAATCTTTCTCAATGACCCATTTATATACCTATAATTAGCTACTTTCCCCATTTTTTCACTTATTAACTTACAAACCTTGCCATGACCTCTCCCCACCTTATCGTTTACTTGCCCTCAGTGATATTAGTTCTGAAGAAGACACAGAGCCTAGAAAGGTTGAGAAAAATTTACGTCCGGATGTGTCCATTACGACTGGAAGTGATGATGAAGAAAAGGATTTAATAAATGAAAGGTAGAAATATTTTTCAACAATCACAGCAACTAATCATTTGGTACTTCTTTGTTAATTATTTAAATGCACTAATATTTTTGAAAGTTTGAAGAAAATATAAGAAATAAAGAATAATAAAATGAGTATAAAAAATGTGTATTGCATACACTTTAAGCTTGTTCATTGTTCAAACTAATCTAAAAGAAATGAATCAATACGCAAGAATCTTGACAATTATCATTATCTTCAAAAATTAGCAAAATTATTTTCAAAAGTATTCCAGTCTGCCCTTACCTTATTTTTAAAATTTCTTACATTTTTGTTATCCACTATACCACGTTATTATATAAATGAATATTTAATTCTCAGATTTTCAATTACCAAGTTTCAAAAGATTTTTCCAATTTTCATTATGACAAGTTTTAAAAGTTTTTTTTACCTATTTTGAACTACTGGCAAGTTTCAAAAGATTTTACCAATTTTCAATTAATGACAAGTTTTAAAAGGTTTTTTTTACCTATTTTCAACTACTGACAAGTTTTAAAAGATTTTACCAATTTGCAATTACAGTAATGTTCAAGTGTTTTTTCACAATTTTACTCTGTTCATTAATAAATATTATTAGCTCTTCAAAATAATCAATGCAATGAAAAGAATAAATAAATTCTGTGCATTCTAATTTAAAATATAGTTTAACTCTGGTAATGAACAACGAATCATAGAATCATAGAATCAAAGAATAATAGAACCATAGAACCATAGAATCATAGAATCATAGAATCAAAGAATAATAGAACCATAGAATCATAGAACCATAGAACCATAGAATCATAGAACCATAGAACCATAGAATCATAGAATCAAAGAATCATAGAATCATAGAACCATAGAATCAAAGAATAATAGAATCATAGAACCATAGAATCATAGAATCATAGAACCATAGAACCATAGAATCATAGAATCATAGAACCATAGAACCATAGAATCATAGAATCAAAGAATAATAGAACCATAGAATCATAGAACCATAGAACCATAGAATCATAGAACCAAAGAATCCTAGTGATTTAATTATTTTAGTTACCATTTTTTAAAAATAAAGTGAATTAAAGAAAAAACAACTATTAGTACAGTCATTAAAAAAATCTTTTATTTGGTTTGGGTTTTATTTATCCAAATTTCGTTTGAATTTCAAATACCATCCTTTTCTGCTTTTATTCACTGTATCTGTATTCACTTAATGGCATCTTTAAAAAAAACCCATCAACAGTTTATAAGAATTTAATTAGAACTAACTGCATGATGTAAAATTAAAATACTTATGTTTCTAAGCACCAGATGTCGTAACCTTAATATAGAGTATTCTTTGTGCTTGTATGTATACAAATAGTTTCTAAAAGTCCCTGTGATAATAATGTACTAGCACTAGATGATGACCCTCAGCACATAATCAGTCATTAAGAAATAAACTTCAGTGGCAATCAGCAAAATGGTTCTAATTTTTACCTAATTTATGGATGGTACACATTTATTACAAATCAATATTTCATCATCAATATTTCATCATCAATCTTTCATCATCAATATTTCATCATTAATCTTTCATCATCAATATTTCATCATCAATCTTTCATCATCAATCTTTCATCATCAATATTTCATCATCAATCTTTCTTTATCAATATTTCATCATCAATCTTTCATCATCAATCTTTCATCATCAATCTTTCATCATCAATCTTTCATCCAGTCATAAGAGAAAACTATGAGCAAAGTCAACCCCAACAACACAAGAGTTTAGTCAAGTGCACAACCATCAAACTCCAACAACACAAGAGCTTAGCCTTGTGACTAAAAAGATGTTGCTCGTTGTATATTTATTGCTTGATCTTATAAAATTGTAGTTATTAAACATTGAGAGTTAATGGCACAAATCCTAAATGACAGCATTAGTTGACATATTTTATACATCAAATTAATATTTTGGCCTGACATTTCCTTTAGCTAACAAGAAATATTTAAGATCAAAGTACTAACATTGCTAATTCCTCTTTGAATGCTGATAGTTTTGTGACAGATGCACCAAAGTCTAGGAAAGAAAGACAAACTTCAAGGACATCTAATCATTCTTTAAACAATGGGTTGGTCTAATCTTTTTTTTTACACGCTTTTATTAAGTCACACTGTTTGTATGTTGTATCCCTCAAATCTTTTAACGTAAAATTAAACCACTTCTGATGGTCCTAGGATCTCAAAATTTTACCACATATAGATCTTGGATGTTCATGCATTGTATCAAAATTTCAGATCGATCGAATGTACCGTAATTAAATTAATGCATTGTTAGTTTATCTCTATATAGTATCTGAATCTGTCTGCTATTGTTTACATCCACGTGCGTGACACCGGAGTTCACCCCAGCCAACAATGACCACATTCCCGGTGTTTAACTGCTCAGTATTACAAAACTAAATCTAAATTGAAATGATAATACAAGAGGAGCAACAGGAGTTTTGATTATTCAAACATTCCCTTTATCAATTATGCCCCTTCTCACACCCACATTTTAAAAATAAAATACTTTAACATAAATCTTTTTTTTAAAAGGACACGCTTTTATTTACATATAGAAAGTGCATGAAAAATAAAAAGATTTTAAAAAAAGATTTTTAAAAACATGCTTTTGCGCTTAAAAGAATAAAATAAAAATTTTCTATGATTTCAGGTAAAATCCGTGAACCTATCCACTGCACATAAAAGCGTGGGGCGCTCATCACAACTCTCTATCATGTACAAGGCTGTGAAACATAAATACAAATTTGTATGAATATTCATAAACATTAATAAAAGTTTCACAACTTTGATCATATACATGCTACTATCATATTAATTAGAAATATTTATCTATATGCAAAGAATAGTTGCAACGAGAAATGAGTTGTGATGAGCGCCCCATGCTTTTATGTGCAGTGGATGGGTACACAGATTTCACCTGAAATCATAGAAAATTTTTATTTTATTATTTTAAGCGCAAAAGCGTGTTTTTAAAAATCTTTTTTTTAAATATATTTTTATTTCACAGGGAGCTTGTATCATTTTAACAAGATTTTGTAATATTTTTAAGCATTTTAATTATTGAGAATAAATAATTATTCATCTTTAATTCTACTAACCTTAATTATTTATTATAATGTAAAATTGTGGTATGTTTGCTTTGAGTAAAAGACGATTTAAGCATTAAAAACAATGACATATTATTCTACAGTAAATTTAGCAGTAAAAACAATGACATATTATTCTACAGTAAATGTAGCAGTAAAAACAATGTCATATTATTGTACAGTAATTTAGCAGTAAAAACGACTTATCATTGTACAGTAAATCAGTTTTATTTTTTTTTCCCAGTTATGACAGCTTACCTCATAAACCAAGTGAAGCAAATGTTGGAGACATCAGTATTGATAGAATCAGCAGGAACTCTAGTCGTGTTATTCCTGACATGGGGAGCATTGACAGAAGAGCTCGCTCACCAGTCAATGAAACTGGGAGCATTGACCGCAGAGCTCGCCCACCAGTCAATGAATCTGGTAGCATTGACAGAAGAAAAGGCAAATCTACTGATGTTGATGAACCAAGTGTAACAGACAAAAGGCCATCTTCTCGAAAGATGCCAGCCCCTCAGCCTGACTTTAATAGTATGGACAGAAAATATCCCCGTCAAACATCTACAAGTCATAACAAAAGTTTTGATGTTGCTGAAATCAGAACAAGAAACCCAAGTCAAAGTAGTGATGTCTTTTTGCCTTCTGTCCCCAATAAAGTCACTATCCAAAAGGTAGGCCAGTTTTTAATTTGACATATTACATTAGAAACAATCAACGGTATTTCCTTGTGCTTAACTTATTTTATTCTTTTTTGCCCTCTTATAGTGAAAAAAAAGTTTTGCAAAGATTTCTTGCATTTAAAATTTGAATCTATTTTAAACTTAATCTTATTTTGAGTCAACATTAATTACAATTAAATCATCTGTTATTATCAATTTGAGTTCAGATTTTAGTTTAAATTTAGTTTTTAAGAAATATTTTTTAGTTTAAATTTAGTTTTTAAGAAATATTTTTTAGTTTAAATTTAGTTTTTAAGAAATATTTTTTAGTTTAAATTTAGTTTTTAAGAGGAAAATATGCTATTAACAAGAGCATCTTTGCAAACATTTTTAAAAGTGGGGACATACAGTATGTGTTGTTTTGGTTATTTTAAGTATTAACCTTTGTGCTTTAGCATTCCCAGGCACTTTAAATATTTTGCATAGGTCAAGGGATCTCAAGCTGACAAAACTAGACCCTAGATTTCTAACTTGCCCCAGTAACAAAATCATCCTTTGTGGTCAGATGCAGTTACAATAAGTTACATGTACATTAGTGCTACAGCTCACTCTCATGCAGTTACATGTACATTAGTGCTACAGCTCACTCTCATGCAGTTACATGTACATTAGTGCTACAGCTCACTCTCATGCAGTTACATGTACATTAGTGCTACAGCTCACTCTCATGCAGTTACATGTACATTAGTGCTACAGCTCACTCTCATGCAGTTACATGTACATTAGTGCTACAGCTCACTCTCATGCAGTTACATGTACATTAGTGCTACAGCTCACTCTCATGCAGTTACATGTACATTAGTGCTACAGCTCACTCTCATGCAGTTACATGTACATTAGTGCTACAGCTCATTATCAACAATTCTGTGGTTATATTATGGGGAAAACATTTTAATTTTGCTTAAGGAGGCTTGGAAACATACTGTATGAGAGAGTCAAAAATAAAGCCAGTAAAATAATTGTTATTGAGTAAAACTATTAAATGTGTATCCCAGCATTTAAGCAGAATTCATTAATATTTAATTTTATGAAAAATTTTTGGGAACCCAATACATGTTCTTCATGAGACATTAAATAACAAAGTTTAACTTACAACCCATAAGTAGATCAAATATTTTGACTTAAATAACAAAGTTTAAGTTATAACCCATAAGTAGATAAAATATTTTGACTTAAATAACAAAGTTTAAGTTACAACCCATAAGTAGATCAAATATTTTGACTTAAATAACAAAGTTTAAGTTACAACCCATAAATAGATAAAATATTTTTTGTTGTTGCTTTTATTACTTTGAGCTAGAGAAGTTATTATTTTATGTCATGCAATAGTGCTACAATAGCCAATCCTATTGATATTGTTAAAGTAATATAATCTCTGTGCTTTGCTCACTGTAATTTCACAAAACCATCAAATGTATATTTTAGTAGAATTTGCTGATAAATGCTTACAGTTATAATTGTAAACCTAATTCTTATTCCTAAGTAGGATAAGTTAATTCTATTTAAAAGAAGTAATTAATAGTTCATAAATTTACTTACCCTCTTAGATATTGCATTGACTGATTTTATTCTTCTAAGCATTACAATTTATGGACAAACTGTAATGAAACATGATTATTTGTTTAGGAAATTACTACAATAATAATATCTAAAAATGAACGTGCTTTGAAATCATTTACTCAGTTTTGGTCAAGAAATTATGTTGTACAATTATTTAATATACTGATATATCTTAAATGAAAGATTTGCTAAGAATGTTAAGTATTAATCTAATATACTGATATGTCAGAAACAAAGAATTTATCTCAGTCAGAAACAAAGAATTTATCTCAGTCAGAAACAACGAATTTATCTCAGTCAGAAACAACGAATTTATCTCAGTCAGAAACAACGAATTTATCTCTGTCAGAAACAAAGAATTTAGACCAAAGCCATATATTTTTGTCATTTAGGCTAAATGTTATATTTTTTAGAACATTTTAGTGCTAAATACAAAGTGTTTTTTTTTCTCTTTTGAAAACAAATAAGGTGCTGGCTAAAAACTTTATTTCTTTTAAAGTAACATTGGGGCATTTCCCTACTGACTCATTCTTTTTCTCTTTCCCCTTTCTCCAATGACCAATTTATGTTCACGTCATCTAAAGGAAAAAACTCCTACCCCGTCACCGTCCTCCCCCCCAGGGGCTCCACCGTCCTCCCCCCCACCGTCCCCTACTCACTCACCGGCCCCATCACCTCCCAGATCACGCAAGTCAAACAGTCAATCACCATTACCCGAGACCACAGGACCCAATACAACAGTAGCCAGTTCTGTGTCTGCAGCCACAGAGAAAATGACCAACACAACCAAACCCGCTCCGCCACCCCGACGACCAGACTCTCCTACCAAGCCAGAAGCAGACGCCAAGATTGATTCAATAAGTGAGAGGAAATCTCAGTCCCTGAAAGCTTCTCTCAACCCCTTCCTCCCAGAACGTCCTTCAAACCCACCCCCTCTCAGTTCAGCCAAGTCCAGCTCACTTCGGATGAAGGCTGAATCCAAACAACAACAGGATCCAACTAATCCATTCTTGGAGACTGATAGAGATACGAATAGCAAACGGAAATCTCTGAATCCATTTCTCTCTGATGATGAAGAGGAGCTTGATGAGCCAAAGGTGGCTCCTCCGGTTGAGGAGCTTGATGAGCCAAAGGTGGCTCCTCCCGTTGCTCAGAGGAAAACTGAATCTAAATCTAAATCACCCAATCCTGACAGTGAGGCCAATAGAAAGAGCGCCCCTCCGATTCCTGCTCCTAGATTTTATGCCTCCGGTGGAGTTCTTCCTCCTTTCTCAACTAAACCCCAATCTTCAGAAGGCACATCGGAGCTTCCTGTCAAGACAAATCTGAGTCTAAAAAAGTCCCGACCTGCCCCCCCTCCCCCGTCCCCCACCCCCAACCAAGGAGGTAGTCTAGACACAAGTGCAACAAAAGACAGGAGTGTCAAACCAGCCAGTAATGTGACTATTGTCGTAAGTGACCCCAGCAGCTAATATAATAACCACTAACAGCTTTTTATGAGGGTTGTGCTTTGGTTTTTTTGTTCACTAATATTAATGCCAGTTTGCTATGCTTGTCTTTGGTTGTTTTAATTTGGACTTGTGAAACAATGCATGCCATTTCATTTGATCACAATTGATCTAATTTAGTAGTTCTTTAAAACTCAGTATGAATTTACTTTTGTTGTTTTTTTTTGTTGATAAACCCCTTTAAAAAAATATTTCTCAATTTGTTCCTGCTGTTACCATAATTAATGTTGTATTCACATTAGCAGTCATTTTTTAGTCATGAGATGTAAAAGTATGGATCCCTAATTTTATATGTTGTCATTTAATCATTTGAGCCTTATTTTTTATGATATAGATGTATTACATAAGAAACAAGAACCTGAGATTCAATTTTTAAATTTGTTTATCTTAACCTTTTTTCACATCATTCAATGTTCAAGATAGATATAATTTGTAATGCGTTAAAAAATTAATAATAACATGTTAACATATCTACCTTACATTAAAATGTATTGCATGATTTTGTGAATCATTAACAATTTGTGTAATATTTGATATAAAATTATTTGCTGCCAGAGAATTCTTGTCAGTGGCAGAAGGAAGTGAATTATAATTTATAATGGGAAGTAATTAGAGACTAGAAACTTCAGAGAATTAATCACATGGATATCGTCTACATCACATTAAATTACATGAAAATGCTACACAGAGAAAGAAATGTAATCTAGATTTTATTAAATGGATATTTTAATAATTTTACTTAAGTAAAAAGAGAGCATTTGAAAAAATCCAAAGAACTAGATACAATTATGTATCATTAGATACAATTATGTATCATTAGATACAATTATGTATCATTAGATACAATTATGTATCATTAGATACAATTATGTATCACTAGATACAATTATGTATCGTCAGATACAATTATGTATCATTAGATACAATTATGTATCATTAGATACAATTATGTATCATTAGATACAATTATGTATCATTAGATACAATTATGTATCATTAGATACAATTATGTATCATTAGATACAATTATGTATCATTAGATACAATTATGTATCATTTTCTCTGAATATATCATGTACATTGCATGAGTTTCATTATTTGATAGTTCCATGTTGATGAAATTTAATAACTCTTGCAAGCGTAAGGATAAAAGAATGAATCCATCTGAATTTACAAGATTTCAACTGTTAAAATGCATGTGCTGTTCTAGATATGTACCTTAATCAATCATAGAAATTGCATGTAAATTAGATAATTAAACAGTCGTTTTTAAATCCAGTATTTCATGACAATTCGGAAAGTTGTGTGTGCCATCATTCAACCTGACTGCAGTCCAGATTTTGACTGCACCACATATCATGCAATTATTTCACATCATACACACCTTTATGAACTGGCAGGTGGAGGTAGAAATTGTAGATTTGTTTATTGCAAACACATTTCATAAATTGCCCACCATAATAATGCATTGAAACTAAATGAAGTCAATTTTTCTATTAAAATTGTTATAAATGCATTGATAATAGGTTGACCTGTAACATAATTTATGTGATCTTCTCCTTTCTGTTTAAAGTTAATTCTTTATATTCGTTGGATGTTGCATGATAAATTTGATCATGTTGTATATTTAGAAGCACTCATGTACCTTGATCATGGAACATTATTTAGTTGATCCTAAAATATTTTAGTAGACTACAAAATCTAACAAGGTTCAGTATGTTGTACAAATAGAAATATTTCACTATATCAGGTTTAATTGTGTTTGGTTATATTTCCCTAGTGAAAAAAAAATTAAATTTTATCTTGAATTAATAAAGATTAAAGAAATGAATTGAAGGATATTTTACCTACAGTTACTTAATTATTATTCCATGCAATCTATCATAATACCGTATGTTTTAAAGTCAGTCTTTCCTAAATTACTTACAGAAACTAAAAAGTAATATAATAAATTTATATATGTATATTATATTTTAGCTATTATAAAGTTTTAAATTAAAAAAATTAGCTTTCTGTTAATGCAAAAGACATTTAATTCCATAAAACCACATAAATATGAATGATTAAGCCAATTGTCACTTTTCATATGGCAATAATTTTCAAAACTATTAAAATTTATGTTGAAAACTGTATCATGAAGTTTTATGTTCACCATGGTTAATTGAGCCTGTTAGAAAACAGCTGTGTTTGCTGGTCTCCCTTTGCTGGGCCCAACAAATCAATTTTCCATGTTGTCATACACATATTTCTTCGATTTCCATTCACTTTTAGGAAACATCATTCACTAGAACAGAACCAGTTACCAGAAAGATGTCAGGATCCACTGCTAAAAGTACAAGCCTCAGTCAGGTGATCACTATTGATAGGTCACGAAGTGACAGCTCCTCACCTCACAATAGCAGCACGTCACACATATCCCCTTGGATGGTGACAGACAAGAAAGTGGAGCGAAAAGTCACTCTTACGACTGAATTATGAGCAGTTATTTATTTAGAGATGAACAAGGTTATATAGAGTAAATGGCCTAAGACATTGATTGAATCACATGGTATAAACTTACCAAGGCTGCATGTGGATGACAGAATTTACTCTTTCAAAAGTCCATGGACTCTCAATAATTCTCACATCATGTTTCATGTTAAAGGCCTGTCATGTAAATTTTGCTACTTCTTTTAATTTCTTTTTAGTAAAGTATTTGAATTAGGTTTCTGCAAGTTTATTGAAATGATTTTTATCAATTCTTTGGATTAAGTTATGTTTTAAAAAAAATCTACTTGTATATATCAAATGTAATTTTTTTTTATAAGTTTGGAAGTTTTAAAAATGAAACTTTTTATCTACCCTTGCTCCATATTTATGCGATGCAACTAAACTGATAATAAGCAACAAGCTAAAGTTAGATCTATATTTATGATTTTTAAAAAAAATTGTTGCCTTGAATAATAAGTTTGAGTTTGGTTTAGGCAATGTTTATATTCTAGCAGTGTTAGCTCAAAGATATTTTTGTAGATCAGTTTGTATTCAAGTCAGTGAAAAGCTTGTTGATTAAAAATAATTATTATTTGTCAAGGGCAACAAAGTAAATTCCTGATGTGTTCTTTTGATTTAATAGTCTGTTCCCAGCCTTACACCTGATTTAATAGTCTGTTCCCAACCTGAGTGTTTGAGTTCATACATTCATACTTTGTCCTTATTGTTTAAAACTTGTTTTATAGTTATATAGTAATACTTGGAACAAATATCATTATACTTTGTCCTTATTGTTTAAAACTTGTTTTATCATTATACTGCGGTTCTTTTTTATCAAAACATCAAAAGAGTGGGAAATATGCTGTAGACAAAATAAATTGATCAATTGGGAAATATGCTGTAGACAAAATAAATTGATCAATTGGGAAAGATGAACCTGTTTTAGTGTAGCCCATGCTTAGGTTGTACTAAGTTTGTAACACGTGCTATGATTTTAAATGGTTTTGGATTTAAAAAAACAAAATTACATATTTTACTAATCAATATTTTAACTAGTTTTGTTAGTATTAAATATTTGTATCTGATCAATTCCTAATATGTTTTTTAATCCAAAGTTGTTCTTACTATCAATTTCATGTGATCAATTCCATGTCATTAGTCAGTTTGAGATGTAGGAATACTGTGTTTATCAAAGATTTTTCATATGATCAAAGATCTGAAAGTTACAGTTTTCATTTGTCTATCTACTTTAATATTACCTAAAATAAGGTTTGGCAGCACATGGTCCAGATTTTGACCACTGAAATAAAATGAGGCCTGCAAGACCTTCGAAATACTTCAACAAGGTGTTCATAAAATTTTCTTAATCGTTAAAACTTTCAAAAATTAATAATTGGTTAACATTTTCAAATAGATACAAATTACCTTTAAAATTAGTTCAATGACTTGATGAAATGACTTGATGAAATGACTTGATGAGCTCAATTTGAAATGAATATTGTCTATTCCTTTATTAAAATAAATGGCACAACAAAAATAATCTTGTGTTTGCCAGCCTTGATGTAAAACTTAACTGTTTAGATTAACTTTATGCCTTATATTTTACGCCTCTTAAAATCTTATCCAATTGAAATAAATTAATTAAATGGTTGTGGAAGAAATTTATGTGAAATATGTTTTGTTTTTATCACGTGTACAACAATCTCTTTTATAAGTTTTTAGTTTTACAAATGACTTTTGAAGTTTTTAGATTGTACATGGCTTTTTTTCTTTATTTTTAAAGCAGTAATAAATAAATATACGATTGATATTTTGATCAGGTTCAATCAATGTGTTCTCATCATCAGGGTTGTGAGTTTTACTTGTGTATATTGGTCTAACATGTTTGACTTGTGTATATTGGTCTAACATGTTTTCCAATTGTCAAGAGAGTATTTATATCCCCTAGAATAGTTGTGAAAGTCAACATTTAAAGATGTAATATGCTGTACATGTATTATAGATAGGTCAATGTGGTTTGAATTATTTGATAAAGTGCCTGATGTTTTAATGCCCAGCTATGCAATAATACCATGTCATTTGGCAACTTTCGGCCTAAAATGGTTTGATCCTTTAATTTGTTACTAGGACTAGGAATGTTATGTTTAGCTAGGCTTCTCAAATGGTTTTTTTATGTTATAAAAATTAATACACTAGTGAAACTGGGATTTTCTTTTACTCCGTCAAACTTTCATTGTAGTCAATGATTGTTGACAGAAGTCTCTAAGACAACATTTTGTTAAACAAAGCTCTTGAAACGATTTCATTTGTTAAAATTTTGACTTTGTCGCCTGATTGTGCAATCAATCTACTGATGCAGTAATAGGGCTGGCGTAGAAAAATTGGGCATAATGATATTTGAAAGCTTTCCTTCATTTGACATTTTTAAAAGCAGTGCATGAGGGGGGTGGGAGGGGGATATATGTTACACCAGAATGTTAAGAATTCCTGGTTAATATATTAATAGTAAATATGCAAAAATGTTCATTAAATTTTTTTCTAATGATGATATATTTTCTGTCATCTTCTAACTTCAAGCTTTCAATATATTTTATTTTTAACTAAAGTTTTAAAAATATTTTTTGTTAATGTGTTGAATAAGGAATAGTTATTTTTAAAGTTGGTGTGAAAATACTGTCATCTTATATCCTTAGATGTTCCAATTTAGAAAATATTTCTCAAATAATAAATCAGTACATTTAGTGTCATTAATTTAGATATTACCTGCTCCTTTCTAGGTCACTGACATATAAAATGGATGGAATAAGAATTTTAAAGTTGTTTACTTTTTAATTTTTAATAATTAGTTAATTCATCTTCACAGCTTTCAACTTTTACAGTGCACACAATCTTTTAAATAGCATGTTTGAAAATGAGAAAAGCATTTGTCTGGTATTTCTCATTCTGATAATAAAATGGCTATAACTATATATATTTTATATTTTTTGAATTATTTGTTTAACTGATTATAGGATGCACTTGTTAAAACGTGTCATATTATGTGTTCTACAAAATACTGCATGGCCCTAAATATATCAGTCATCAGGATGGCACAATATTTTACAATTGGAGTGTTTTGAACCTCAGAAACTAAACAAGTTTAGCTTGTGGTGGAGCGACTTTGTCTATAAAGCTCCATAGATAAGGAAGGACACATTATCTGTTGGACTTATGTAGCTGTTGTCTGGCATTATACATTCCCTCTCTTATATTAGTGGCTTGACAAATAATAAGTGCAATTTAATGCTTTTATAAAATAATTTACAGCTTTCTGTGTTATACAATGTGCTTTATTGTAATTTCTGAACAAATTTTAGGCGTTTAAAGAATAATTACTTCCATATTTCATTTTTTGCAATCTACGTTTTATTTTAATAGCTTTGATATTTAAAAAATTTTTTTGCCATCGTGGATTTGTTACATTCCAGACACGTAGTGCAAGGAGTCACATTAATCCAGGCAATACTAAATTTAATCTTTGCATTAGACTAATTTTAAAATACTTTGCCACTTAAATGCTTTTCATACATAAAGAGTATATTTCTGTAGTTAAATTTAAATTCTAAATTTTTGTGTAGTTGTATCCAAGGAAAAAGTTTTAAAAATATGTGTTGTCAATATGATGGTTATTGATAAGGGTTAAAAAAAAATTGAGAATCATTTTAAATAATTAGTAATTGAACTATTGATGTCATTTCAAGTCAGTCATACTCATTGTCAAGATGTTCTAATTAATTATCATTTCTCAAAGAAATATTGTCATATGGACAGGGAAAATAAGCAATTTTTTGTTACCTTTCCTTGTAAGAGAACAAATGTAATTGTGTGTTTGATATCAGCTCTACTAAAAAATTATTTACAAACATCATTTCTTCACTAATCATTTTTGTTATTTAACATGCTCATATTTGGATGATAGCATATCAATGATAGTTTGATCTAACTTGTATCATGATAGTATATCAATGATAGTGTGATCTAACTTGTATCAGGATAGTATATCTATGATAGTTTGATCTAACTTGTATCATGATAGTATATCAATGATAGTGTGATCTAACTTGTATCAGGATAGTATATCAATGATAGTTTGATCTAACTTGTATCAGGATAGTATATCAATGAAAGTTTGATCTAACTTGTATCATGATAGTATATCAATTATGGTTTCATTTAACTTTTATAATAACATTTCTCAAACAGTAGTCTTTCATAATCAGTTATCCTTCAGATTTGTTCCATATAATCTGGTCTTCTTAAAACATGTCTTTGTATTTAGCATAGCATCGTGCCCTTGTTCCTTTCTCTCTTTCAAAGATAAAAATTTATTTTCTAATTGCTTGCATAAAAATGTTTAAAATTCTAAACTTTTACAACAGTTATACAGATACATTTATTCTGTTTTTACATTTATTTATTAAATTCACTATTTCTATGCACAATGGCTGACGGTTTAATTTCAGTTACATGCCTAACACCAAAATTGATTATCTCCCTCTTTTAAGTTCAGTTTTTTATTTCATTGGCTTTGGAGATATGTTACAACAGACCTTTAAAATGTGGGACAGTTTGTGAGGAAGGGAGGAGTAAAAACATTTTATTTAGTGTTGCTCAGTTTTGAATTTTGTAAAATAATAATTATTTTATATCTAATAATATATAATGAGAATAAGTATATTGAAAATATAAGTTGAATAAAAGAAGCAGTAAAAGAAATAGAAAATAACAACATAACAAGAGTGTTAGAAACCATTGATGTAGAAACAAACTCGACTTACAATCTGAAATCAGATGTTACATCATACAAATTTACATAATTTATTTTTGATCATTGCTCCATGAGTTCTCTTAAATGAGCTAAGTATTAGAGAATATTTTCATGAATCACAAAACTTTACTTAGTACAAACATTTTCAGCATGTTTTTTTTTATAGTAGGTTTGAAAAATAGACATTACATAAATTTGTGTCTTAAAATGAATTTATTTATAAGTATTTAAGAGATTTTATAAAAATATGTCCTTGCTTTTCTTTCACATCTTCAATTAATAAACAAAACAAAACTAACTTTTGGTATCTATTCTAATGATTTAACTCAGTTTATAATTTTCACGTCATATAAATTGTAATGTTCAGGATTTACGGTAACTATTGTGAAACAAATAATACAAATCTTGGACTTCACCTTATCACTACAAACTCTGGATCATTCTTTTACCTTGGCTAAGGTATGCATTTCACTACTATCATATAATCTTAAAATGATTTACACACATTTTTCATGAACCTACTTCAGAAACATTCTCTGAAGGTAATTTGTAATATAAAAAAAAATTCATTTTCGTCTATATTAAATTTAATCTTTGAAATACATTGCAAAAATGCATTTATTACTTATTAAAGATAGCCCATCTTATGTGATTAGTTCAAAAACTTAGCATATTAAGAGGTGATTTTATTTAGATTAGCAAAAAATAATGAGTTCTTGTAACATTTCTTTTTACATTTGAATCACATTTTCTGAGATAAAGAATAAACCAAATTGTTGACACTTAAATATAGAAATACTAACATTTCATCTAATATATTTTATTAATACTTTGGACTATATTGAAATTCGTTATAGACTTATTGTACCATCGTATGTAAGTTTGAAACTGACAGCTAAATGTTGATTACTCTCCAAATATTGTTCACATGTATTCTAAGTATGGTCGTATAAGTGAAATTATTCTCATACAGTGTTTGACCAAACATTGAATTTGTTCCTCATGTTCTCACCCCATCACCTACATTACTGGATTAAAGAAGAATATTTGTATAACATAGATAGTGTTTTATTGTTTATTTTATGTCAACGTGTGGGACTCTTGTAAACAGATTAGCTTTAATCGTGTGTGTGCGCGTGCGTGAGTGTGTGTAAGTGAAAGAGAAAAAGGGGGGGGGGTCAGTTCAGTTCAGGGTCTGCCTACGAATACCTGTATGGCCATTCACTCGAGCAAAACATCGAAAGTGTGACGTCTTGTTAGGTTCTTACATACCCTGTTTGTATGACATCTATCTACTTAAAGCATCGAAATATAGCCAAGAAGCCATCTTCAAAGAAACAAAAAACTATGCTGCAAGCTAAAAAGCTAAATCCAAGAAAAGAGCATAAGTGAAGAAAGACGAGACTCGTATTTATAAAGGTAATAGGAAGCAAAGATGGGGACAGGAAAGACAACCGCGATCTGTGGCAGAGACATGAAAGAAAACACATATTCATGCCATTCAGGGGCGTTTTGAGGTCTTCGCAGGTCCTAGACACTCTTATCTTCGCAGGTCCTAGACACTCCTATCTTCGCTGGTCCTAGATACTCTTTATCTTCGCAGGTCCTAGACACTCCTATCTTCGCTGGTCCTAGATACTCTTTATCTTCGCAGGTCCTAGACACTCTTATCTTCTTTTTAACTGCTATAGACTGTTGTACATCGTTCCTCAGCTTTCCACATCCAATGAGTGAGTGACTTGGCCTATTATCTATATATATAATTCTCTTCGTGGTCGGACCCTGCGAGGCAACAAGAAGCTGCATGTGCAACAGATACTAATTTTAGAGAGCAGCGCACCAAATTACTGCACCAATGCATCAAAAGGTGTGCAAATTAAATATGCGCTGCAAAAAAAATTAATTATGACGTCATTGTTTTCGCTGATATTTTAATTTTGTAAAAAGGGAACAATGTAAAAAGAGGATTTGATGATTATAACATCAAAAAACAAAGGGGGCGCCATAGGTGCCCTACAACCCCTATTATAAAATACTTTGTGTGCATTTCAGAAAGTTTAATATTTCGTATTGATCAAACAAGGACAAGTTAGTTGGGCTTTTGAAAAAGGTCGGCGCCGTAGGCGCCCTAAAAAGTACATTAAAGGGGTATAAGAACTCTCCATGAGCAAGTCTGCGGCGTATGCTACGCCGCGGCGCGTCTAGTATTATTTATTTTACACGTCTGAAGATTTCTTATGGTAAAAGACGCTGTAGGTTGTAAAAATAGTCAATGTTAAAAAAATGGGACCATAAACTGGCCAAGTTTGTTTCTGGGAAAATTTTAAAATCTTTTTTGCTAGCCAAAAATTAAGAGATGCACAGAAAGACTTCTGTTTAGTTTGACATCTTGTCAGAAAATGACAACATGTGCAGCAAAAGAAAAAAAATACATCTCAGGTTTTAAAAAAAAATGTTTTAAAGTAGATCAATTCTAATTATAGAATGCCCACGATAACTAAATAGATCAATTCTAATTATAGTATGCCCGCGTTAACTAAATAGATAAATTCTAATTATAGAATGCCCACGATAACTAAATAGATCAATTCTAATTATAGAATGCCCACGATAACTAATTTTTTCAGTCGTCATGTTCTAAAACAACCCAAGCGCTTTTTGTGCGCTATATAATAATACTAGATACGACCCGCGGCATAGCATACGCCGCAGACTTGCTCATCATAGACAGTGCAAAGAAAGGTGGGGGAAAGGGGGGGGGGTGAGAATACGGACACAAACAGCAGCACGAAGTAATGAAAAATAGCGAGTAAACGTGGAGACATGCGCACTGAGGTTTTTGTAACCCGTCTCCCCTTTATTACTACCATCCCTTAAACTTAAACATAAACTGTGATTGGTCGACCCTGGCGAGGGTTAGTCATGTTTAGGGTTGTTAATTGCGTGTTGTTGGTTGTTCTTTTTTGGCAAACCGATTAGCGATTATGTAACTCCAATTTTAAACCGATTATCGTTTTATAGCTGACTTCATAGAAGTAAGTAATGTACCGGATTTCGCCTTCGGCTCCGGCAACTCCGGAATCTGGCCATATTTACAATTCCCGCTCCGGCAGAAATTTGATTCATAAATCCGGCTTGCCGGGTTTGCGATAAAATATACATTAATTATTGCTCCGGCCCCGGTAAATCTGGAATCCGGCAATTTTACAAATCCGGCTTCGGCTCCGGCCATATTTCACTTCATAAATCCAGCCGAATCAAAGTCGATTATCAGTTTGGGAAATTTAAAACCAATTGTCGCTTTCAAATCCGATTATCGTTTAACAGCCTTAGTCATGTTGGGAAAAGAACGGACAGAAACAAACATTTTTAAAAATTAATTTTTTGTGTGTGTTCCCGCTGGGGTTTGATCCCAGGACTTTCCGCGTGCAAGGTGGACGTGATAACCATTACAATACGAATATTATGTGAAGGAAAAACGCAACTGAACGGCAAGTGAACGGCAACTGAACGGCAAGTGTACGTAAAAAGCTTTTTTGCAAGCCACCCACTTTAAAAAAAATCCCTTATATTAACTATTAACTTCGAAATCTTGTCCTCATCCATCTCGTGATCTCTTCAGAGCCAGCTCCACACCCCAACAAGCCCTGAGCCAGCTCCACACCCCAACAAGCCCTGAGCTAGCTCCACACCCCAACAAGCCCTGAGCCAGCTCCACACCCCAACAAGCCCTGAGCCAGCTCCACACCCCAACAAGCCCTGAGCCAGCTCCACACCCCAACAAGCCCTGAGCCAGCTCCACACCCCAACAAGCCCTGAGCCAGCTCCACACCCCAACAAGCCCTGAGCCAGCTCCACACCCCAACAAGCCCTGAGCCAGCTCCACACCCCAGCAAGCCCTGAGCCAGCTCCACACCCCAACAAGCCCTGAGCCAGCTCCACATCCCAACAAGCCCTGAGCCAGCTCCACACCCCAACAAGCCCTGAGCCAGCTCCACACCCCAACAAGCCCTGAGCCAGCTCCACACCCCAACAAGCTCTGAGCCAGCTCCACATCCCAACAAGCCCTGAGCCAGCTCCACACCCCAACAAGCTCTGAGCCAGCTCCACATCCCAACAAGCTCTGAGCTAGCTCCACACCCCAACAAGCTCTGAGCCAGCTCCACACCCCAACAAGACCTGAGCCAGCTCCACAACCCAACAAGCCCTGAGCCAGCTCCACACCCCAACGAGCTCTGAGCCAGCTCCACACCCCAACAAGCCCTGAGCCAGCTCCACACCCCAACGAGCTCTGAGCCAACTCCACACCCCAACGAGCTCTGAGCCAACTCCACACCCCAACAAGCTCTGAGCCAGCTCCACACCCCAACAAGCTATGAGCCAGCTCCACACCCAACAAGCTCTGAGCCAGCTCTACTTTGGTGGATTTGCTTTGCAAATAGATGTGTCTCTTTGCTCTCTTCTTTGAACCACGTTCACTTGCGTTGTTCTGATTTCTTTGTGCTGTTGTTTGTGCCCGTTCTCGTTCTTTGCACTATCTATGAGCAATTCTGCGGCGCATGAAAATCCAACATTTTAATAATGCATCTGAATCCCCTTGAAATATATTCTATGTTCTGGGGCCGTCCATAAATGACGTCACGCACCTAGGGGGGAGGGGGTCCACACATTTGTGAAGATGTGTGACGAGGGGGAGGGGGATGTTTAAGAAATGTGACGTCACATCAAAACACGCAACTTAAAATAAAATTTCCTCTTAAATATTTGATTTCCTTTCATTTATTTTATAACGTTTTACATGGCTTCACGCGTGCAGGGCCGGATTTCCGCCTAGGCCCACAAGGCCCGGGCCTAGGGCCCCAGCCAGCCAAGGGGCCCCGGTGGTGGAATCTTTACATAAGCCCAAAAGCCCGGCTTCATTATCAAAAAGCTTTGTCGAAAATAATAGTATAATAAATATTTTCACTACATTTTGCATACACTGCCCAGTAGTCAAGTGCACTGGGTTGGTTTGTGTTGGTTTGTCACTGTAAGCCGTGTTCTGAGCTGCTGTTGCGATATTGTGGAGAAGGCGTAGTGTGGGTGTGACAGATTGCACCTCCAGTAAAAAAGGCATGACCCCGACTTCCCCCCTCCCCATACCACACACAGGACAAGACACCGCCCGAGCCGGGTTTTGGGTTTCAGATTACAGATAATTGACAGGGACCGGGAGAACAATTTTTTAATGTCTGACTTGACCAGAGGCCAGGGAGATGTCACAGGTAGTTTATGGGGACCTGCCAAAGGTTTTAATGAAGTTCGTTTTAATGCCTTTAACTAGATGGCCTTCTACAATTTCACCTGCATACCTTTGGTCACCAATATAGTGACAGGGAAAATGTTAGATGGGGGAATAGGAAGCCAGGGAGCCACCGAATAGGTGTTGAGGCGCATTGTGGCTGTTGTGAGCTCACTTTCTGATTTGGATGTTTTTAAAAAAAAACAGTGGGAACAGTGTTATGACCATAGAAGTTTTGGCTGAGTTTGATCCTTTTCTGGACTTACACATAAAACGCCACGGTAACAAAGGAAGTGGCACAACATCAAATCTTTCGTAAAAAATAAGCGATGAAATGATTAATATCATGGCAGAAAAGGAAGAAAAAGAAATAATTACAAATACAATCGTGACTGAAAAAAAAAGCAAAGTATTTCTCTATTTCTGTGGACTCTACTCCGGACATTTCTCATGTAGATAAAAAAAAGTCACTAAAGTCAAAACAAATTATATGTTCTGTACTGCAGAATTTATTTGCTAAATTTCCAAAATTGCTTCGAGATGGTTTGGGGGCCCAAAAGTAAAAAGTGCCTAGGGGCCCTGGGTCTCTTAAATCCGGGCCTGCACGCGTGTTACGATATTGGAGTGCTACCTTACACTAAATACATAACTAAATGAAAAGAAAAAGTGATTTTTTGGAGGGGGGGAGGATAAAGTTTTGTGACATCATATTTGAGGGGGGGGGTCTAAGTTTTTGTGACGATGCGTGATGGGGGGCGGGGGGTGAAAAATGGGCCAAAATTGCGTGACGTCATTTATGGACGGCCCCTCTTGTTTAAATAGGTGCAAATAGCACATTTTTAAAAACCATTATATTCAACAAATAAGAATTTTGTTAATTATAAAGAGGAATATATAGATATATCATACACATTCAAATGTATTTTACTATTTGTTTAAGATTTGTTCTTTTCTATTATATAAACTTAATCATCTTTCTTAGTGGTCTAGAAATAATCAGACTATTATGTCTCATATTATGTTATTATGTCTCATATTATGTTATTATGTCTCATATTATGTTATTATGTCTCGTATTATGTTATTATGTCTCATATTATGTTATTATGTCTCATATTATGTTATTATGTCTCATATTATGTTATTATGTCTCATATTATGTTATTATGTCTCATATTATGTTATTATGTCTCGTATTATGTTATTATGTCTCATATTATGTTATTATGTCTCATATTATGTTATTATGTCTCATATTATGTTATTATGTCTCATATTATGTTATTATGTCTCGTATTATGTTATTATGTCTCATATTATGTTATTATGTCTCATATTATGTTATTATGTCTCATATTATGTTATTATGTCTCGTATTATGTTATTATGTCTCATATTATGTTATTATGTCTCGTATTATGTTATTATGTCTCATATTATGTTATTATGTCTCATATTATGTTATTATGTCTCATATTATGTTATTATGTCTCATATTATGTTATTATGTCTCATATTATGTTATTATGTCTCATATTATGTTATTATGTCTCATATTATGTTATTATGTCTCATATTATGTTATTATTGTTTTCTCAAAATTTTGCACCATGCACTTTAAGACATACATATTTATTGATCTCTTACGTAACAGATTTTTGACAGATGCGTCACTTCATTTGACAAGTACCCAAACATCCACCCCCCCCCCGTGGCGGATTTAGGTTTGTCTGCGTGGGGGGGGGGCGAGGAGAATTTCAGGGGGCACCGCAAATTTTTTTTTATTCATTCACTTAGTGCAAATATTTCTAGGTGCTGAAATAAAATTCATTTGTCTAAATTGCTGGTTCTGCAATGAAGATTAGAAATTTGATATGAGATTCACTCTTATTGCTATATTTTATGTTGAAAAAAACATTTCTGCTCATTTTAAATGTGAGATTTACTCTAATAAGTTTTCATCTTAAGAGACTGCTGCAGTCTTAAATATGAAATCTAAGGTGTTTTGTTTATGTTACATACATTTTCAGTTGCCCTGTGGCAACTTGCTAGACAAAAAGTAACAACTAGTCTTAAGTAGATATGGTTAATCAATTGAATTTATGAAAATGGTACTTAATTTGGGAGCTATTATTTGTGACAAAATCTAATTTCTCATAATCCTTTGTGTTCACTTTCAATTGCTGAATATCATAGCAGACTTTAACATAGAAAACTCAGCATAATATGTTTATAGTCTTTGGGCTAAATAAAACATCTAAAATGTTTTGATAATGAGGTAGAATTTGATTTTAAATTTTTTTATATGCCTCCAATAGTTTGTTGTACTATCTGCAAGATGACTCTTCAGTTTGTTCACCTTGCTATAAATAGCAGTGACAGTAACTCAAACAAATGACTAAGTGTTAAATAATATATGCTGCGTTGATCATTCAAAGTACATTATTTAATATAATGTTTGTTTACATCAAACCATTGCAATGAATCTCTTCAATATATAAACCATTTCTTTATATTCAGGAGAGTAATAGGTCACGAATGCAAACAAAATATAATGTATTTTAAAAAATGTTAATAATTAATAAAAGGCCTAAATAGTTAAAGAAATCATTTATCATATATATATTATATGCATATATCATATGTAGGATAAAAAGATGACAGTAAATTATGAATTTAGTTCCAAAGAAAACAACATATTTTTTGTTCTAATAAAATTTTAAGAGCTACTGTTTTTAGTTCTTGTAATAGTTTTCTATCTGAAAGAATGAAATGTGAATTTTAGCTGGCAAAATAGTTCAGTTTAAGACCAGGCAATCTGATGCTACAAATAATGAAAAACACAGAGACTTCGGTGGAGCAGATTGGTCAGGATTAGTAACACACACACAAAGAGTGCCAATAATATTATACTTATAAATAAACTAAACAATTTACTTCAGAATTTAAAAGAATAAATTTTCATTGGAAGTTTGGTGAACATCAACTTTGGGAAAATCAATGAACTTTACACAAACAATGATTTTAAGTTCCTTAAATAAACATTTAAAACTCTAACAAGAATGCAGGACTAAACACAGACCATGGATAAACATAGGACGCAATATTCTTCTGTATAGAAGGAGTGTCTGAAACAGATAAGATAAGATAAGAAAGAGCCGTGAGCCCTATATAAATTGCTTTCTACGGGATTTCATTGAAGCAAAACGATTTAGCAGTAGCACTGCTAACAGGAAGTGTCAAGTAAATTTTATAAAGTATTGACAAATTAGGGAGACCTGATGCCATTGGTTTTTCAGTCAAGAATTGCTGAACCTATATAAGTTGTAGTTCACTAGATAATGATGAATACTTTAGGGCATACACATCTTTGAAGGTGTCATATTCTACGATTGCTTCTTCAAGGTTAATGTTGTGTTAGTAAATTTTGCATAAACTTTGAAAAGAATCTTTATTTTCTTCCGACAATTGTGATGGATCAATACAATAGAAATAAGTAACTGTGATCCAAAAGTCATTATTTCGATCATCTATTTGTGTTACAAGTGTATCCATGATAGTGAAGTACGTTTCAGATTTAAAGCGTGTGGTTGGATCATCAGCCATTTTATCTCTGCTAAGTTCGCCTGCCATACTTTTCTTTTTTGCAATTCGCTTTTCTTTAAATTCTGTTTTAACATCTAGTTTGGAACAATTTTCGTTAATAAATGATTAGACATCTACATTCAAAATTTCAAAAGCTTCATCGCTTCTCATTTCAACAAACTTATTTCTTCGAACATCGATCAAATTGTTTTGCAAAGGCGTTGCAAGTAGTTTGATGACACGAAATAACTTTTGTACAAATAGCATCAGAAAAACAGAAGAATATTTTGTTATTAAACCAGAAAGTCCCATGGCTTCTGCTCTGACATTTCCTTTTACTCTGTTGATTCCCCTGAATCAAGTGTGGCTAGAATAGCCAACAACTGCATGAACTGTATGCTTACGCCTTGCACATCTTGTATCAGAAAGTCGTTTCAGACTGTTGATTCATGTTGAGATTTCTGGTGTTCTTTAAGAGTATGTAGACATGGTAAACTAGACGTAAGGAATGCATACAACCTTAAAGCTGTGCCAAAAAACAACTGTACATCACTGTTTACAGACATTGCTTCCATAGTAGCAAAATTCAAAACATGGGCACAACAATTAGGGTGAAAGTTTCTTTATTTGAGTTTGAAGGCCACTCTTAATCTAGAGTATGCCTGTCCTGGACAGAGTGTGAAATCAATGTTTCGCTTTTGTAGTTCCGTTAAAATCTTCTCAGCAAATGCGGCAGCATTTTTTTTAAAAGTCCCACAACCAGTGGTCGTACGGGGTCCCAATGTTTCCATTAGAACTTACTAGGGGCGGGCTTGGTAGACCTTGGTGGGCGCCCACCATCTCCCTTCCAGGTCAGCGGAGGACTTTCTTAGCGTTAGTCCTTCCAATTTTATTGTGGCTTTATCGTGGGCTAGATCCCACGCCCCTCAGCTTGTGGGGCGAGCGCACTTATTGTCTTCGCTATCCATAAATCTTTCCACACATGTCCTGATTTAAAAAAAATTAACGTAAAGAAACTGACATCTGTTCTAGATATATCAATGGTTGAATCAATAATTTAAAAAAAGAATTGTGCAGACTTAACTTCATTATCAATTGTCGCCGATAATTCAGATGCGAGTGATTGATTTAAGCCAGATATTACAGTTTCATCATTTGAAATACGATATTTAGCAAGCAGTTTGGTGTTGATTAGAATGTTCGTGTTTAGCAATATTTTTTTCTGCTCTAGTGACACATTTTAGTGTTCATCGAGGGCGTCTTTAGGGGGCGCCATTTTAGACCCAACAGGGGCGCGGGGGGGGGGCAAGCCGCCCCCCCTGCCCTATAGCTAAATCCGCCACTGCCCCCCCCCTCATTTCTTTCATACAATTTAAGTGTCATCTCTGAACCAATTTTTCCACCAACATTCATCTATATTTGTTTTAGATTACAGCTTAAAAAAAAGTGCTTTTTATTATATTTAACGAAGATGTAAACCATATTATGTTTGAGCCTCTGATACTTGTTGTAGTAACTTGTAGGGAGGGATACAAACTATACACAACTTTTCAAATATCAACTTTTCAAAACTTGACACTGACACATTTTAGATATTGTCGTTACTACCCGAATTTATATGACGAGTACATTATGTTCATGACACACATTTGACGTTAATCTGTTGTTATCATAAGTGATATTTACAATATCCTGTTGGATATATTAAAAAATGTTTGAATATTAGTCTCAGTGTTATCCCCCATAATTCCACTTCCCAACCTTGAGGTACAACCTTTCACCTCAATTTGTCATTGCTTCCGGTTAAACATAGTAAAGAGATGATGTATACAAGTAATTGAAATTATTTGACTTTAAAAAAATAGGGACATGATTATAAACATAAATTTAGGATAGTGATTTTTTGATTAGAAAATACAATAAATTGAAGCAAGAAGATATTTATAAATACAATATTAAAACGCCAATTAAAAAAAATCTAAAAAAAGGTAATGTAACTACATATGTTAATAAGAAAAACCCGTAAAAAACCAAGTTTTTGACTATAAATCCTTTATGTACGAGAAGTAACTAAAAAAATGTTCATTATAATACGCAGCGCCAGACCATCCAGAAATACAAAATTGCAGTTGAGTCGTAAAACATGTTTAATATAATGCGCACCGATCAGAAATATGTTTATAAAAAGAGTTGTCAATAAAATACGCACCTTGTTGCGCGACAGAAAGGTTGTTCAATATAATACGCACCGCGACGCTCTATCTCAAAAAATAGCATGATACATAGGAATAAATAAAATAATCTAAAAAATCAATAATTTAATTACGGTACATGCGATCGATCAGAAATTTTGATACATTGTTTTTATCATTGGTACAAAACTGCCTGCAAAATTTCAGCTCGCTATCTTGCGAGCAAGTGGGTTAAAAATTGATCAAAAGTTTTGGCGACAACGTTGGTCGGTCGGTCGGTCGGTCGGTCGGCCGCAGACACCACGAGTTAATATAAAGGATTTAAAAAGAAGTAGCTGTCTGTTTGGAAATAAAGTTGTTTAAGCAAAGTGCTTTCTACAACATTTTGAGGTGTTTAATATAACAATAGAAAATATCGAATCAACAATTGAAACACTTCATCTAGGAATAGCATTGAGAAAGTAAGAAATACGAATATTAAAACAATTAGACAAGTCTTAAAGATGAGAGCACGATGGGCATGCTGCACTAGCATGAACCAATTGTCAATGGCTTTACTTATATATGTATAACTCTCTTGTAGGCGTTCTCTTAATGTAAACAATAATCCTCTGAAGAACTTGTTTCAATAAAACAACTTTAATATGTATACTATGTACATGAAATATAATTTGAGGTTATACAACGTGGAATATTCAGGAACACACATCACGTCCTTCCACCACGGAAGTTCTCTGACAACTCTTCTCCCCAACCTCTTTAGCCAATGGGAACGACACTTTCTTCCCGCGCTTATTACTCACGTGACCTCTCCGTCATCCGATCACGCAATACACTCGTGATTCACCCGTGACACCAATACAAGTAACCATCATCATTTCATTCTTTTACGAAGTCGTCTGCCCTGCTTTGATGTGTCACCTCCTCATGATTTGTGATGTAATGTATGGGTATTCTTCCACCAGGTGTTACGATGTCTCGTGATTTGTGATGTAATGTATGCGTGGGTATTCTTCCACCAGGTGCTACGATGTCTCGTGATTTGTGATGTAATGTATGGGCATTCTTCCACCAGGTGCTACGATGTCTCGTGATGTGTGATGTAATGTATGGGTATTCTTCCACCAGGTGCTACGATGTCTTGTGATGTGTGATGTAATGTATCGGTATTCTTCCACCAGGTGCTACGATGTCTCGTGATTTGAGATGTAATGTATGGGTGGGTATTCTTCCACCAGGTGCTACGATGTCTCGTGATTTGTGATGTAATGTATTGGTGGGTATTCTTCCACCAGGTGCTACGATGTCTCGTGATTTGTGATGTATTGTATGGGTGGGTATTCTTCCACCAGGTTTTACGATGTCTTGTGATGTAATGTATGGTTGGGTATTATTCCACCAGGTTTTACGATGTCTTGTGATGTAATGTATGGTTGGGTATTCTTCCACCAGGTTTTACGATGTCTTGTGATGTGTGATGCAATGTATGGGTGGGTATTCTTCCACCAGGTGCTACGATGTCTTGTGATGTAATGTATGGGTGGGTATTCTTCCACCAGGTGCTACGATGTCTTGTGATGTAATGTGTGGGTGGGTATTCTTCCACCAGGTGCTACGATGTCTTGTGATGTAATGTGTGGGTGGGTATTCTTCCACCAGGTGCTACGATGTCTTGTGATGTGTGATGTAATGTGTGGGTGGGTATTCTTCCACCAGGTGCTACGATGTCTTGTGATGTGTGATGTAATGTGTGGGTGGGTATTCTTCCACCAGGTGCTACGATGTCTCGTGATTTGTGATGTAATGTATGGGTGGGTATTCTTCCACCAGGTGCTACGATGTCTCGTGATGTAATGTGTGGGTGGGTATTCTTCCACCAGGTGCTACGATGTCTTGTGATTTGTGATGTAATGTATGGGTGGGTATTCTTCCACCAGGTGCTACGATGTCTCGTGATTTGTGATGTAATGTATGGGTGGGTATTCTTCCACCAGGTGCTACGATGTCTTGTGATGTAATGTGTGGGTGGGTATTCTTCCACCAGGTGCTACGATGTCTCGTGATTTGTGATGTAATGTATGGGTGGGTATTCTTCCACCAGGTGCTACGATGTCTTGTGATGTAATGTATGGTTGGGTATTCTTCCACCACGTGCTACGATGTCTTGTGATGTGCGATGTAATGTATGGTTGGATATTCTTCCACCAGGTGCTACGATGTCTTGTGATGTAATGTATGGTTGGGTATTCTTCCACCAGGTGCTACGATGTCTTGTGATGTGTGATGTAATGTATGGGTATTCTTCCACCAGGTGCTACGATGTCTCGTGATGTGTGATGTAATGTATGGGTGGGTATTCTTCCACCAGGTGCTACGATGTCTTGTGATGTGTGATGTAATGTATGGGTGGGTATTCTTCCACCAGGTGCTACGATGTTATCGCCTGTTACTAGACTGGCTCTGACTGCCTTCAATAAGTCTCTAATCTCCCTATCCTCAGTTCAGGAGTGTCATTTTAGTCTCACCCTTCACTTACCCACCAGAACCAGAGCTGCGGTCCTGTAGCTCCAATAGCAGCATTAATTCAAGACATTCATTGCAGAGACACATCATGGTGTCGAGTTAAACACAGGTGTCAAATTATCAGAGAGAAAACTATTTTTAAAGATAAACTTCTCGGTCTTGTATACGGTAACGTCAGATTAAAGTACTGTAACTTTGCTCATCTTGCTAAAAATCTAAGTTTTTAAATGGGGAAAATTCGTGTTATTAAACGAACACAATTCTTAGTACACATACTTAAAAGTTATGTAGAGATATGTATTGAGTTATCCACAGATATAATAATAATAATAATAAATTGATTATTTATATAGCGCTGTATCCCAGTAAGGAACTGGGCTCACAGCGCTTTACATGAAAGAAATAACATACCTATAAATATTAAATTAACTTTCATATCATAACAAACACAAAAATTACAGTACATTATACATAAGCTACGTTAATCATGTACAAGAAATGTTGTTTCATTAATTTTGAAAATAAATGTTGAAAAGATGTGTCTTTAGTGCAGTCTTGAAGGACTTGGTTGTTTGAATACCTCGTATGTGTAATGGTAGAGAATTCCATTGTTTGGCTGCACAAAAAGAGAACTACCTTTCACCAAATGTTTTGGTGCGTGTCGTAGGAACAGAGAGAACGCGTGTGTCTGCAGAAGATCGTAGCTGGCGAGTGGGTGAGTAGACCGACAAAAGTTCAGTAAGATACGATGGGCATGAGTCCGAAAAGAAGTTGTGACAGAGAACGGCCAGTTTGTAATCAATACGGGCTTGTATAGGCAGCCAATGAAGTGAGTGAAGAAGTGGAGTAACATGGTCATGTTTTTTTGCCTTGAGCACCAGTCTGGCAGCTGAATTTTGAACTTTCTGTAGTTTTTCAATGCATTGTTTTGGCGCACCTGACAGAAGAGAATTGCAGTAATCCATACGAGCTAGTACAAGAGCACAGACTAGAGTTTTTGTTGCACTAACTGTTAAGTAATGACGGATTGAGCTGATCTGACGAATGGCAGTGTAGGCAGAGCGACAGATGTGATTGATAAAGTTGTTAATAGACATGTTGTCAGAAATAATGTAGCCAAGATTCCTAGTCGATGTTGTGAACAGAATATCCGAACTGGCTACCTGAATTGACTTCGGAAGAGACAAAGTACTGCGTGATTTATTGTTGCAAAATAGAAGTGCTTCAGTCTTGTCATCATTCAGCTTGAGTTTGCTGAACGTCATCCAAGACTTTACCTCATCAATGCACTCTTGCATCAATTGGACAGCGGAGTCCAAATTAGAGGGATCTGTGTGAGTATATAGCTGAGTATCATCTGCAAATGATTGGCTTTTAACTGAATGCTTTTCGAGCAGTAGAAGTAGTGGTCTTGTATACAGCACAAAAAGTACCGGACCCAAAACAGAGCCCTGAGGCACACCATAAAGCAAGTCAGCTTTGTGAGAGATACAGCCATCTACTGATACTACCTGTGATCTGTTAGATAAGTATGATTGAAACCAAGCCAGAACTGAGCCAGAAATTCCAAAATAATTTTGCAGGGTTTTCAGCAGTGTTTGATGGTCGACAGTGTCAAAGGCTGCACTAAGATCTAAGAGGACCAATATAGAAATTTTCCCACTGTCCAGTGCGAGTAGGAGGTCATTTGTTACCTTTAACAGGGTGGTCTCTGTGCTGTGAGAAGGTCTGTAGGCCGACTGATTGGGACTTAGAAGAGTGTGGTCATTTAGATAAGCAAAAAGTTGTTTTAAGACTAGTTTTTCAATGACTTTCGACAAAAATGAAATATTAGACACAGGTCGATAGTTGTTTAAATTGTTTTGGTCTAACCCTTGTTTTTTCAGCAAGGGTTTTATAATAGCAGATTTACATAATGAAGGAAAGGTGCCAGATTTTAGACTTTCATTAACTATATTTGTTACTGTTGGGAGTAAGAGATCTAATGACTCAACCAATAGTGGAGTGGGGATGGGATCAAGAGAGCAGGACGTTGGCTTAGATTTTAGAATAATACTTTTGACCTCATTTTCCGTAACAGGCTGGAACATGTCAAAGCTTGACCTCACAGCAAAAGAAGGAGATAAATCATGTGGTGGCAACAACGTTCTGTCAAGTTCCTTACGAATTTTAGCAATTTTGTTGATAAAAAAGTTACAAAATATATCTGGCTGCTGATGCAGGGGATACACAGAGGGAAGGACCATAGCTTTACCACTCCCTCTGAGGTTATTACATACATTAAATAGCTGCCTACTAGTACTACTTGTGATTACTTTATTATTAAAATATGATGTTTTTGCTTGATGTACAATATTAGTAACACATCGCTTGGCAGCGGAATAAATTTGCTTATTGACGACAAGTCTCGACTTCAACCAAGTCTTTTCTGCTATACGTCGAGCTTTCTTGGCGCGTCGAAGTTCTTCCCTTATTGTTGAATACCACGGAGCTGATCGTGTTGACTTGACATTGTGGCGGGTGACAGGGGCATGTAAGTCCAGCACAGAGAGTAGTGTACTATTCAGTTTATCCAAAGTGGGGCAGAGGTCAGGGGACACGGCCACACTTAAATCTTGCCGGAAGGCGTCGCGGTTCATGGCACGCAGATTGCGAAGTTCCCGGAATTTTGTGGGAGGAGGGGGGGCAATCACCCCAAGTTCACAAATAACACAAAAGTGATCTGAGGACAGCTCTTCTGTTACGATTGCGGATTTGACAAGGCAATCGTCAGGTCTGTGTAATACCCAATCAATTATATGTCCTCTATTATGAGTAGGTTTATCAATCATTTGATCAATGTTGAATGAATCCAAAAGCTCGACCATCTTTGCTGTCATGGGATTCTGCAGTTGATCATAATGAATGTTCATGTCACCTACTATCATGTAAGTGCCAGGCAGAGTGTTGGCATGGTCCAAAAGTTCCTGGAATTCCTCAAGAAATTTGGCATCTGTCAATTTATTTTTTTTGCTCGGAAAGACACGGTAGATGCAAAAAAAGTGGATGATACGATGGGGCACTGACAATGTGATTTGAACTAACTCAAAGGATGTGTGAGCAAACTCGAATTCTGTTATAAATGAAAGCTCTTGTGACAGCGTACTTCTGTTGACAGCAGCTAGGCCCCCACCTCGAGTGGCACGTGGACATGATCGAACAGAATAGCCAGGTGGAGCAATATCTGCACACTTTCCCTCATCACCAGTTTGTCGAAACCAGGTCTCCTGAATAAACATGATGTCTATCTGCCTGTCCATGATAAATTCGCATACAGCGGTACGTTTGTCACATGGACCAAGTGACTGAGCGTTAAATGACGCGATGCAGAGATTTCTTTCTGTATAGTTGGGAGACGTTTTAATAGGTAAAACATTTGAAATGTTATAAGAACGTTGATGGCTGTCTACACCAACATGAAAATCAGAGTTAGGTCTTTGTTTGGAAATAAGGACAGGGATTCGTCTCTGTTTTCGTTTCCCACCACGAGATTTACGCTTCCGAGGAACGTTTCGGCCAATACACAGATCTTTAAGCTTACACACCAGTTCAGATGTTATGCGTGTATGCTTCGTGTTCATTGATAAAAGGCAATTTCGTGTGTAGTGTAATGGTCGCCTACCTGTGTGCCGTCGGGCATTGCTATTGTCCGCTTCGTGGGCTTGTCCGAACGTTGATCGTAAGAAAAAAGATGGCTGACATTGTAGCCGGACAAAGACGTTGAATCTTGCAAAGAAAAACAGCCAAAAAATAAACAATCCAACATTTTGAGAAATGAAAAAGGCAGCTCGTCCAAAACAGGGATCCATACAGAACATCCTAATCCAGAAATAACAATAACAAAACAGTCCAATACTTAAGAAATTCACAAATAAACAGGAGCTCGACGCTATTCATGCCTATTAGGCGTAGCCTCGTTCTCAAAAAAGAGACAGCTTCAAAAAGTAGGTGGAGAGTATCGTATTAAATCGCAACTTCTTAAAAATAATTATTTGCCCAGGCATTGCGAGCTTCAAATATGAATCGAAAGTAAGCTGTTAAGCACAATAAAAGTAAGTGCTAAAAGTAATTAATTATTATTTGCATTATATTTGAATGGTTATTCTTGAAATAAGTAAACTTACCGTATATTCCTGCGTAAAAGACGACATTTTAACCCTTAACAATCTTCTCAAAAGTCCGGGGCGTCTTATCATATACCTGTTCATACAGTACAGCACAGTACCGTAATACAGTACAGCACCAGTACCGTAATACAGTACAGCACCAGTGCCGTAATACAGTACAGCACCAGTGCCGTAATACAGTACAGCACCAGTGCCGTAATACAGTACAGAACCAGTACCGTAATACAGTACAGCACCAGTACCGTAATACAGTACAGCACCAGTACCGTAATACAGTACAGCACCAGTACCGTAATACAGTACAGCACCAGTAAAGTAATACAGTACAGCACCAGTACCGTAATACAGTACAGCACCAGTGCCGTAATACAGTACAGCACCAGTGCCGTAATACAGTACAGCACCAGTGCCGTAATACAGTACAGCACCAGTGCCGTAATACAGTACAGCACCAGTGCCGTAATACAGTACAGCACCAGTACCGTAATACAGTACAGCACCAGTACCGTAATACAGTACAGCACCAGTACCGTAATACAGTACAGCACCAGTACCGTAATACAGTACAGCACCAGTAAAGTAATACAGTACAGCACCAGTACCGTAATACAGTACAGCACCAGTACCGTAATACAGTACAGCACCAGTACCGTAATACAGTACAGCACCAGTAAAGTAATACAGTACAGCACCAGTACCGTAATACAGTACAGCACCAGTACCGTAATACAGTACAGCACCAGTACCGTAATACAGTACAGCACCAGTGCCGTAATACAGTACAGCACCAGTGCCGTAATACAGTACAGCACCAGTACCGTAATACAGTACAGCACCAGTACCGTAATACAGTACAGCACCAGTATCGTAATACAGTACAGTATACAAATGGCTAACAGTCAAGACCCCATCATGTCTCCACCAGCAAGAAGAAAGAAATATCAAGCCAGTTTCAAACGTATAGTGTTGGGGTTATCCCTTATTTCAGCGCATTTTATATTTCAAGTCATCAAAAAAACTTTTTTTCAAACTTACTTTATTAATTATTATTATGAAATCTATTTTAAAATTAAAACATTATTTTTTTGTTGAAATAAAATTACTATTTTACGATTTGTAGGAAATAAAAATGTGTGTATTTCACTATCTTCTGTGATTAACGGCGCCATTGTTGTTGTTGGTAGTCTGCTTTTATAAACCTTTTTCTAAGTTAAAAACCCCTTTAAACTCAACAAAACACACGCAAAACTAATTGTAAAGCATTAAATACTTTTTTTATTTCTGATTTAAGTGTTTAAATTAGTAAAAGTAAATTATTTTATTTATTTTGTTCTAAAAATTTAAAATGCGCTGAAATAAGGGATTACCGTGTGTTGGAAGAGGAGTGGTCTTATACAGCGAAAATAGCTTAAAACCTATATTTTTTACAGGAAACGTATGGTGGGGGGGGGGTGTCGTCTTATACGCCGGAATATACGGTATATTTAATTTCCAAAATTCATAAGGGGCCGTCCATAAATGACGCCAAGTGATTTTAGCCGATTTTTGATCCCCCTCCAATATTACGTCACAAAGCTTTGACACCCCCCTCCTTTTAAAAGCCGTATTTTCTCATTGACAATAAGCATGTCTCAATTATTTTTTTTACATTTAAATATGTATTTAATGTAAGTCTGCAATATTTTTAATATCGTAACTAGGGTTTTACCGGAACCAATTGTTTAAAATCCGGCCAGATCCGGACAGATTTATGAAGTGAAGTCCGGCCGCCGAAGCCAGAGTCGGATTTGCAAAAATGGCCGGATCCTGGAGTTACCGGATCCGTTACATATATATATTTTCTGGCTCTACTGAACAGCCAGATTTGTCCGGATTTATGAAGTGAAATTCTGCCGAAGCCAGAGCCAGATTTGTAAAAATGTCCGGATTCTGGATTTGCCGGAGCAGAAATCCGGTACATCCCTAATCATAACTAGTGCTGTCAGTAGTTGAACATTCTGCTAGGTACTCGTCCAGAACGCCGTATAATTTTCGCGGTCGTGACGGCTACAGAATACAACCTAGCCACCATCCATGCACCTCATATCACACAGTAGCTAACAGCATACTTCCAAAAACATACTATTGTGCACTACAAACTTTTATTCCTGCTGTAAATGCATTTGTCATACTCATAAAATAAAACTAAAGTAAACTGAACGTTCAAACAAAATGTCAACAACAATGACGTCACGTTCAGCCAGGTCACAGGGCCCAGCAGCTTGAATGTTAATGTCCGCCAGGCGGCGGTCAATTTTCTCTATAAGGTTCGTTTGTTCCTGTGCAAAGTAAAAAAAAAGTCGTGAGCAAAGTTGCAAAGCATGCATTTTTTTTGCAATACTACACAATTTGCTGCGCGGTTATTCAAAACCACTGCGCGGCGTCGGCCAGAGAACTGCGCGTTCGGCAACCACTCAGCTTAAAGGGAACGTTGGCAGCGATAGTTTGAATTGATAAACTTGACATACTGACAACTGTGTACGTCTTATTAAAATAAGTTTTTCCGCTAGGCCTACACAAGAAGGGGCGCCAGTTTGTTAATTTTTTTTCAGCAAGGCGCGTCAACACCTGTTGGCGGGTGGTTATGACATCACCAACCACTGACAAACCAAACCTTTAAAATTTAAGTCAAGCCCAAATTATTTTCAACCCTTTGTTTTGTCCAGATTAAAAAAAACAAAAAAACAACAACCAAAAAAATTACAACAAACAAACAAACAAAAAAAACTTAAAAAACAACAAAAAAACTTTCATTTATTTTTTGTTTTACAGTAAATATGTTTGAACAACTAAAATATACATTACATTTTTTTAGACTAGGCACTTTTTTAACATGGTCGCGATAGGAGTGGAGGAAGGAATGAGAAGGTGGAGGGGGTAGATTAAAAAAAAATTGGCCTGTCTCAACTAGTAACTAAATAATTTCGGCGTATTTCAAGGACTCGTTAACTTCATGTCATTGAATCATTCAAAGAACCTAACTAAATCTTTGTTTGTGTTTTATGATTTTTCTTTCGTGTTCAGAGGGAAAAGTTGTATGAAAATACCTTGTAGTTGTAGTTTGTCAGAACTTTATTTTATTTCCCTGTGATAGATACTTCTCAAGCATTTTCGTGCTAAATGTATTTAAAAGGGGAATATTTCAAAGGAACATTTTTTTATTTGATAAATTTTCGTGAGCCGTACACGTCGTAAGACGCGTGAAACTATTTCAAACGTCATTAAATAAATTGAAAGCAATGAATTAGTTAACTGAAAATGTTATTTAAAGTTGCTCGATTTTTTTATGTGGCATTGCATTTCTTTAACCCCCCCCCCTTTTTTCAACATCGTGACACATCGTCACAAATGCTTGACTCACCTCCCTCCGTAAGCGCATGACGTCATTGATGGACTGCCCCTAAGCCTAAAATAGCCAAAGGTTATAAACTTGCAGCTTATATTTCCGTTCCTGTTTTTAGTTTTGAATTAACAATTTGTTTTCTTTCAAAAGTCAAGTTTTTAGAGCACCAGTGTGATGTTTGTAAAGGCCAAAGGCGTATGTGTAGGAAAACAATTATTTTGTAATAAGAGATTAGCTTTATTCTATTCACGTACATCTTTATAAACACAACTGATGTCATAAAAATATTTCACTATTATAAAAACATCACTAATTGCTAATTGGTTAAATGAATGTATACCTTTTACGACAGATTTCTATGGTTGGCAAAATTTCAATAAATATTAATGTTATTTTTCATAAAAATAAAACTGCTTGTAATAATTCCACTGCTAATAACTACAAGCAAAACTTTTGGACATTGAAATAATTTAACTAAATACTTAATATTTTAATGCTTTATTTTGTTGAACAACCTCATTAGCTGTTACACGTTGTTTTTTTTTAAATTTCTAATTCTATAAATTTTTTATTTTAACCTGGAAAGCTTTAACATTAAAAAATTTACTTTAAAGAATGGAAAACATTATGTCATTAAATATATCGCATTAATATTTTAAGTTTAGTAACGCATGAAAAAAACTGAAACGTGTATAGGAAGAAAGTCCTTTCAGGAGTGAATAAAATATAATTTATTGAATTCAATCTTTCATCAAGTCACTTTCGTGCAGCATGATGTAAAGGCCACTATTTTCTTCACTGCCGAATGGAAACTCTCTCTGTAAGAAAAATAGTAAAGTTATCAGTGCATCACATTATTATATTTATATATATCAATTTTTAAATAATTACAATTATAATTATGCATATATTTTGGGTACTTTTTAATCTGTTTGTATAATATAATTTAAAATTTATTTTAAGAGAAAGAAATCTCGTACTCATATCATTAAATATTCAATAATAATTATTTTTGAAAGAAAGATAAATTCATGTACAGTAAAAAGAGAAATAGAAGAGTAAACTCCAGCCCCTTATGTTATACATACTTAGGTTTGAGCAGAAGATTTGACGTCAGCCTCTGTTGAAAGAATGACAACAAAATATTTATTTTTAATACACTAAAGTAATTCAGAAGGTGATATCATCATCTTCAGTCTCGTGACCATTGGTGATGTGTCTTAGTCTAATTGCGATAAATGTTAGTATTAAAACATCTAGAAATTAATGAATTTATTGGCAGGTTGTTTATATTTAAATTTCACATAAATTATTATGAAGACTTAAAAAGTTTAAATTTAAGATTTTGATTTCATGAACCATTCCTGATTAAAAAATAATAATAATAAAATCGGATTTCATTTCAAACATATAAGACAAGATATTTAGATTTCGATTTTTTAGAAACAATAACAGTTTCATTTTCCCATATAAATATAACATTATTTCATTTTTATAAGATACCTCATGATCAAATATAAAAAATAGTTTTTTTACTTTTGAAAATATTTGAAAAAAGGATGAAAAGTTAAAATAAAACGAATACATTTTTTTAAAAATACAAAAATCAAAATGAGGTTGGTCAAGATTCGGTTTCTTATGTAAAAAGGGAACAACATAAGTAAACAAAATCGTATAAAACATTTATAATAATAAAATAAAAATATGCAAACAACGGACAAATGGGTTTGAAAAATTTAGTAATATTAATAATGTGCGTAAATTTAAAAAGACGAATTTAAAAGTTAAAATATAATAAAAATGCAAAATGAATAAATTAATGTCAAGACAAAATTAAATACTTTTAAAGTGTGTGAAGAAAGCACTATATGAAGTCAAAATATAAAAATTTAATTTTTATTAATATAGAAATTTAATATTTATTCAATTTTTTTTCGTAGTATTTCCTTGCGCAAAGTTGTTTTTAAGATTTAAAAAAAATACACCAAAAAAAACGCTTGTTTTTCTACTTGAGCTGGTTTAACATTTTCTATAAAAAGACCTTAAAATAATAATTCGTTTTATTTCCTTCTCTTTATTAGCTGGAAAAAAACTTAACACATTTTGAGTGTAGGGAATTTAGTTCTTGTCTAATTCCCAACTAAAAATGTAAACTTAACCACAGCCTACCCTCCTTTGACTTAACCACAGCCTACCCTCCTTTGACATAATTTCTAAGAACCACGCCCAAATACTTCCCCCTATTCCAATCCTAATTCTCATAGTAATGACCAGTGATATTGTCGGCCATATACTCCTGCCATTTTCAATCACTTTTATTATTTCTCAAGTCCAACCTTTCCTCCATAGAACCAGCTAACCGGAAATGCCTCTTTGTATCGAAAACTCATCAAACTCACAAGTAGGCAAGGGTAGACGATTTACTTCAGGAGCAAAAATGTCACGTGTCCAAAAATTATTACAAAAACTTTTTAAAAACATCAAAATGCGAGTAAAATGAAGTTTTCAAAAATGATTAGATTCTACTTAGCAATTTATTTTTTAAGAAAATATCCGTCAACATGCTCAAATAAGATATTATGTTCATTTGTTCATAATATTTTTCACACAGTAGTCCTATCAAGTGTATGAACAATCGTAAATAGGCCACGAGTTTTTGAGTGACAGAGAATTTTCCCTTCCCCTTTTTTCTTTCGGATTAATAAGATGGTGAGTACTACCTACTGTAATAGCCAAAGATAATGAGTGAGTACTACCTACTGTAATAGCCAAAGATGGTGAGTACTACCTACTGTAATAGACAAAGATGGTGAATGAGTACTACCTACTGTAATAGACAAAGATGGTGAGTGAGTACTACCTACTGTAACAGCCAAAGATGGTGAGTGAGTACTACCTACTGTAATAGACAAAGATGGTGAGTACTACCTACTGTAACAGCCAAAGATGGTGAGTACTACCTACTGTAACAGCCAAAGATGGTGAGTACTACCTACTGTAATAGACAAAGATGGTGAGTACTACCTACTGTAATAGCCAAAGATGGTGAGTACTACCTACTGTAATAGACAAAGATGGTGAGTATTACCTACTTTAATAGCCAAAGCGCTTCACAGGGTTAGCTAAACAGCAAATATTAGCTATGTTAGCTCTAACACTGTATATATCAGCGAAAAGCGAGTGTATCTAGTTTTAGACGTAACTAGTCTGCACAGTATTAAGTGTTTCCAAGTTATATTACCACACTCAAACATATTAAACTGGCAGAAATCAATTGTTTCAATTTGATGCGTTAAAGTCATGGTAACACATTATGCTTCCTATCCTCAGTACTTAATGTCGTCAATCATTTTCATTTATATGCATTCAATGAAATTTAAAAACCTAAAGGATAACTGATGAATCGAAATAATTTTCTTAATGCTTAATTTGTCTTCCAATGTTAGAAGTAAAAGAAATCACAATGTCAATGAAAGGTGTAATGGAATGGTGAATACATAAAAATGGATACAAATATTTGTTGAAATATGGGGACTTGAAAGACACGTACGTGTTGATGTCAGAGATACCGCCTCGAACAACTGAAATAAGATTTCCACAGAGTGGTATACATACATACAAGTAGAAATGATGTCCACAAATTGGTATACATACATACAAGTAGACATGATGTCCACAAATTGGTATACATACTAACAAGTAGAAATGAACCCGGACATTCAAACACAGATTAACACGTCATGGTCGTCATGGTGATGACGGTGTTACACTGATTTACGATCTTTGAACTGATGTTATTTCTTATTTAAAGCCGCCATCTTTAATGCTGTTTATTTCTGAAAAGTTGGAATATTCTAATAAAATTACCTCAATCATTAGTGCTTTGTAATTAAGTTAGAAATTACACCAATATTGTCATGGTATAAACGGTTAAATAGGCTAACACCAATATTGGCATGGTATAAAAGGTTAAATAGGCTAACCAGAAAACATCTCTTACACCAGGTATCATAACTTTAAGTATAGGCATAACTGAAAAAATGAATAACGGAAGTGCAAAAACACATACTTATAATAAATAGAAAAACATTTTCTAATCGAGAATGAAATTTCATAGCAAACAGTCAGTGATAATATAGAAATATAGTACAGTCAGTGATAATATAGAAATATAGTACAGTCAGTGGTAATATAGAAATATAGTACAGTCAGTGATAATATAGAAATATAGTACAGTCAGTGATAATATAGAAATATAGTACAGTCAGTGGTAATATAGAAATATAGTACAGTCAGTGGTAATATAGAAATATAGTACAGTCAGTGGTAATATAGAAATATAGTACAGTCAGTGATAATATAGAAATATAGTACAGTCAGTGATAATATAGAAATATAGTACAGTCAGTGATAATATAGAAATATAGTACAGTCAGTGATAATATAGAAATATAGTGAAATAATTTGAATGATAAAGAATAACATAGCTTTTTAGAAGAAAAAACATATTAAAATGAATCAGATAAAAAATAGTCAAAAAACATCTTTGACCAAATGTTTCATATGCGCTTCCTAACCTTGGATTATTGTTTTAGACATTTACCCAAATACTGGATCATTGTTTTAGACATTTTACCCAAATACTGGATCATTGTTTTAGACATTTTACCCAAATACTGGATCATTGTTTTAGACATTTTACCCAAATACTGGATCATTGTTTTAGACATTTACCCAAAAACTGGATAATTGTTTTAGACATTTACCCAAATACTGGATTATTGTTTTAGACATTTTACCCAAATACTGGATTAACTTTAAACGTCCTGTTAAAGCAAAATTAAGTCATTTCTTTTAAGGTACAACTGTTGTTTTTATGGCAGTGTTGACTTAAAATCGTAAATTCTATGAAAAGATCCTTGCAAATATAACATTACAAACATTCTAATTCATTTTATTGCTATAAAACTATATCTCTATATTATTGCTATAAAACTATTTTATCTTTTTATATTTCTTATATTTGATGTCGAAATCGTACATAAATTTGAAGTAAATTTTGTGGAAATGTCCAAACTTATTTCCAAATGAGTCCATTTAGTTTCAAATTTGATAAATATTTTTAAATCTTAGGTAATTTTCAAGTTACAATAATTCGAATTCAAAGATTTAAACGAGAAAGTCACACAGCCGCAAACATAATAGTCTAAGTGTTGAGAGTACATCGATACGTCATGTCAATAAAAATCTTCCTGTGTATTAAGTTAAGAAAAATCATGAAGATGTTTTAGGGGAGAAAAGCTCATCTTGAGTTGTTATAAGGCTCGTACACCAAAAACAAATCCGAGTTTTTATTCAAATATTTATTATCGAAAGCAGAAACACATTCCGGGAAAACAAATGCAATGAAATCATTTCTAAATTGAAATTGCGTATTTTAAAACGACGAAAGCTTAAAATGACCCAGCTAGTGTTGAAGTTTTGTAGTTCAAATTAAAGCTGTTCATATTTTTTGGATAGCGACATTTTACAAATCTTGTTTTTTCAAAATTCTAATCACAAGTATTTTTTAAATTAAAAAAACTAATATTATAATAAGTTAAAAGAAAACATTTTATTTAGATTAACATCATGCTTTGTATTATATCTTAGAATAAATAATTTACAGCGAATTATTGAAGGGATTAAAAATTATATAGCAGAAGAAAAGCTTAAATTTGTCTCATTAAGAAGAACTAAAGGATAAACTCCAACCCTAAATAAAGTAAAAAGTTGGAAAAGCCAAAATATAAGCATAACAAAGAAAGGTTATGGTATTTTAAATACCGTGAAATTAATTCAAATTAAGTTAAATGTATGTCACGTGGCAAATTTTTTATTTAGTTTTAAAGTGTCTATCACGGCTTTTTTAAAAGGTTTTGTGACATTTATTTGACATTACATTCATATAATTGTGTTATATACTGATCTGTTGTCAGACAGCTTGAAATACAAATTATTCTATAAAATCACTTAAAATTTATGTACAGAGCACAGACGGTAGTAATGTGTTGAGATCAACATAACGTTTATCATTAAGAAACGTCTACATACAGTAAGTGTATACATTCTATAAGTTTATACATACTAAGTGTATACTGTATACATACTGTAAGTGTATACATTATATAAGTTTATACATACTGTAAGTGTATACTGTATACATACTGTAAGTGTATACATTCTATAAGTTTATACATACTGTAAGTGTATACTGTATACATACTGTAAGTGTATACAGCAGATACATCAAATAGAAAAGGATGAAAAATCAAAACATTTTCAAGAGAGGATTAGTAGAGATTCCATATTAGTATTCAGTGAGGATTGGTAGAAATTCCAGATTAGTAATATAGTGAGGATTAGTAGAAATTCCAGATTAGTAATATAGTGAGGATTAGTAGAAATTCCAGATTAGTAATATAGCGAGGATTAGTAGATATTCCAGATTAGTAATATAGTGAGGATTAGTAGAAATTCCAGATTAGTAATATAGTGAGGATTAGGAGATATTCCAGATTAGTAATATAGTGAGGATTAGGAGATATTCCAGATTAGTAATATAGCGAGGATTAGTAGATATTCCAGATTAGTAATATAGTGAGGATTAGTAGAAATTCCAGATTAGTAATATAGCGAGGATTATTAGATATTCCAGATTAGTAATATAGCGAGGATTAGTAGAAATTCATTATTAGTAATACAGTGAGGATTAGTAGAAATTCCAGATTAGTAATATAGCGAGGATTAGTAGAAAATCCAGATTAGTAATATAGTCAGGATTAGTAGAAATTCATTATTAGTAATATAGTGAGGATTAGTAGAAATTCCAGATTAGTAATATAGTGAGGATTAGTAGAAAATCCAGATTAGTAATATAGTGCGGTTTAGTAGAAATTCCAGATTAGTAATATAGTTAACACCCATTAAAAATTTATATCGATACCATCTCAAAAAAACACATGAAAATTGAGGTGTAAACTGACTACCGACTGAGAACCTTTGACTTGGGAACATTTCAAGTTAACGACGACCTTGTATCTGGTGTAGTGAGGGACGGGACTTTGTTACGGTATTCGGGCCTCCTGTATACAGTTTTCCCCTTTCTTACCAAAGAAACAAAAATGTTTAACGATCAATAAAAACGTAAGTTTTGTTGCTAATCAAAAGATAAAATACAATGTATAACAAAGTGCATGCTTTCTCCACATCCTCACTTTCAACTCTGCAATGTAAAGTACCAAACACGTTCCATGAGTGCAACAGAACAAACGCCTATCACAAATCTCAACGGTGGTCTTAAATCAAACTAAAGATGATTCTAATAATAACTAATACTTTAGGCAGCAGTTAATAGAATATAATTTAAGTTATTTTATTTTCACACTATTATAAAAACATGTATTTGTGTATGCGTGTAAGGGGGTGTGCGCGTGTTTATGTATGCGTGAGTTTGTGCGTGTGGTTGTATATTTTATTTAGTTTTAGGGTGTGAGCTAATAAAAAAGATCAAGTGTAGAATGATATGAAATGAAAAACTAAATTCAAATCCAGGTTATTTAAGAGGTTAAATATTAACAAAATTGTTTGCATCGTTAGTTTTTTTGTTTACATTTCTGATTGTAAGAGTCAATTTATCCACTTTGTACATTTCTGATTGTAAGAGTCAATTTATCCACTTTGTACATTTCTGATTGTAAGAGTCAATTTATCCACTTTGTACATTTCTGATTGTAAGAGTCAATTTATCCACTTTGTACATTTCTGATTGTAAGAGTCAATTTATCCACTTTGTACATTTCTGATTGTAAGAGTCAATTTATCCACTTTGTACATTTCTGATTGTAAGAGTCAATTTATCCACTTTGTACATTTCTGATTGTAAGAGTCAATTTATCCACTTTGTAGAAGCCTGTTTGGAGTAATTATTCGTAGAAATAAAATTTATGAAATTCCGGTCGTGATTTAAGAAAAAAAAACTGTTTAAGACAGTTTAAGAACTGTTTAAGAATATTTTTTTTAAATTATCGTAAAATAAATGAGGGGATGAGTGGATGAGGTTACTTTCAATGATCAATTTCTGTCTCCAGGGGAAAGGACAGAATTGCGGACAGAACCGGCAGAAAGAGGTGGACATTAAATGTAATAAATAACACGTTACCAGATCTCCATTAAATTTTTTTTAACAAGACTCAAACATTTACTCCTGTCATAGATACGATCACAAGCAAGACATTACCAAGGAGATGCTGTGGAGTTCTTTAGATACGATCACAAGGAAGACATTACCAAGGAGATGCTGTGGAGTTCTTTCGGAAAGTTCACGAAGAAACCAAATGAGTATTAAGTATAGGGCTGTACCGGATTCAAAATTTGAAATCTGGCCGGAACCAGATTTGGCCGGATTTATGAATTGAAATCCGGCCGCAGCCGGATCCGAATGTGTAAAACTGGCCGAATTCAGGATTTGCCGGAGCTGGAGCGATTATACATATATATTAGGGCTCTACCGGCCAGCCGCATTCGGCCGGATTTATGAAGTGAAATCCTGTCGGAGCCAGATTTTTAAAAATGGCCGGATTCGGGATTTGCTGGAGCCGGAGCCGAACTCCGGTACACCCCTCATTAAGTATAACCTGAACAGATAAAACTGAATTCCATACAAACTAAGTAGAAGCTAGTCACAAAGGAGAATTTAACGCTAGTCACAAAGGAGAATTTAACGCTAGTCACAAAGGAGAATTTAATCCTTTTCTATGATATTGGCAACTGACAGACACTCATGCCACACTTCTATTTGCATCATAGAATTTTAACTTTGTCTTTGTAAAACAAGATTTGTTTAGTGTGAATTATCTGCACTTGATCAACATTTTACCAAATTTTTGATATTTTATTTAGGTTCACACTTCCACAGGATGTTGCAATTTGGAAAAAACAAAGGACAACAATTGTGCACGCCTCTGATCTTAGTGGTAATGTTTGTATGACGAAACCCAATATTCCAATCATGTTACGAACAAAAAAACTGGTTTCAGTTCAAACAAATTTTTAAGAGCTTAGAGCGTTTGGTATTAATTTAAAGAACCTTGTACATAAGGTAAATATGCTTTTTATTAAATATAATTTCAAATAATAAGAATGAGAAATTTTGTATCTTCACTGATTAATCAACTGAGAAAAGAAAGTGAAGAACAACGCACAGGCACAGGCCCATTCCTAGAATTTTCATAACCGCTATTTTCCCGAACGAATTGCGAACAGCACTTGACAAGTGTAAGCCAGCGAATTTCCCATGCCCGGAGAAAGTCATCAACGTTCAAGACAGCAAGGTTAAACTGTTGTACTTTAGCAATAGAACTTGGCTACAGGAACATTGCCAAAGGTGTGGCACAAAGCCACAATAAACTCGACTCCTCAAGTCGAACACCCCGCCACCTAGCGGTCAATTTGCCACATGTTATGTAGGGTAAGGTAGCTGGACCAAAAAGTTCAGCTACTCAACAAATTACGGAAATCATGCGTTTATGCTAAACTGACCCCGGTAAATAAATTCGTGAGTACAATTATTTGGGGAGTCTACTCAAGATTACTCATTAAAACAATCTCAGTCACTTTAGTGGAGTCATTGACTACAGTTTGGGAGCAGAGTGACCCTCGAGGGTTGGGTACGAGCAGAGTGACCCTCGAGGGTTGGGTACGAACAGAGTGACCCTCGAGGGTAGGGATGAATACAAAACCAAGCTCTGCTTTATGACTTTATGTATGAGGGTGTAAAGTACTACACCCATGTCAATCTTTGATCCCATGTCAATCTTTGAGCCCATGTCAATCTTTGAGCCCATGGCGCTAAGTCGAGAAAAAGCAATCATGACCTCAGTGAAACTATACCGTCTGTTGGAGCCTCACGAGCCTGCACCAATTATATCGTATGTTGGAGCCTCACGAGCCTGCGCCAACTATACCGTATGTTGGAGCCTCACGAGCCTGCGCCAACTATACCGTATGTTGGAGCCTCACGAGCCTGCACCAATTATATCGTACGTTGGAGCCTCACGAGCCTGCACCAATTATACCGTCTGTTGGAGCCTCACGAGCCTGCAACAATTATATCGTACGTTGGAGCCTCACGAGCCTGCGCCAACTATACCGTCTGTTGGAGCCTCGCGAGCCTCTACCAATTAAACCGTATGTTGGAGCCTCACGAGCCTGCACCAACTATACCGTATGTTGGAGCCTCACGAGCCTGCACCAACTATACCGTATGTTGGAGCCTCACGAGCCTGCACCAACTATACCGTCTGTTGGAGCCTAACGAGCCTGCAACAACTAACAGGAATAATGCATGAAGAGGACAAGACTGAAAAAAACTCCTTCTAGAATGCTGTCAACGAACTAGAGGATTAAGTCCCCATACACAGTGATAGGGAGTGGTAGGGAGTGGTAGGGAGTGGTATGGAGTGGTATGGAGTGGTAGGGAGTGGTAGGGAGTGGTAGGGAGTGGTGTACTGATTGAACACCCCCAATAACTTGGAGCTATCTGGCCCGTGTGGAGCAACGGAGACGAGCCATGACTCTAAGCTTGGGTCTGTAGAAGTATGCCGACGTCTAGCGAAGAGAAACGCCTTTGCAACAGTAGTTGCCGTTACCAACTCTAGACTCTTTCTGGAAGCCTTGCGTCGATCTTCTCTGGAGGCAAATTCGGTCAAGGTCATTTTGGAGGAAGAAAGTTGCATTCCAGTACGCAGCGGCAGAGTAAAAATACAGTTTATCATTGGGAACGTCACTGTGCAGTAAGTAGCTTGTCAGGACCGATTTGTTGGCGAGAGAAGATGTTGGTCAGCCACAACCCGATCGTCCGATGACCCAACTGTAGCCCGATTAAATTTTTGTTGTTGTTGAGAGAAATGGCTACAGGGATGGTCATATGAGGGCACGGCCAGAAAAGTTTATATGTACATGATGCAACCCACGGCCAGGAAAGTTTATATGTACATGATGCAACCCACGGCCAGGAAAGTTTATATGTACATGATGTAACCCACGGCCAGGAAAGTTTATATGTACATGATGTAACCGAGTAAAAGCGAAATCAGGTGGGCAATACAACGACCGTAACACTCAGACAGACGTCACCCAGATGAGGACTGAGATTAGACCAGATGACTGAGATTAGACCAGATGAGGAATGAGATTAGACCAGATGAGGACTGAGATTAGTTCTAACACTGAGTTACTTGCATGGACTTGACATATCTGCTGCAGAATATGGTGAGATACAAGGAGGAGGCGGTTGTTTTCTTTGTGCCCAGTGGTGGCCGGAACACGTTGATTCCAATAACTGTGGTAAAACATCTCCACACAATTCCTCCACACAATTCCTCCACACAATTCCTCCACACAATTCCTCCACACAATTCCTCCTTGATGAGACTCGCAATTAAAATCATAAGCCGGGGCATTTACGTTTAAATAACTCAACTCACAAAGAGAATATCAGATATTTCGTATTTTACTGATAGACTTAGTTTCACTTAATGCTAATTTGGGGCTAAATAAAAAAGCCATAATTTGTAATGAAGATTCGTATTATAAAATGTTATTAATATATTGAATAAAAGATCCCACAGAATGTTTCCCTTTAATATGCTGAGTCATGCCCCCTCAGGCCCCCCCCCCTAAACTTCATAGTTCGTGACTATACGTGATAGTTCGTGACTATACGTGATAGTTCGTGACTATACGTGATAGTTCGTTACTATACGTGATAATTCCAAAGTATTTTAAAACAAAATTAGAAAACTAAAACACTATAGGTGCTATAATAACATGCTACTTGCGCTCTAAAAGATTTTATCAAATAAAACATTCTTCGAATTTTAATTAAATTAGTCTTTGTTGTCATAATCCTTCTACAAATTTCAGATGACTCTTTCACAATTTGACATTACGAGTATTTAACCAATAATTTTTTAAAAATAAAAATGATTAAACATTTTTGAACCATATCATTGTGTTCGTATTGAAAACAAATCAAGGAACATCGAACATTAGAGGGAACATTGTTTGGCGCTAACAACCTTGTTCAAAGACAAATACAAACATGTTTGCCCTAACAACCGGGCAGTCTTGACCAATGTTCACATACAGTCTTGACCAATGTTCACATACAGTCTTGACCAATGTTCACATACAGTCTTGACCAATGTTCACATAGTCTTGACCAATGTTCACATAAAGTCTTGACCAATGTTCACATACAGTCTTGACCAATGTTCACATAAAGTCTTGACCAATGTTCACATACAGTCTTGACCAATTTTCACATACAGTCTTGACCAATTTTCACATACAGTCTTGACCAATGTTCACATAGTCTTGACCAATGTTCACATAAAGTCTTGACCAATGTTCACATACAGTCTTGACCAATGTTCACATAAAGTCTTGACCAATGTTCACATACAGTCTTAACCAATGTTCACATACAGTCTTGACCAATGTTCACATACATTCTTGACCAATGTTCACATACAGTCTTGACCAATGTTCACATACAGTCTTGACTAATGTTCACATAGTCTTGACCAATGTTCACATACAGTCTTGACCAATGTTCACTAACAGTCTTGACCAATGTTCACATACAGTCTTGACCAATGTTCACATACAGTCTTGACCAATGTTCACATACAGTCTTGACCAATGTTCACATACATTCTTGACCAATGTTCACATACAGTCTTGACCAATGTTCACATACAGTCTTGACCAATGTTCACATAGTCTTGACCAATGTTCACATACAGTCTTGACCAATGTTCACATACAGTCTTGACCAATGTTCACATACAAGTAAGTTTAATTTGAAAACTTCCTATTGAAAAGGCAACTACATTACTATATCACTAAACATGACTGTTACATTACTATATCACTTAAGATGACTGTTACATTACTATATCACTAAAGATGACTGCTACATTACTATATCACTAAAGATGACTGTTACATTACTATATCACTAAAGATGACTGTTACATTACTATATCACTAAAGATGACTGCTACATTACTATATCACTAAAGATGACTGTTACATTACTATATCACTAAAGATGACTGTTACATTACTATATCACTAAAGATGACTGTTACATTACTATACCACTAAAGATGACTGTTACATTACTATATCACTAAAGATGACTGTTACATTACTATATCACTAAAGATGACTGTTACATTACTATATCACTAAAGATGACTGTTACATTACTATATCACTAAAGATGACTTTTACATTACTATATCACTAAAGATGACTGTTACATTACTATATCACTAGAGATGACTGTTACATTACTATATCACTAAAGATGAATGTTACATTACTATATCACTAAAGATGACTGTTTCTTAAAAATGTCTTAAAAATTGTTTTTAACGATGTCAGAAAGCACCGAGATTTTTGCAGCTGTTGTGTTGGATGACGTCATTCCCATGTGAATGTGTAACACAATCTAAACCATTGGGAATGTCCGATAAAGTTTCAAAGATGATAAAAAAACTGCTGTGTTTTTACTGTTATGGTCTACGGGTTTAAGTATAGTAAAAACAAAAAAACTTGAAAACCTTATACACCAGAATTCTACAAGATATAAAGAAACGCTGTAACAAGCATCACAGCTTTGTCCTCGATCTGCTGAATGACGTCATCTCCGACGAGAGTACTAAAGTTTTCAAACCTCGTCAGACATCTTGTTCTGAATGGCAAACAAGACAGCTAATTTCGACTACATAATTCTGAGGTTAAAACAAACAAACCCGATTGAGAACGGTAATAGGGCCACTATTGAGATATTCTTCAACGTACTGCCCCACGCAAATAAAAAAAATGATGTTCCTTACTTTGTAACATTTCTCTAAGATACATCACACTTGTTCCTCAAAATACAGAGAATTATTGATGGCCACTAAATCCTTTTGTTATCGTCACAAAGTTCATACATTTCTCTAAGTTGTTTTATTTTTAGAAATGTATTCCTACCTTTTTCTCTAGAACTCGCAGCCCTAAAAAAAAACATATACCACATAAATACTCACAGCTTTAAGACCAATGTCAAAATTTTAAAGCGTATAAAAATAAAGTCTTTCCTAGCCGACCTATGCTGTTCTCCAAACTCTAATGATAAATTAATATGATTCTTTTGCAGCCAAGAAACGAAACTATGCAGCTCTCCGCCATTCTCCTCTGTGTACTGTTTACACATTCTATTTACAGACAAACTTTTGATAACCTATTTTTTTAATTTAAGAAAATATATTCTGAAAATATTTAATTTCACAAAGAATATCACATCTATAATTTAAAAACCAAAGCCACAAGATCATGTTGCAATGTTTGTGTTAGTCATCTCACAATGACATCATCATTGGTGATTTAAGACAGCTTCTATAGAGTTGTCTTCATGGCAGTCAATTATAACGAGAAAGCTCAAACATTGTCAATTTTAAAACTGCTGAAACAATTAAACATTTCGTCCGGTGAAAACACGAGTAGGCGTAATGGTCAGGCTCACCATGGTGACCAACTATCGTGACGTCACATCTCTTGGACCATGATAAAAATAATGACAAGAAGACCTACTTGTGACTCCCCGTCTTTTGAGCATCAGGTAATCATCACCATCAGAACTTGCAGAATCTGCCAGGTCTTGTCCAATGTCCAGTCTGTATTAGGAAGAGAACAACACAACATGTCAACAAATGTACTTCAAATATAAATCGTTGCTACATCTATTGTCAAACACCATGGCTCCCACTTTCAACAAATACGTCATTAAAAAGATTGTTTAGTCAGCGAGCGTCTGATGGGTATTTTATCTTATTTCTCCCCCTGCACTGAAATTGTTTAATCAAATACACGGAATATCCTTGCAAAATATAACGATATAAATCTTTTCCCATGTCTTAAGTGTCCCCATTGTTTTTAACGAGTTGATTCCATCAGTTTTTAAACATCACATAAAAAGAAACATAAGACGTACAGAAACACAACTTAAAATTCATGTCGTTCAATTCAGTTTGTTTATTAAATGTGGATATTTACCTGTAATTGTCCTGATCATTTGGTAATTGAAAATCTGTTGACTCGTCCAAAATAGACTTGAGAATGTTGGACAGAATCATGCTCTTGACCATATTTTCATCTATAAACAAACATTGACAATACAATTTTTGATAAAAAATATAATTATCAAACAGAAAACAACAACGATAAAACTATATTACATTATTTCTTATTAACTTAAAGTTATATAGAACTATATTACATTATTTCTTATTAACTTAAAGTTATATAGAACTATATTACATTATTTCTTATTAACTTAAAGTTATATAAAACTATATTACATTATTTCTTATTAACTTAAAGTTATATAGAACTATATTACATTATTTCTTATTAACTTAAAGTTATATAGAACTATATTACATTATTTCTTATTAACTTAAAGTTATATAAAACTATATTACATTATTTCTTATTAACTTAAAGTTATATAAAACTATATTACATTATTTCTTATTAACTTAAAGTTATATAGAACTATATTACATTATTTCTTATTAACTTAAAGTTATATAGAACTATATTACATTATTTCTTATTAAACTTAAAGTTATATAGAACTATATTACATTATTTCTTATTAACTTAAAGTTATATAGAACTATATTACATTATTTCTTATTAACTTAAAGTTATATAGAACTATATTACATTATTTCTTATTAACTTAAAGTTATATAGAACTATATTACATTATTTCTTATTAACTTAAAGTTATATAGAACTATATTACATTATTTCTTATTAACTTAAAGTTATATAGAACTATATTACATTATTTCTTATTAACTTAAAGTTATATAGAACTATATTACATTATTTCTTATTAACTTAAAGTTATATAAAACTATATTACATTATTTCTTATTAACTTAAAGTTATATAGAACTATATTACATTATTTCTTATTAACTTAAAGTTATATAAAACTATATTACATTATTTCTTATTAACTTAAAGTTATATAAAACTATATTACATTATTTCTTATTAACTTAAAGTTATATAGAACTATATTACATTATTTCTTATTAACTTAAAGTTATATAAAACTATATTACATTATTTCTTATTAACTTAAAGTTATATAGAACTATATTACATTATTTCTTATTAACTTAAAGTTATATAAAACTATATTACATTATTTCTTATTAACTTAAAGTTATATAAAACTATATTACATTATTTCTTATTAACTTAAAGTTATATAGAACTATATTACATTATTTCTTATTAACTTAAAGTTATATAGAACTATATTACATTATTTCTTATTAACTTAAAGTTATATAGAACTATATTACATTATTTCTTATTAACTTAAAGTTATATAGAACTATATTACATTATTTCTTATTAACTTAAAGTTATATAGAACTATATTACATTATTTCTTATTAACTTAAAGTTATATAGAACTATATTACATTATTTCTTATTAACTTAAAGTTATATAGAACTATATTACATTATTTCTTATTAACTTAAAGTTATATAGAACTATATTACATTATTTCTTATTAACTTAAAGTTATATAGAACTATATTACATTATTTCTTATTAACTTAAAGTTATATAGAACTATATTACATTATTTCTTATTAACTTAAAGTTATATAGAACTATATTACATTATTTCTTATTAACTTAAAGTTATATAGAACTATATTACATTATTTCTTATTAACTTAAAGTTATATAGAACTATATTACATTATTTCTTATTAACTTAAAGTTATATAGAACTATATTACATTATTTCTTATTAACTTAAAGTTATATAGAACTATATTACATTATTTCTTATTAACTTAAAGTTATATAGAACTATATTACATTATTTCTTATTAACTTAAAGTTATATAGAACTATATTACATTATTTCTTATTAACTTAAAGTTATATAGAACTATATTACATTATTTCTTATTAACTTAAAGTTATATAGAACTATATTACATTATTTCTTATTAACTTAAAGTTATATAGAACTATATTACATTATTTCTTATTAACTTAAAGTTATATAGAACTATATTACATTATTTCTTATTAACTTAAAGTTATATAAAACTATATTACATTATTTCTTATTAACTTAAAGTTATATAAAACTATATTACATTATTTCTTATTAACTTAAAGTTATACACAACACAGTTTTATACAATTTGACCTACTTAATATTTTAAAACCGTAATAAATCATCACTGCTTTTATAGAAGAATTTATCCTAGGCTTAACCAAATTTTCCCACTAAAGTGAAGGTGATATATTTTCCCACTGAAGTGAAGGTGATATATTTTCCCACTAAAGTGAAGGTGACATATTTTCCCACTAAAGTGAAGGTGACATATTTTCCCACTAAAGTGAAGGTGACATATATTCCCACTAAAGTGAAGGTGACATATTTTCCCACTAAAGTGAAGGTGACATATTTCCCACTAAAGTGAAGGTGATATATTTTCCCACTAAAGTGAAGGTGACATATTTTCCCACTAAAGTGAAGGTGACATATTTTCCCACTAAAGTGAAGGTGACATATTTTCCCACTAAAGTGAAGGTGACATATTTTCCCACTAAAGTGAAGGTGACATATTTTCCCACTAAAGTGAAGGTGACATATTTCCCACTAAAGTGAAGGTGATATATTTTCCCACTAAAGTGAAGGTGACATATTTTCCCACTAAAGTGAAGGTGACATATTTTCCCACTAAAGTGAAGGTGACATATTTTCCCACTAAAGTGAAGGTAACATATTTTCCCACTAAAGTGAAGGTGACATATTTTCCCACTAAAGTGAAGGTGACATATTTTCCCACTAAAGTGAAGGTAACATATTTTCCCACTAAAGTGAAGGTGACATATTTTCCCACTAAAGTAAAGGTGACATATTTTCCCACTAAAGTGAAGGTGACATATTTTCCCACTAAAGTGAAGGTGACATATTTTCCCACTAAAGTGAAGGTGACATAATTTCCCACTAAAGTGAAGGTGACATATTTTCCCACTAAAGTGAAGGTAACATATTTTCCCACTAAAGTGAAGGTGACATATTTTCCCACTAAAGTGAAGGTGACATATTTTCCCACTAAAGTGAAGGTGACATATTTTCCCACTAAAGTGAAGGTGACATATTTCCCCACTAAAGTGAAGGTGACATATTTTCCCACTAAAGTGAAGGTGACATATATTCCCACTAAAGTGAAGGTGACATATTTTCCCACTAAAGTGAAGGTGACATATATTCCCACTAAAGTGAAGGTGACATATTTTCCCACTAAAGTGAAGGTGACATATATTCCCACTAAAGTGAAGGTGACATATTTTCCCACTAAAGTGAAGGTGACATATTTCCCACTAAAGTGAAGGAGACATATTTTCCCACTAAAATGAAGGTGACAAATCTTACCAATGACACCAGGTTGTGTTCTTTTGGCACTTGGCGGCTTTCTGGAAGGCGTGATGACGAAAGATTTAAAAGAACAAAATATTTGGTTTAAAGATAAAAAAGTAATAAAAACTCGAATGAGTATTTAAACGCAATTTCCAACAAAGAATTTCCAATTTTTATATTCAAGGGAAATCATTCTAGATTACATTAAAAGTCGATTCAAATCAGTGATTCTGAAAGTAAACAAAAAATGGCGTCATATCCCCTCACACTACATCACACCAAGAATGTGTCAATATAATGCTCACCACGCAACAATCTAATATAAGCAATCACAAAGCGGGAAAACCTATAACTATCATTCTAGATTACATTAAAAGTCATTTCAAATTCATAATTTTGAAACAAAACCAAAAATTTCTTTAAAAAATTGATTATAAAATTACGGGATTCCAACAAAGGCATGCATTTTCAATATTCTTTAACCAACATTGTTCTAAATATTATTAGCTATTGTGTGACGTTTGTTTCAACCCGATAGATGTTATGGTTGGTGAGAAATTGACAAAATACTGATATTTTTTCGTTTAAAAAAACAAACAAAATTTCCAGGAAATCCAGTAAACTATTTCGGTTATTTTGTTTTGGCCGTTGCACATCCTTGGGACCTCCTTAGCATATGAAGTGCTCAAGGGAAGAAACGGCTATGTCACATTTTTGTGCTTTATTGAGATATTCAAATTTAAAAGTTCAAAATTATATAGATTTCTTAGAAATGAACTAAATAGATTTGAAATTTTAATAGGGTCAGGGACATAGTTTTTTCATAAAACCTAATTCAGAGCATTCAATTTTTAATCCTCTATCAGATACAACGGTTAACTACAAAATTTCAAAAATGTCACATAGCCGTTTCTTCCCTTGTGGTCTTCATATATTTGCAAAGCACCTGAACCCTCTATCTGGTATGGTTCAGGAGGAGTTGTATTGTTAAGCTTGACAGACATTTCGAATTTATAAACGCAATTTTTCCTAGGGAAATTGCGTTACAAAAATTTTGTCCAAAAAACAACACTTGCTTGAAATTACTCCTTCGATATTCGGAGACAGATTTGTTGAATGATTTTTAATTTAAAAAAATGTTTAACAGAAATCATTTGGATCTTTCAATTTTCTAAATCCAAATAAGAAATAGTTGCTAAATGTCAAATAATGGCAAATTGTTTGCGACAGATCAAATAATGGATATTTATTTGCGATTCTGCTGCTAACGTTCAAATAATGACTATTTGTTGTCACATCATAGAAATGAGTTACTGATGCCATTTATTATTGTTAGCATATCCTAAACTTGTCCATTTTTGAATATTGTTTAACGGATTAAATAGACTGTAGCTATGTTTATTGATCCCTTTACATGGCAAGTATATAGTAACATTTGACAAGACGTAATTAGAATAAAGGTGGCTGGATAGCGAAGTCAATAGTGCGCTCGCCTCACAAGCTGAGGGGCGTGGGCTCGAGCCCAAGTTAAAAGTTTTGATGAATGACTAACGCTAAGAAAGTCCTCCGCTGACCTGGAGAGGAGGTGGGCGCACCAAGGTCTACCAAGCCCCGAGATTGTTCTAATGTAAACATTAGAACCCCCTACGACCTCGAAAAATGGTTATGGGACTACAAAAAAAAATATTAAAAAAAAATAAATAAAAAAAAATTTAAAAAAAAATATATATATATTTGGTAACATTTGACAAGACATAATTAGAATAAATATAAGGTAACATTTGACAAGCCATAATTAGAATAAATATATGGTAACATTTGACAAGACATACTTAGAATAAATTTGTCAAAATTATAGTATGGTTTATTTCACTATGTATGAAAAAAAGCCCAAGATTTTAATATTAACATCTATTCTAATATTACCATCTATTTTAATATTAACATCTATTTTAATATTACCATCTATTTTAATATTACCATCTATTACCATCTATTTTAATATTACCATCTATTTTAATAGTAACATCTATTTTAATATTAACATATATTTAATGATAACATCTATTTTAATATTAACAACTATTTTAATATTACCATCTATTTTAATATTACCATCTATTTTAATATTGACATCTATTTCTGCACTGTTGAAACGAAATTGGTGTATTTTACTTACGTAGGTGGGTGGTTACAACAAAGCAGTCCGCCTGTAAATGACACGGGGATAAAAGAGTTGAAGATACACGTGATTAAACAATGTGAATGACAGCTTAAGTCTCGTTTCACAAATATGTAACAAATATGTAATACAATTCAGAACGATCGAGAAACTATGTTGTCAATCTGAATTGTTCTCTACGCAACATTTCCAACTTCCACCACAAACTCCGTGATAACAAACATTAAATATTAGTTTAATTTTAATTATTACAATTTAAAAAAAATTTGATTTAGGGTTTAAATTTATGTCGGAATGGGACATTGGATGTAAATACATATTAAGGATATACTTCTTTATTTACATTTTAAAATTCTTTATATTAACTCGTGGTGTCTGGTTGCTTGCTTGCTTGTCTGTCGCCAAAACTTTGGATCGATTTTTAAGCCATTTCCTCGTAAGCTAGCGATCTGAAATTTTGCAGGCAGACTCGTGCCGATGATATAAAGCATATCAAAATTTCAGATCGATCGCATGTACCGTAATTAAATTAATTGTTGAATTTTTAGATTATTTTATTTTTCTCTATATATCATGTTATTTTTTGAGATAGAGTGTCGCGGTGCGTATTATATTGAACAACCTTTCTGTCGCGCAATAAGGTGCGTATTTTATTGACAACACTTTTTATAAACATATTCCTGATCGCTGCGCATTATATTAAACATGTTTTACAACACAATTGCAATTGTGTATTTTTGGATGGTCTTGCGCTGCGTATTATAATGAACATTCTTTTAGTTACTTCTCGTACATATAGGATTTATAGTAAAAAAAACTTATTTTTTTACAGTTTGTATTTTTTTATTTAAAGATTAATTTTCAATATTTCAAAAAAAATTAAAAAATCATGGCTTCCAGACAAAATAACAAATAGATTGTGGCTATGATGCAACATACCAAACATAATTTGTAATAGATTGTCAAAAGTCATAGTTATTGTTAGTTTTTTCTTACTTAAAAATTTTTTTTTGCAATATCATTAAAATAATAAAAGTTATAATGGAGGTTTTCTTCTTATGTGGATTATCTTAACTTGTGGGATTCTCTTAACTTGTGGGATTATCTTAACTTTTGGGATTATCTTAACTTGTGGGATTATCTTAACCTGTGGGATCATCTTAACCTGTGGGATCATCTTAACTTGTGGGATCATCTTAACTTGTGGGATTATCTTAACTTGTGGGATTATCTTAACCTGTGGGATTATCTTAACTTGTGGGATTATCTTAACCTGTGGGATCATCTTACCAAATCCGAAACGTTTATCCTCTTCACTATCATCTTCTTCATTGAAATTTGACGTCTGATAGATGTTTTGCCGAACTGCTAGATAGAGATTTATCAATGAATATACCAGATGAGTATCTAATGATGTTAATAGAGATTTATCAATGAATAGACCAGGTGAGTATCTAATGATGTTAATAGAGATTTATCAATGAATAGACCAGGTGAGTATCTAATGATGTTAATAGAGATTTATCAATGAATATACCAGATGAGTATCTAATGATGTTAATAGAGATTTATCAATGAATAGACCAGGTGAGTATCTAATGATGTTTACAGAGATTTATCAATGAATAGACCAGGTGAGTATCTAATGATGTTTACAGAGATTTATCAATGAATAGACCAGATGAGTATCTAATAATGTTAATAGAGATTTATCAATGAATATACCAGATGAGTATCTAATGATGTTAATAGAGATTTATCAATGAATAGACCAGGTGAGTATCTAATGATGTTTACAGAGATTTATCAATGAATAGAACAGGGGAATATATAATTATGACAACATCTTTCAAGAACAACCACGTTGGTTGAGATATTGTGAATAAAAAATTCTTCTTAAGCTATTCAAACAAGCAGTACGTTATATTGAATACATAAACAATTCTCTTATTGAGGTATTGAAATAATTCTGTTAATAAGGTATTCAAACAATTCTTTTATAAGGTATTCAAACAATTCTTTTATTAAGGTATTCAAACAATTTTTTATAACGGTATTTAAAAAAATTCTTTTATTAAGGTATTCAAACAATTCTTTTATTAAGGTATTCAAACAATTCTTTTATTAAGCTATTCAAACAATTCTTTTATCAAGCTATTAAAACAATTATTTTATTAGCTATTCAAACAATTCTTTTATTACTGTATTCAAACAATTCTTTTATTAAGGTATTCAAACAATTCTTTTATTAAGCTATTCAAACAATTCTTTTATTAAGCTATTAAAACAATTCTTTTATAAGCTATTCAAACAATTCTTTTATTAAGCTATTCAAACAAGCAGCACTTTATATTGACTACATAAACAATTCTTTTATTAATATATTCAAACAATTCTTTTAATAAGCTATTCAAACAATTCTTTTATTAAGCTATTCAAACAATTCTTTTATTAAGCTATTAAAACAATTCTTTTATTAAGCTATTCAAACAATTCTTTTATTAAGCTATTCAAACAATTCTTTTATTAAGCTATTCAAACAATCATCACTTTATATTGACTACATAAACAATTCTTTTATTAATATATTCAAACAATTCTTTTAATAAGCTATTCAAACAAATCTTTTATTAAGCTATTCAAACAAATCTTTTATTAAGCTATTCAAACAAATCTTTTATTAAGCTATTTAAACAATTCTTTTATTAAGCTATTCAAACAATCATCACTTTATATTGACTACATAGCCCAAGCTCTTACAAGACATTATAAAATGTGGTTAGAGGGAATATTAATTAGTGTAAGGTAACAAATGACCTCCTACTCGCACTAGACAGTGGGAAAATCTCTATATTGGTCCTCTTAGATCTTAGTGCTGCTTTTGACACCGCTGACCATCAAACATTGCTAAAAACCCTGCAAAATTATTTTTGAATTTCTGGCTCAGCTTTGGCTTGGTTTCAATCGTACTTATCAAACAGATGACATGTGGTATCAGTAGATGGCTGTATCTCTCACAGAGCTGACTTGGTTTATGGTGTGCCTCAAGGCTCCGTTTTGGGTCCGATACTTTTCGTGCTGTATACAAGGCCACTACTTCTACTGCTCGAAAAGCATTCAGTTAAAAGCCAATCATTTGCAGATGATACTCAGCTTTACACTCACACTGATCCATCTGATATTGACGTCACTGTCAAATCGATGCAAGAGTGCATTGGTGAGGTAAAGTCTTGAATGACTTTCAGCAAGTTCAAACTGAATGATGACAAGACAGAAGCACTCCTATTCTGCAACAATAAATCACGCGGTACTTTGTGTCTTCCGAATTCTATTCAGGTGGCTAGTTCTGATATACTGTTCAAAACATCGACTAGAAATCTTGGCTACATTATTACTGACAACATGTCTACCAACAACTTCATCAATCACATCTGTCACTCTGCTTACACTGCCCTTTATCAGATCAGCTCAATCCGTTATTATTTAACAGTTAGTGCCACAAAAACTCTAGTCTGTGCTCTTCTACTAGCTCGTATGGATTAATGCAATTCTCTTCTACCAGGTGCGCCAAAACAATGCATCGAAAAACTACCTTAATTTCAAAATTCAGCTGCCAGATTAGTTCTAAAGGCAAAAAAACATGACCATGTTACTCCGCTACTTTACTCACTTCATTGGCTACCTATACAAGCCCGAAATGACTGGCCGTTCTCTGTCACAACTTCTTTGCTGACTCATGCCCTTCCTATCTTACTGAGCTTCTGTTGGTCTACTCACCAAGTCGTCAGCTGCACTCTTCTGCAGAAACGTGCATTCTCTGTGTTCCTAAGACACGAACTAAAACATTGGGCGAAAGGTCATTCTCCTTTTGTGCAGCCAAACAAGGGAATTCTCTACCATTACAAATCCGGAATATATCATCTATCAAATCCTTGAAACTGCACTTAAGACACATCTTTTCAAAATTTATTTTCAAAATTAAAGAAACCACATTTCTTTTTAATGATTAACGTAGCTTATGTGTAACATACTGCCATTTATGTGGTTATTATGATAAGAATGCTTATTTAAATTAATATATGTTTATTATTATCTCCTTGTAAAGCGCAGTGAGTCCGGGCCTTGCTGGGATACAGCGCTATAAAAATTATCAATTTATTATTATTATTATTACTAAATAAAATCTGCACGAGGTATTTGATCTCATTTTTGCAGAATTATTTCTCTGATTTTTTAAATATATTTAGAAGTTTTAAACCAGAGCTAGAGACTAACGCAAAACTGATTACTTTGGCTTGTCTACAGTAATATGTAACTGATTACTTTGGCTTGTCTACAGTAATATGTAACTGATTACTTTGGTTTGTCTACAGTAATATGTAACTGATTACTTTGGCTTGTCTACAGTAATATGTAACTGATTACTTTGGCTTGTCTACAGTAATATGTAACTGATTACTTTGGTTTGTCTACAGTAATATGTAACTGATTAATTTGGCTGGTCTACAGTAATATGTAACTGATTACTTTGGCTGGTCTACAGTAATATGTAACTGATTACTTTGGCTTGTCTACAGTAATATGTAACTGATTTCTTTGGCTGGTCTACAGTAATATGTAACTGATTACTTTGGCGGGTCGACAGTAATATGTAACTGATTACTTTCGATGGTCTACAGTAATATGTAATTGATTACTTTGGTTGGTCTACAGTAATATGTAACTGATTACTTTGGCTGGTCTACATAAAATGTAACTGATGACTTTGTCTGGTCTACAGTAATATGCAACTGATTACTTTGGCTTGTCTACAGAAATATGTAACTGATTACTTTGGCTGGTCTACAGTAATATGTAACTGATTACTTTGGCTGGTCTACAGTAATATGTACCTGATTACTTTGGCTGGTCTACAATAATATGTAACTGATTACTTTGGCTGGTCTACAGTAATATGTAACTGATTACTTTGGCTGGTCTACAGTAATATGTAACTGATTACTTTAACTGGTCTACAGTAATATGTAACTGATTACTTTGGCTGGTCAACAGTAATATGTAACTGATTACTTTGGCTTGTCTACAGTAATATGTAAACTACTTTAGCTTGTCTACAGTAATATGTAATTGATTACTTTGGCTGGTCTACAGTAATATGTAACTGATTACTTTGGCTTGTCTACATTTATATGTAAACTACTTTAGCTTGTCTACAGTAATATGTAACTGATTACTTTGGCTGGTCTACAGTAATATGTAACTGATTACTTTGACTTGTCTACATTTATATGTAAACTACATTGGCTTGTCTACAGTAATATGTAACTGATTACTTTGGCTGGTCTTCTGTAATACGTAACTGATTACTTTGGCTGGTCTACAGTAATATGTATCTGATTACTTTGGCTGGTCTACATTAATATGTAACTGATTACTTTGGCTGGTCTACAGTAATATGTAAATGATTACTTTGTCTGGTCTACAGTAATATGTAACTGATTACTTTGGCTGGTCTACAGAAATATGTAACTGATTACTTTGGCTGGTCTACAGTAATATGTAACTGACTACTTTGGCTGGTCTACAGTAATATGTAACTGATTACATTGGCTGGTCTACAGTAATATGTAACTGATTACTTTGGCTGGTCTACAGTAATTTGTAACTGATTACTTTGGCTGGTCTACAGTAATATGTAACTGATTACTTTGGCTGGTCTACAGTAATATGTAACTGATTACTTAGGCTGGTCTACAGTAATATGTAACTGATTACTTTGGCTGGTCTATAGTAATATGTAACTGATTACTTTGGCTGGTCTACAGTAATATGTAACTGATTACTTTGGCTGGTCTACAGTAATATGTAACTGATTACTTTGGCTGGTCTACAGTAATTTGTAACTGATTACTTTGGCTGGTTTACAGTAATATGTAACCGATTACTTTGGCTGGTCTACAGTAATATGTAACTGATTACTTTGGCTGGTCTACAGTAATATGTAACTGATTACTTTGGCTGGTCTACAGTAATATGTACCTGACTACTTTGGCTGGTCTACAGTAATATGTAACTGATTACTTTGGCTGGTCTACAGTAATATGTAACTGATTACTTTGGCTGGTCTACAGTAATATGTAACTGATTACTTTGGCTGGTTTACAGTAATATGCAACTGATTACTTTGACTGGTTTACAGTAATATGTAACTGCTTACTTTGGCTGGTCTACAGTTATATGCAACTGATTACTTTGACTGGTTTACAGTAATATGTAACTGATTACTTTGGCTGGTCTACAGTAATATGTACCCGACTACTTTGGCTGGTCTACGGTAATATGTAACTGATTACTTTGGCTTGTCTACAGTAATATGTAACTGATTACTTTGGCTGGTCTACAGTAATATGTAACTGATTACTTTGGCTGGTCTACAGCAATATGTAACTGATTACTTTGGCTGGTCTACATAAAATGTAACTGATTACTTTGGCTGGTCTACAGTAATATGTAACTGATTACTTTGGCTTGTCTACAGAAATATGTAACTGATTACTTTGGCTGGTCTACAGTAATATGTAACTGATTACTTTGGCTGGTCTACAGTAATATGTAACTGATTACTTTGACTGGTCTACAATAATAATTAACTGATTACTTTGGCTGGTCTACAGTAATATGTAACTGATAACTTTGGCTGGTCTACAGTAATATGTAACTGATTACTTTAACTGGTCTACAGTAATATGTAACTGATTACTTTGGCTGGTCAACAGTAATATGTAACTGATTACTTTGGCTGGTCTACAGTAACATGTAACTGATTACTTTGGCTGGTCTACAGTAGTATGTAACTGATTACTTTGGCTTGTCTACAGTAATATGTAACTGATTACTTTGGCTGGTCTACAGTAATATGTTACTGATTACTTTGGCTGGTCTACAGTAATATGTAACTGATTACTTTGGCTGGCCTACAGTAATATGTACTTGTTTACTTTGGCTGGTCTACGGTAATATGTAACTGATTACTTTGGCTGGTCTACGGTAATATGTAACTGATTACTTTGGCTGGTCTACGGTAATATGTAACTGATTACTTTGGCTGGTCTACGGTAATATGTAACTGATTACTTTGGCTTGTCTACAGTAATATGTAACTGATTACTTTGGCTGGTCTACAGTAATATGTAACTGATTACTTTGGCTGGTCTGCAGTAATATGTAACTGATTACTTTGGCTGGTCTACAGTAATATGTAACTGATTACTTTGGCTGGTCTAAAGCAATATGTAACTGATTACTTTGGCTGGTCTACAGTAATATGTAACTGATTACTTTGGCTGGTCTACAGTAATATGTAACTGATTACTTTGGCTGGTCTACAGTAATATGTAGCTGATTACTTTGGCTGGTCTACAGTAATATGTAGCTGCTTACTTTGGCTGGTCTTCAGTAATATGTAGCTGATTACTTTGGCTGGTCTACAGTAATACGTAGCTGATTACTTTGGCTGGTCTACAGTAATATGTAGCTGATTACTATGGCTGGTCTACAGTAATATGTAGCTGATTACTTTGGCTGGTCTACAGTAATATGTAACTGATTACTTTGGCTGGTCTACAGTAATATGTAGCTGATTACTTTGGCTGGTCTACAGTAATATGTAGCTGATTACTTTGGCTGGTCTACAGTAATATGTACCTGATTACTTTAACTGGTTCCCTGTAATATGTAACTGATTACTTTGGCTGGTCTACAGTAATATGTAGCTGATTACTTTGGCTGGTCTACAGTAATATGTAACTGATTACTTTGGCTGGTCTACAGTAATATGTAACTGATTACTTTGGCTTGTCTACAGTAATATGTAACTGATTTCTTTGGCTGGTCTACAGTAATATGTAACTGACTACTTTGGCTGGTCTACAGTAATATGTAACTCATTACTTTGGCTGGTCTACCATAATATGTAACTGATTACTTTGGCTGGTCTACAGTAATATGTACCAGATTACTTTGGCTGGTCTACAGTAATATGTAACTGATTACTTCGGCTGGTCTACAGCAATATGTAACTGATTACTGTGGCTGGTCTACTGTAATATGTAACTGATTACTTTAGCTGGTCTACAGTAATATGTATCTGATTACTTTGGCTGGTCTACATTAATATGTAACTGATTACTTTGGCTGGTCTACAGTAATATGTAACTGATTACTTTGGCTGGTCTACAGTAATATGTAACTGATAACTTTGGCTGGTCTACAGTAATATGTAGCTGCTTACTTTGGCTGGTCTTCAGTAATATGTAGCTGATTACTTTGGCTGGTCTACAGTAATACGTAGCTGATTACTTTGGCTGGTCTACAGTAATATGTAGTGATAACTTTGGCTGGTCTACAGTAATATGTAGCTGATTACTTTAGCTGGTCTACGGTAATATGTAAATGATTACTTTGGCTGGTCTACAGTAATATGTAGCTGATTACTTTGGCTGGTCTACAGTAATATGTAGCTGATTACTTTGGCTGGTCTACAGTAATATGTAGCTGATTAATTTGGCTGGTCTACAGTAATATGTAGCTGATTACTTTGGCTGGTCTACAGTAATATGTACCTAGTTACTTTGGCGGGTCTACAGTATTATGTACCTTATTACTTTGGCTGGTCTACAGTAATATGTAGCTGATTACTTTGGCTGGTCTACAGTAATATGTAACTGATTACTTTGGCTGCTCTAGAGTAATATGTAACTGATTACTTTAACTAGTCTAAGTAATATGTAACTGATTACTTTGGCTGGTCTACAGTAATATGTAAACTACTTTGGCTGGTCTACAGTAATATGTAATTGATTACTTTGGCGTGTCTTTAGTAATATGTAACTGATTACTTTGTCTTGTCTAAAGTAATATGTAACTACTTTGGCTGGTCTACAGTAATATGTAACTGATTACTTTGGCTTGTCTACAGTAATATGTAAACTACTTTGGCTTGTCTACAGTAATATGTAAACTACTTTTGCTGGTCTACAGTAATCTGTAAACTACTTTGGCTTGTCTACAGTAATATGTAAACTACTTTGGCTGGTCTACAGTAATATGTAAACTACTTTGGCTGGTCTACAGTAATATGTAAACTACTTAGGCTTGTCTACAGTAATATCTAAACTAGTTTGGGTTGTCTATAGTAATATGTAAACTACTTTGACTTGTCTACAGTAATATCTAAACTAGTTTGGCTTGTCTACAGTAATATGTAAACTACTTCGACTAGTGATATTATAGTTTACATGTGTTTTATCCAACAAATAATTTCTTTTTGAGCTATGACACCTCTGTTGAGTTACAATAAAAATTAACTCACCATTTTCCCGGTCATCTTTTTGAGATATTGGGTTGTAGAGATCTTTATTGTTGCTCTTATGTTTCGGAATCTTGTCCAATCTACTCATGAGGTTTGTCCACCAGCCATCATCGCTGTCTGCTGTTGGTAGAAAATGAAAATACCAGCTGATGACTCAAATACCAGCTGATGACTCAAATACCAGCTGATGACTCAAAGCAATCAGATAAAAAAAATCCGCACTCTTTTTAAATCCCTTCTATTAACTTCACCATCTTGTCTCTCTGTCTATCGTGTTCCTGCCAGCGGAAAAAAATATTAAAAAATCACCCACTTCCCTTGATCCTATATATCGAGGTAAAATTTTGCACGTAGACTTGTGTCACCTAAGAATGAATTCTATCAAAATTACAGATTAATCGATTAATCGATGCACCGAAATTAAATTAATGAGTTTTTAGATTATCTCTATGTATTTCTATGTAGCATGTAGATGTTTGTGCTAGACTGTCTCGCGGGGCCTATTATATTGAACATACTTAAAAAAATGTTTTCCTGCCACGCGGTGCGTATTATATTGAACATACTTTTTATAATATGTTCACGATTTGTAAATGTTTATGTTAGTCTGTCGCGCAGTGCGTATTATATTGAACTTAATCAGTACTTTTAGTTATGTATCATAATAATGGATTTATAGTCAAAAGCTTTGTTTTAACGGGTTGTTAAATTAAATCCCTTATATTAACTTCCCCTTAGTGTCTTTCTGTCTGTTGTGGTGCCGCGGAAAAACTAAAGTAAATAAAACAAACCCGTAAAAACAAAGTTTTTGACTATAAATCCCTTTTATATAAGACATAACTAACAGTATTGATTATGTTCAAACGTGACAAACATTTACAGACTGAATCTTTGTTAACTTCCATTTGCTTTATAACCCCCGGGGGGGGGGTGGTGTGAGAGGGGAGAGGTCTGGTCACCGATCGCTGGACCGAGCTCAGCATGACACGTAAAATGTAAACAAAAGCACCCCGGTACATCGCGTCAACGCGCGAACTGAGCTGTCACGTGAAAAAAACAATAACAAACCGTGAAATTGAATTACATACGTCGTATATAGATAAACTAAAAATGCATTAATTTAATATCGGTACGTTCGATCGATCTAAAATTTTGATACGATGCATTGTTAGGTGACACGGGTCCGTGTGCCAAATTTTAGCTCGATGGCTTTACGGGAAGTGGGTCATTTTTACTTTTGTTTTTCCGCCCGCCCAAGACAGAGAGAGATAGTGGTGAAGTTAATATAAGGGATTTAATAAAACAAACCCGTAAAAACAAAGTTTTTGACTATAAATCCCTTATATATGAGACAGAACTTAAAGTATTGATTATGTTCAAACGCGACAAACATTTACAAACTGAATCTGTCTTAACTTCCCTTTGCTTTATAACCCCTGGGGGCGGGGGGAGAGGGGAAAGGTCTGGTCATCAATCGCTGGACCGAGCTCAGCGGGACACGTAAAATGTAAACAAAAGCACGCCGGTACACCTGGTAAAAACACGAGATGTGTTCACCGATGGCTGGCGTTGTCAAGTAACCCGTAAAATGTAAACAATAGCGACTTCTACATATAGTTTTATATAGATAAACTAAAAATGCATTAACTTAATTACGGTACGTTCGATCAATCTGAAATTTTGATACGATGCATTGTTAGGTGACACGGGTCCTTGTGCCAAATTTCAGCTCGATGCCTTCACGGGAAGAGGGTCATTTGTGACTTTTTTTTCCCGCCCGCCCGACGACGAACGACAGAGAGAGACGGCGATGAAGTTAATATAAGGGATTTAATAAAACAAACCCGTAAAAACAAAGTTTTTGACTATAAATCCCTTATATATGAGACATAACTAACAGTATAGATTATTTTCAAACGCGACAAACATTTACAGACTGTATCTGCCTTAACTCCTGCTGTATAACCGGGTGGGGGGTGGGAGAGGTGAAAGGTCTGGTCACCAATCTCTGGACCAAGCTCAGCGTGACACGTAAAATGTAAACAAAAGCACGCCGGTACTTCGATGGGTCGCGTCAACGCGCGAACTGAGCTCTCACGTGAAAAAAAACCCTGTGAAATTGAATTACTTACCTCTTATAGAGATAAACTAAAAATGCATTAATTTAATTACGGTACTTTTGATCGATCTGAAATTTTGATACGATGCATTGTTGGGTGACACAAGTCCGTGTGCCAAATTTCAGCTCGATGGCGTCACGAGAAGTGGGTCATTTTGACTTTTGTTTTTCCGCCCGCCCAAGACAGAGAGACAGAGATGACGACAGATAGAGACGGCGGTGAAGTTAATATAAGGGATTTAAAAATGACCCATTTCCCGTGATCCTATCGAGCTGAAATTTTGCACATAGACTTTTGTCACCTAACAATGAATTGTATCAAAATTGTATATTGATCGAATGCACTGTAATTAAATTAATGCATTTTTAGATTATTTCAATGAGCATGTATGTTATACTGTGTTCAAACTGCTGTGTTCACATTTAAGCTGGATATATGCCTAATTTGGATACATTAAAACTAAATATCTTCTATAAAAGGCTTTGACAAGATAAATAAGTGGTTGAAAGTAACAGTCAAAGCAAAGAATAGACACACAAAAAGGCATTATTTTATTTAATATAAAGTACACAAATAGAAATAGCTAGAGTCAAGATCGATTAAAATAGCACGACAAAAAGAGAACTAAGATAAAAGGAATTTGATGTTTCCTTTTGTTTCTATGTAAAAACTTTGTTGAATGAATCTCTGTGGCTGGTCCTGAATTATTCATTAAGTCTCATACATCATTCATAATATGTAGACCATCGTTTTCTGCCCAGTTGTTATGTAATATTTCCAACATATGATTTCGTTTTACTAAATAAGACAATGTCGTTTTGGTTAAAAAAAACGTGTCTTTATTATGACGATTTGTTAGCCATCAAGTTAAATTTAAAAAAAACAACCTAAAAACCAAGTATTTGACTATAAATCCTTTATCTACGAGACATAACTAAAGGAATGTTCATTATAATACGCAGCGCAAAACCATCCAAAAATACAAAACTGTAGCTATGTGTCTTATCTTATCTGTTTACAGACGCTCCTTCTATACAGAAGATTATTGCGTGACAGGAAAGGTTGTTCAATATAATACGCACCACAACACTATATCAAACAAATTTAACATGTTACATAGAGATAAATAAAGATAATCTAAAAATTCATTAATTTAATAACGGTACATTCGATTTATCTGAAATTTTAATACGTCGTTTTTATCATCAGCACAAAACTGCATGCTAAATTTCAGCTCTCTAGCTTACGGGGAAAGTGGGTTAAAATCGATCCAAAGTTTTTTCGACAAACAAGAGCTCAAACAGACACCACGAGTTAATATAAAGGATTTAAAAACAGAAGATGGTAAAGAAATTTAATGGGAAAATGAACTGTCTATGTTGGGGAGGTCCTAAAGTAATGAACTGTCTATGTTGGGGAGGTCCTAAAGTAATGAACTGTCTATGTTGGGGAGGTCCTAAAGTAATGAACTGTCTATGTTGGGGAGGTCCTAAAGTAATGAACTGTCTATGTTGGGGAGGTCCTAAAGTAATGAACTGTCTATGTTGGGGAGGTCCTAAAGTAATGAACTGTCTATGTTGGGGAGGTCCTAAAGTAATGAACTGTCTATGTTGGGGAGGTCCTAAAATTACTTTATCTGATAGGAACTGTCTATGTTGGGGAGGTCCTAAAGTAATGAACTGTCTATGTTGGGGAGGTCCTAAAGTAATGAACTGTCTATGTTGGGGAGGTCCTAAAGTAATGAACTGTCTATGTTGGGGAGGTCCTAAAGTAATGAACTGTCTATGTTGGGGAGGTCCTAAAGTAATGAACTGTCTATGTTGGGGAGGTCCTAAAATTACTTTATCTGATAGGAACTGTCTATGTTGGGGAGGTCCTAAAGTAATGAACTGTCTATGTTGGGGAGGTCCTAAAGTAATGAACTGTCTATGTTGGGGAGGTCCTAAAGTAATGAACTGTCTATGTTGGGGAGGTCCTAAAGTAATGAACTGTCTATGTTGGGGAGGTCCTAAAGTAATGAACTGTCTATGTTGGGGAGGTCCTAAAGTAATGAACTGTCTATGTTGGGGAGGTCCTAAAGTAATGAACTGTCTATGTTGGGGAGGTCCTAAAATTACTTTATCTGATAGGAACTGTCTATGTTGGGGAGGTCCTAAAGTAATGAACTGTCTATGTTGGGGAGGTCCTAAAGTAATGAACTGTCTATGTTGGGGAGGTCCTAAAGTAATGAACTGTCTATGTTGGGGAGGTCCTAAAGTAATGAACTGTCTATGTTGGGGAGGTCCTAAAGTAATGAACTGTCTATGTTGGGGAGGTCCTAAAGTAATGAACTGTCTATGTTGGGGATGTCCTAAAGTAATGAACTGTCTATGTTGGGGAGGTCCTAAAGTAATGAACTGTCTATGTTGGGGAGGTCCTAAAGTAATGAACTGTCTATGTTGGGGAGGTCCTAAAGTAATGAACTGTCTATGTTGGGGAGGTCCTAAAGTAATGAACTGTCTATGTTGGGGAGGTCCTAAAGTAATGAACTGTCTATGTTGGGGAGGTCCTAAAGTAATGAACTGTCTATGTTGGGGAGGTCCTAAAGTAATGAACTGTCTATGTTGGGGAGGTCCTAAAGTAATGAACTGTCTATGTTGGGCAGGTCCTAAAGTAATGAACTGTCTATGTTGGGCAGGTCCTAAAGTAATGAACTGTCTATGTTGGGCAGGTCCTAAAGTAATGAACTGTCTATGTTGGGGAGGTCCTAAAGTAATGAACTGTCTATGTTGGGGAGGTCCTAAAGTAATGAACTGTCTATGTTGGGCAGGTCCTAAAGTAATGAACTGTCTATGTTGGGCAGGTCCTAAAGTAATGAACTGTCTATGTTGGGCAGGTCCTAAAGTAATGAACTGTCTATGTTGGGGAGGTCCTAAAGTAATGAACTGTCTATGTTGGGGAGGTCCTAAAGTAATGAACTGTCTATGTTGGGCAGGTCCTAAAGTAATGAACTGTCTATGTTGGGGAGGTCCTAAAGTAATGAACTGTCTATGTTGGGCAGGTCCTAAAGTAATGAACTGTCTATGTTGGGGAGGTCCTTAAATTACTTTATCTGATAAAAACTTTGTAGAAATTTGGACAAATAAAAAAAAACCCAGTTCATCACGCTCTGCTAGAAGGTAAGAAGAGAGAGAGAGAGAGAGAAAGAGAGAGAAAGAGAGAGAGAGACAGAGAGAAAGAGAGAGAGAGAGAGAGAGAGAGAGAGAGAGAAGAAGTAAGTAATCTCAAAAGATCACCTTCCATTTGTGATACATGTTTAACAAGTTAGTTTACTATAAACACTCAGATCTTCCAACACATTGTGAGGGGGGGGGGCAATGCTCTTTAAGTCTTACGCTCAGATTGCGCAGAAATTTTTGACTTTCAAATTTAAGATAAAATGAACACATTTTTAGACTGACGGTCGAGATTAATTTTTTACAGCAGGGAATGTCACAAACTTTTAAGTAGGCAATGTAAGAATCTTTGTAAGTTTGTAATCTAACAATATTTGTAGAAATGTGGACAAATTCCCTGCTGTAAGAATCTTTGTAAGTTTTTAATCTAACAAATTTTTAAGTATGAAATCTAACTAACTTTTAAGTAATTAATATAAAAATCTTTTAAGTGGGTAATATAACAAACTTTTAAGTAGGTAATCTTAGAATCTTTTAAGTTAGTAATATAACAAACCTTTGAATATGTTTGAAATCTAACATTTAAGTAAGTAACATAAAAAACCTTTAAGTACCGGTAATGAAAATTAAAAAAAACCTTATAGTATTTTTAAAAAAAATTAAATAATAAACATAAAAAACATTTTAAAATATAACATCACAAACATTAACGTATTACGTAAGTAATATAACACAATTATAACTTGGTGATATAACACAATTATAACTAGGTGATATAACACAATTTTAACTAGGTAAATAAACAATGTTTTACTAGATAATAGTATAAAATGTTGACTCGGTATTTCAACAAACTTTTAACTAGGTAATATAACTAGCGAACTATTTTAATAGTTTTCAGATCCACCCTGCACATTATTTGATGGCCGAAAGTCTGGTAGTTTATAACTAGACGGCCTATTGAATGACGTAGTTTATAACTAGACGTTCTATTGAATGACGTAGTTTATAACTAGACGACCTATTGAATGACGTAGTTTATAACTAGACGGCCTATTGAATGACGTAGTTTATAACTAGACGGCCTATTGAATGACGTAGTTTATAACTAGACGGTCTATTGAATGACGTAGGTTATAACTAGACGGCCTATTGAAAGACGTAGTTTATAACTAGACGGCCAATTGAATGACGTAGTTTATAACTAGACGACCTATTGAATGACGTAGCTTATAACTAGACGGCCTATTGAATGACGTAGTTTATATCTAGACGGCCTATTGAATGACGTAGTTTATAACTAGACAACCTATTGAATGACGTAGTTTATAACTAGACGACCTATTGAATGACGTAGTTTATAACTAGACGGTCTATTGAATGACGTAGTTTATAACTAGACGGCCTATTGAATGACGTAGTTTATAACTAGACGACCTATTGAATGACGTAGTTTATAACTAGACAGCCTATTGAATGACGTAGTTTAGAACTAGACGACCTATTGAATGACGTAGTTTATAACTAGACGGCCTATTGAATGACGTAGTTTATAACTAGACGGCCTATTAAATGACGTAGTTTATAACTAGACGACCTATTGAATGACGTAGTTTATAACTAGACGGCCTATTGAATGACGTAGTTTATAACTAGACGACCTATTGAATGACGTAGTTTATAACTAGACGGCCTATTGAATGACGTAGTTTATAACTAGACGTCCTATTGAATGACGTAGTTTATAACTAGACGGTCTATTGAATGACGTAGTTTATAACTAGACGGCCTATTGAATGACGTAGTTTATAACTAGACGGCCTATTGAATGACGTAGTTTATAACTAGACGTCCTATTGAATGACGTAGTTTATAACTAGACGGCCTATTGAATGACGTAGTTTATAACTTGACGACCTATTGAATGACGTAGTTTATAACTATACGGCCTATTGAATGACGTAGTTTATAACTAGACGACCTATTGAATGACGTGCGTAGTTAGATGATTAAGTTCAAAAATTACCTGCAGTGCACTGGAGGATGAGGATGACAACCAAGAAAACAATCTGTACACAACCAGGCTTCATTCTTGTATCACCTAGTCAGCTAGTCACCTAGTCAGTCAGCTGAAAAACCTATTGGCTTTGTTCTGAAAAGTAAAGATATATTCAACGTCAAAAACACTACCAACAACAAATTCATCAAAGGAATATAGAATTGTCTCATTAGCAACGATGATGACATTAGAAGCGGCAATCAATATTTTAATTCAACTCTCGCTTGAAAATATTTTTGTACCAATGCTAATTTACTTTACATTTTGTTTAAATCGGATACAAGTAGTCTATTTAAGTCGTGTTGATATTGTTCTGTAGTGCAAACCCCATTTTATTAAGTAATCATATTGTTGTTCGTTGTTCTATTTAAATTAACTATTTTAAAATGTGTTTTGTTTGCGTCAGTTCCTTTTAACTACCAAAGTGAACTGAAAACTCGAGACATCGATGGAACAAATAGATTAACATGTCGCTAACATATTGTGCAAACTACAGACTCTTGAAAAACCACCCGGACCACAATAGCACAGCTCATCTTCTCCTCATTTACAATGGCCACTTCTCACTGTTTCTTCCCAAAGAAATTTTTTTTTACAAAAACTGTTTCATTGAAAATATCTCTTAGTTCGAGTATCTTTCTTTTTCGATTTCAAAGCGATTAAACGAAAACTGTTTTAAGGTTTTGTTGTTCCACAGACTTTGAAAAGCTTCTTTTTTGTTTTGTTCCGCATATTATAATAACGTGTTTCGCACGCGATTCTGGTTGTCTACCATGAATAAAGTGATTCCATTTACGGCAAGTTTAGCAAAGAATGGCATCCATAAGGGTGTATTCACATTGATATTTGTAATAGAGAATGGCGTGGGTGGGGTGGTAGGAGCAATATTGATTTGTTCAGAGAGTACGGAACTCTGCTGTATTAAATAGAATATAGTTGCATGCATCAAGTCTTGAGTCATATAGAATGAATTAACTTTTAGTTGTGTCATGTCAGATTTACGTTGACTCACTATTTAACAATCATTTTTAGTTTTGATTAACTTCATAAAAATTAAATCGATAAAGTTAAATGAAATCGATAAAGTTAAATGAAATAGATAAAGTTAAATAAAATAGATCAAGTTAAATGAAATAGATCAAGTTAAACGAAATAGATCAAGTTAAATGAAATAGATCAAGTTAAACGAAATAGATCAAGTTAAACGAAATAGATCAAGTTAAATGAAATAGATCAAGTTAAACGAAATAGATCAAGTTAAACGAAATAGATCAAGTTAAATGAAATAGATCAGTTAAATGAAATAGATCAAGTTAACTGAAACATTTGTCGTGACTAAACATTATTCGAAAATATAAAATACATCAAATAAAAGATTAATTAGTAAAATCATAATTTTAAGGAAACAAACTAAACCTTGAACAAATACACAGTATTCTCCCTGTAAATCTGTGTAACTCTTATTTAGAAGATATTGAGGCCTGGTATGCGCGGGCGAGGATTACTCGACAGTGTTTCCAATGAAAGTTTCATACAAGCATAACAATCACTAATAAAAGACAGTTCGCATTCTACTAGGATGGTGTTTTAGAAATAGCGATAACTTATTTAGGTTCAAAACCTACGTAGATACAACCGTCTTATCCGAAAATTGAGTCACGTGTTTAAAGTTACCCAACTTTAAAAAAAAAGACCATCAAAAAGGGGGGGGGGCAGTTTGAATCACGTATCGCAGTTAGGACTCTACGCTACTGTGTGCTGGTTGGAAACTAATATAGTAACAATAATGTATCAACGTGAGGTGGCGATAATACTATGTAATACTAGGTAATACTAGGTAATACTAGGTAATACTATGTAATACTAGGTAATACTATGTAATACTAGGTAATACTAGGTAATACTATGTAATACTAGGTAATACTAGGTAATACTAGGTAATACTATGTAATACTAGGTAATACTATGTAATACTATGTAATACTAGGTAATACTAGGTAATACCAGGTAATACTATGGAATACTAGGTAATACTATGTAATACTATGTAATACTAGGTAATACTAGGTAATACTATGGAATACTAGGTAATACTAGGTAATAATAGGTAATACTATGGAATACTAGGTAATACTATGTAATACTATGTAATACTAGGTAATACTAGGTAATACTATGGAATACTAGGTAATACTAGGTAATACTATGGAATACTAGGTAATACTATGTAATACTATGTAATACTAGGTAATACTAGGTAATACTATGGAATACTAGGTAATACTAGGTAATAATAGGTAATCAAGTGACGTGAACAATGCATGATGAAAACAACAAATAATAATTATTTGGTTACATCAACACAACACAGACTCAGATTCAAAGTAACTGACTTTGACTTTTAATTCAACAGACTACTCAGAGACTTAATTTAACTAAGGCCATTCAAGTTTAATTCCACACACTACTCAGAGACTTAATTTAAGAGAAGTTTAATTCTAGAAATACATTCTTTACATTCTTCTGTTTTTTGAAAATGAAGAAGATCACCGTGTATGAGTCAGACATTGTAATGAAAACATTTTGTTGTTCTTTTAAAGAATCAACTAAATCCTAACAACAAATTTATAGTTTTATAATATAAAATATACAGAGTAATGAACTAAATGTGGATATTCAGTACTATTCAGAAACTTAGTCTCACAGTTTAATCACACAGTTACCTTGCACATTACACATATTAACTAAACTTGTCTAACAACCTACAGTTACCTTGCACATTACACATATTAACTAAACTTGTCTAACAACCTACAGTTACCTTGCACATTACACATATTAACTAAACTTGTCTAACAACCTACTGCTAGTTGTGGATATCAACCAAGAAACAGTGTAAACGTAGACTACAATTTAAAAAAGCATAAGATAGAACATGGAACATAGAACATGGAACATTGAACAAACCCTGTCTGGATCCTATTCTCACCACGCCTGACTCCTAGCGACCAGCTACTTATAGCCCTGACTACGTCACCAGCCTCGACTTGACCAACACTCGTTGTGGGAGTTGGTCCCGGTTGTTACAGATTTGCCGCTGACGTCCCACGACAGCTGTTGGGAGCCACGTTGGCAGTGAGCTGGCTGGACACTTAACGATGGTCTCATGGGGACGGTGTGAATGTCACGTCCTACTGACGGGTGGCCACTAGCCGGTGATTATCAGAGCCACACAGGGAGATGCCTCTGTCTCAGGCCCAGGGTAACACAAGTTCTCGGGCGCCTGGGACACGGAGATAGTCCGCATTCTACGGAGATGTGACTTGTGAGAGATGTGACTTGTGAGAGATGTGACTTGTGAGAGATGTGACTTGTGAGAGATGTGAATTGTGAGAGATGTGACTTGTGAGAGATGTGACTTGTGAGAGATGTTACTTGTGAGAGATGTGACTTGTGAGAGATGTGACTTGTGAGAGATGTGAATTGTGAGAGATGTGACTTGTGAGAGATGTGACTTGTGAGAGATGTGAATTGTGAGAGATGTGACTTGTGAGAGATGTGACTAGAGAGAGATGTGACTTGTGGAGTAGTTGATCAGATAAAGTATGTATGTACTGAAATGTTGCTTAGTGTTAAGGAATTTCTGGAGTCTACAAAAGCAGTGATCAAAATGTGGGTGAGACTGCAATCAGGCTTATAGATTAATAGATGGATAACTTGTACCCTGTTTACAAGTTATCCATCTATTAGTCTACAAATGTACTAGAATAACTTAACACCCAATTCTATGTTGAAATACGTATTCCACTTTGATAAATTTTGAATAACCATTTAAATAACTGCAGCAAACAACTTCAATAGTTATAACATTTTTAATGCTGCACTTTTACGATGCCGCAGGCTTTTTTCCAGCATGGTTTTTGCTATATCAAGATCTTTACTGGATAGAATATATAGTCTTACATTTTCGGAAGTATACACAGAAAGTATAGGTTAATGAAGCCGAAGTTGATGAATTTATAATTTAAAAAATTCTATATAATTTTATTTTTTAATATTAGTTTAGGAAAGTTCATACATTTTATGACTTTCTCTAACATAAGTCACGTGGTATCAAGACAAAATACAAGCCAAGTTCTCAAAACAACTTACTCCGCATAAACCAGTGTTTCTCAAATACTTGGGGGGCTAGAGGCCGCGAGGCTTCATAAAGGGGGGCTCGTATGACCGTTATGCAGAGGTTCAGAGGCGTCACTAGGGTTGGTGTCACCCGGGGCGGTAGCTCATGGTGTCACCCCTTCACGACTGAAGGGGCCGTCCATTAAATGACGTCACGCGAGGATGCCGATTTTTACCCCACCCTCCCCCAGCTTCATAGTTATACCCCCACCCCTTTTCACGATATGACGTCACAAAGCTTTGAAACTCAAGCCGTATTTTCTAAATAAAAATTAGCATGTTGCAAATTATGTTTTGTCATTTAAATATATTTATATAGGTTAAGTCTGCGCTCTGATGTCGTAACACGCGTAAAGCCATCGATAACGTCATTAAATAAACGGTAAACAATCAAATATTTAAGTGGAACTTTTATTTAAAGTTGCGCGATTTTTTAATGTGACGTCACATTTTTTAACCCCACCCCCTCTTCACACATCGTCACTGATGCGTGACTCAACACCCTATTACTGATTAAAAAGGGGGTGCTGAACGGGCTAAAGCCAAGGGTCACCAATAATTTAAGGTACTACAAATTTATTATAGTGTATAATAAAGATGCAGGCAAATGTTTGTATGAATTCCTGAAAATGCCTTGGTCATTCATACGGCAATGCTGCAAATATGAGTAGGAAGTATAACGGAAACTAGGCTATTCTTCGTGAGAAGTGCAGTGTTGCTCATTATGTGCCGTGCACAGCTCATTCCATTAATTTGGTTGGGAAAAGTGCAGCAGGTTGTCCTGATGCAGTCAGATTTTTATGTCTTCTGCAAAATCTTTATACCCGGCTTGTTGCATCTACTCATCGTTGACAGGTAATTAAAAAACACATGAAATTGATACATGTTAACAAAGCCTTGTCTGACACAAGATGGTCAGCCTGACATGATGCAGTAAGGTCTGTTAATAACTTATACCATGCGAATATCGCAGCACTGGAAGAATTAGCAACAAACGAAAATCAGCCACGTGACTGTCTACTTGATGCAGGATTTCTAAAGAAACTTAAACACCTGGAAGTCGCTATTTTACTTCAAATTTGGGAAATAATTTTAGAAAGGAAGTCTCTAAGTGAGTTTGTTAAAAGACAGCATTCTTAATTTAATTCCTATGAAGACAAAGTAAAGGACAAGTCACGTGGTATCAAGACAAAATACAAGCCAAGCTCTCAAAACGACTTACTCTGCTTAAACTAACATAAGTCACGTGGTATCAAGAAAAAATACAAGCCAAGCTCTCAAAACAACTTACATCGCTTACACTCGCCATTTTAATCAGAGGTGTAGCATACGGGGGTGGGGTGGGGGTGAGGGGCGGTTTAATTCCGTGGGGACGCCAAATTAAGAAAAAACGAAAAATAAAATTAACAATTTTCAACGCCCGTTAGGTTCTCTCTTCTGAATTTTCCCAAAGAAACAAAACTCTCAGACTCTATCGCATTTATAGCAATATATCGAATCGTCCTATTAGACTTTCGGAAATGATAGGCTTGTCAGTGATGACAAGCAGCACGGAAAGCGGTTACCATACAGATGATAGAGGGGGGATTAAGAAACCCCTGTGGAGGTGTTAATGGATGGCTCTGCCAACCTCTGTGGTGGTGTTAATGGATGGCTCTGCCAACCCATGTGGAGGTGTTTATGGACGGCTCTGCCAACCCATGTGGAGGTGTTTATGGACGGCTCTGCCAACTCGAGAGAAGTCGCTATAGTTTCATTCATCCTTTCAAAATTTTATTGACACCAAATGAGTATTGCCACCAAATGAGTAACTTTCCGTAACATGTGGCAGAATGACACAAAAAATCCAAGATATTTTAATTAAGCTTGATTACTTAAGTTATTTTCTGCCTTGCACTTTACTTTATAAGGCCAGTAATTAAATAACCACTACTTTATGAAAGTTAATACATGATTTCAGGAATCAAGTAAGGGCTTCATTATTGCCCTTGATTCAACTGGAAGCCCGGGGGGGGGAGAAATGCTATCTGTGCACAGGCAACAAGTTAGGAACTCACCCTATTTGTCTTGCACGGGGCGCTGGAAACTCAAGTTACGCCACTGCATGTAATGGACGGTAGACATCAGATTATTGCAGATTCTTAAAGTAATCCATGGATTCATTAATATTGAAGAACATCTCATTTACAATGTCAAGCTTCTCTTTGAAAATGTTAAGACGTCAAGTAAGAAATGTGTAAATGTTAGAAGTTAAGTACGGCAATCTCTGGACACTTGACGGGAGATATATTGTCGTTTACGTCACGTCAATTGCTGTTGTCGCAAAGATTAAAGTTAATAGGGGCTCAATAAAAGCTAAAATTTAATATTATCTTTTAATCTCCACATATTTTGCATTTAGTGATAAAGTGCACAATCAAAATTATAAAAAAAAATTACATGTGAATACTTCATTTTTTAATATATTTTTAAAAAAATAATTTGTTAAAAAGTTCTTTACATTTCTTATTTAACAAATGCTAACCATATTCCTTATTTTTTTACAATGGTACCCCGCTCCTCCCGTACAACAACATTGATTTTAAAAACACATAGTGTCATGATTTCAATATTTATTTAGTTCAGGCTCCAAAATGTTGTTATTGAAATTCATTCCCATACAAAGATTCTAAAACTTTAGTCAAGAAGAAATCAACAAGAGATCACGTATCACAAACACTTTTAGAATAGATATTATTTTATGGGAAATTAACAAGAGATCACGTATCACAAACACTTTTAGAATATATATTATTTTATGGGAAATTAACAAGAGATCACGTATCACAAACACTTTTAGAATAGATATTATTTTATGGGAAATTAACAAGAGATCACGTATCACAAACACTTTTAGAATAGATATTATTTTATGGGAAATTAACAAGAGATCACGTATCACAAACACTTTTAGAATAGATATTATTTGATGGGAAATTTGGAGGAAGCAAAGAAGTAATCCATCAACATTAAGATCTCATATAAAATAGGACTGCAATAAAACTTTTAAATAAAATACAAAATACATAAACAATTTGTGCAACGAACACAATAAATTTGAGCTTTATTTTTAAACTAACACGACAGTAAACGTTTCGGCTAATGACGTCATCAGTACAATAACATAAAATACGAACTTACATAAGAAGATCACAATGGAAAACACGGCAGAGTCACATTTTTATAATTTAGCAGTTATGACCCTTAGGTAATAAAGCATTGAAAGATGCTTCTTTTAAGTCAAGTTTCAAATGAAAACAACGGCATAGTCTCAGTGGCGGATTTAGGTTTGTCTTCGTGGGGGGGCGAGGAGAATTTCAAGGGGCGCCGCAAAAAATTTTTTTATTCATGCACTTAGTGCAAATATTTATAGGTGCTGAAATAAAATTCATTTGTCTAAATTGCTGGTTCTGCAATGAAGATTAGAAATTTGATATGAGATTCACTCTTATTGCTATATTTTATGTTAAAAAACTTTTCTGCTCACTTTAAATGTGAGTTTTACTTTAACTTTAATACGTTTTCATCTTAAGAGACTGCTGCAGACAAAAAGAAACATCTAGTCTTAAGTAGATATGGTTAATCAATTGAATTTATGAAAATGGTAGTTAATTTGGGGGCTGTTATTTGTGACGAAATCTAAATTTCTCATAATCCTTTGTTTTCACTTTCAATTGCTGAATATCCTAGCAGACATTAACATAGAAAACTCAGCATAATAAGTTTATAGTCTTTGGGCTAAATAAAACTTCTAAAATGTTTTTATAATGAGGTAGAATTTAATTAATTTTTTTATATGCCTCCAATAGTTTGTTGTACTATCTGCAAGATGACTCATCAGTTTGTTCAGCTTGCCATAAATAGCACTGACAGCAACTCAAACAAATAACTAAGTGACTAAGTGTTAAATAATAAATGCTGTGTTGATCATTCAAAGTACATTATTTAATATTATTTTTGTTTACATCAAACCATTGCAATGAATCTCTTCAATAAACAAACAATTGCTTTATATTCAGGAGAGTAATAGGTCACAAATAAAACAAAATATAATGTATTTTAAAAAATGTTAATAATTAATAAAAGGCCTAAGTAATTAAAGAAATCATATATCATATACGTATTATATGCATATATCATATGTAGGATAAAAAGATGACAGTAAATTATGAACTTAGTTTCAAAGAGAACAACTTATTTTTACTAATAAAATTTTAAGAGCTACTGTTTTTAGTTCTTGTAATACTTTTCTATCTGAAAGAATGAAATGAGAATTTTATCTGGCAAAATGGTTCAGTTTAAGACCAGGTAATCTGATGCTACAAATAATAAAATATTTAAAAAATCTTTTTTTTAAAGGACGCGCTTTTATTTACATATAGAAAGTGCACTAAAAAGAAGAAAATAAAAATTTTCAATCCGTGAACCTATCGCTTGCACATAAAAGCGTGGGGCGCCCATCACAACTCATTTCTTATTGCAACTACTCTTTTGCATATAGATAAATTTTTCTAATTAATATGATAGTAGCATGTATATGATCAAAGTTGTGAAACTTTAAATGTTTATTAATATTCATATAAATTTGTATTTATCTTTCGCAGCTTTGTACATGATTGCGAGTTGTGATGAGGGCCCCACGCTTTTATGTGCAAGCGATAGGTTCACGGATTGAAAATTTGTATTTTCTTCTTTTTAGTGCACTTTCTATATGTAAATAAAAGCGCGTCCTTTTAAAAAAAGATTTTTTAAATATTTTATTTTCTACTTTTTAGTAACACAATTTTTTAATCAATTTTTTGACATAATCAACTCAATTTAATTAGTCAAACTTCGTTGTCTATAACTTAAATGTGATAGTGGTAAAAAGATAGATTATTAATTACAAATTTATGTATTTAAAAAATAACAGTTTCCCCAACTGAAAATTGAACCCAGTACCTCCAGGTCGAAAATCCATTAAGCTAACAATTGGGCCAACTAGGCTACACAAATACCAGTTGTTCCTCTTGTATTATCATGTCAATTTAGATTTAGTTTCGAATTACTGAGCTGTTTAACACCTGGAATGTCGTCATCCATGGCTGGTTGTGAACTCCGGTGACATTCACGTGAAAGTCAAGAATAGCACGGATACAGCTTATATATAAAGATAAACGTAAAAATGCATTTATTTAATTACGGTACATTCGATCGATCTGAAATTTTGATACAATGTATTGTCATCCAAGATCTATCTGTGGTAAAATTTTGAGATCTCTAGTACCATCAGAAGTGGTTTAATTTTACGTTACAAGATTTGACGGATACAACATACAAACAGTGTGAGTTAAATAAAAGCTTGTAATGAAAAACACAGAGACTTTGGTGGAGTGGATTGGTCAGGATTAGTAACACACACACAAAGAGTGCCAATAATATTATACTTATAAATAAACTAAACAATTTACTTCAGAATTTAAAAAAAAATTTATCACTGAAAGTTTGAGCATCAAACTTTGGGAAAATTTATGAACTTTACACAAACAATGATTGTAAATTCCTTAAATAAACATTCAAAACTCTAATAAGAATGCAGGACTAAATACAAACCATGGATAAGCATATGACGCAATATTAGTCTGTATAGAAGGAGCGTCTGTAACAGATAAGATAAGAAAGAGCCGTGAGCCCTATATAAATTGCTTTCTACGTGATTTCATTTTAGCAAAACGATTTATCGTTGATTCATAGTCAACTTTCTCAGCTAGATCACGTTCAATTGAAATTAATGCCAATGCAGACTGACGTTCGTTTGTCATTGTTGAGCGCAAATAATTTTTGATGAGTTTCAATCTACTGAAACATCTTTCAGCAGTAGCACTGCTAACAGGAAGAGTCATGTAAATTTTATAGAATATTGACAAATTAGTGAGACCCGATGCCATTAGTTTTTCAGTCAAGAATGGCCTAACCTTTTTAAGTTGTAGTGTACTAGCAGAAGGTTATTGTATTAATGCATACAAATCTTATATTCTACGATTGCTTCTTCAAGGTTAATGTCGTGTTTGTAAATTTTGCATAAACTTTGAAAAGAATCTTTATTTTCTTACAACATTTGTGATGGATCAATACAATAGAAATAAGTAACTGTGCACCAAAATTCATTAAATCGAGCATCTATTTGTGTTACAAGTGAATCCAAGATAGTGACGTACGTTTCAGATTTAAAGCGTGTAGTTGGATCATCAGCCCTTACATCACTGCTAAGTTCGCCTGTCATGCTTTTCGTTTTTGCAATTCGCTTTTCTTTAAATTCTGTTTTAACATCTAGTTTGGAACCATTTTCGTTAATAAATGATTTGACACCTACATTCAGCATTTCAAAAGCTTCATCGCTTCTCATATCAACAAACTTATTTTGTCCAACATCGATCAATTGTTTTGCAAAGCCATTGCAATTAGTTTGATAACATGAAGATAACTTTTGTACAAATAGCATCAGAAAAGCAAAAGAATATTTTGTTGTTAAAACACATAGTCACATAGCTTCTGCCCTGACACTTCCTTTCTATTCTGTTGATTCCCTTGAATCAAGTGTGGCTAGAATAGCAGAGAATGATCCAACAACTGCATGCTTACGGCGTGAACATTTTGTATCAGAAAGTCGTTTCAGAGTATCTACTGTTGATTCATATTGATATTTCTGGTATTCTTTAAAAGTATGTAGACGTGGTAAACTAGATGAAAGGCATGCATACAACCAGAGCCGTCTTTACACCAGGTTGGGCCCACGTGCAAAGAAATAGTGTTGGGCCCGCAGGAATAAAAGACGTATATATATAATATATATAACTAAACATATTCCCATGGGGCCCCTATGCTCGTGGGCCCCCGGGCAAATGCCCATCGGGCCTATGCGTTAAGACGGCCCTGCATACAACCTTAAATATGCGCCAAAAACAACTGTATACCACTGTTTACAGACATTGCTTCGATAGTAACCAAATTCAAAACATGGGCACAATAATTGGGTGAAAGTTTCTTTATATGAGTTTAAAGGCCACTCTTAATTCCAGAGTATGCCTGTCCTCGACAGAGTGTGAAATCAATATTTCACTTTTTTATTTCCGTTAAAATCTTCTCAGCAAATGCGGGAGCATTTTTTATTTATGAGGGCGCTTATGAGGTTTTACATAATGCATTTCACTCATTCTCTCACTCATAGATCTCAGTTAACTTTTATACAAAAAACCCGCCCCAAGTTTTTAGTCATATTAAATCAAAGTACATGAACTTGAATTTATAAGTTTTAAATCATTTTCTTCTTTTTAGTACACTTATAAAAACTTGGTTTTTTAAAATCTTTTTTTTTACCTCTATTTATTTTTATTGTGGCTTTAACGTGGGCTAGATGCCACGCCCCTCAGCTTGTGAGGCGAGCGCACTATTCGCTATTCAGCCGCTGTTTACCAAAGTATAAAAGCCTATAAATCTCTCCACAACATGTCCTGATTTTAAAACTGAATGTAAAGAAACTGACATCTGATCAATTCTAAATATATCAATGGTTGATTCAATAATTAAAGAAAATAATTGTGCAGACTTAACTTAATTATCAATTGTCGCCGATAATTCAGATGCGAGTGATTGATTTAAACCAGATATTACCGTTTCATCCCTTGATATTCAATTTTTAGCAAGCAATTTGGTGTTGATTACAAGTTTCGTGTTTAGAAATCATTTTTTCTGCTCTTGTGACACCTTTTTGGTGTTCATCGAGGGCGTCTTTAGGGGGGCGCCAGTTTAGACCCAACAGGGGCGTGGGGGGGCAAGCCGCCCCCCCTGCCCTATAGCTAAATCCGCCACTGCATAGTCTATGGTAAAATGGAATAAGAAAATATGGTATACAATGGAAAAAACAGCAGTGTCCACCAGTGACAAGGAAAGAAAAGGCAGAGTCCATATAATAACATGGCCTTTAGGGTCACGTGACCCTTTGGACCAATCAGTAAGCTGTAACCAGTACACAAAAGAATCTATACTCAAGCAAAATGGCTGACTATGATGCTACACCTATTGTTACAGACAAGCCAAAAAAGAGAAAGAAAAATGGCAGTAAGAAAGACACAGCAAAGAAACAGAGGTTGTCATCTCATGTAACTGGCCCTGGCTGTAAATGTATAAGACTTAAATGCTTTCAAACAGTCAAAGAAGAGAATAGAGCCTTGCTCCTCGAGTCATTCAATGCGTTACCAACAAAGGATGCTCAGGTGAGTTCTTTTTTTAAGTGTTTAATTAAACTCTTTAAATATAGTTCTAGACTATTTTTTAAATTTATAATACTACCTCTAGATTTAGGTCTAGACCTAGATTAATAATTTTAATGCACCTGTTAGTCCACCTTAAACATGTTGATTAAATAAGACGAAGAGTTTCTCATTCTCATTCAAATTTAGTTAGGTCTAGACTAGCTAGACTAGCATCTGAATCATAACCATGGTAGACATCTGGTTGTATTACTGTGTTATGATACCCAAGTCTGGTATTGTATGTTTCATAGACATCTTTAACTTAGTTTTTTAGTGGGGTGGACCCAATATCACAGTTCATTGTTCTATTTGAACGCAGCTTACCAACAAGCCTAGACGTCTATCTAATAAAAAAAACAACTTCTTTATAAAATCGATCATTCCATTATGTTCAACTATCTATAGACAATTCTTGGTAAAATCGATCATTCTATTATGTTCAACTTTCTGAGAAGGTCCTAGCACAAAGCTGTGAACATTTATTAATTCTAACAAAGTAGGTAGGCTTATTTATTTTTAAATTTTATAAAAATGCTTGTGTTTCCAAAGATGTGTGACCGGTTGCGTTAACAATCTTATATTGCTTCTTTCCACAGGATTCCTATCTTGCTTCACTGATCACAGTTACCGAGATTAGCCGGAAAAGACCTCGAAAGGAAGAGCCTAAAAGTGCAAACAGTCACAGCTATCACTATAAAGTATTCCTGAAGAGTACAGATGATGTTGACCCAGATTCATTTGCCTATGTTTGCTTTCAAGCCTTCATCTCCATCTTTGGAATTAAGAAAGGGAGACTTTTGCTACAACAGAAAGCTCACATACCAATCATACGCAATAATCTTCTGTATAGAAGGAGCGTCTGTAAACAGATAAGATTTAACATTCACCAACTATCAACTGATGATGTTTTTCTTTACTGCTATGATGAGACTGTCGCTAGGAAAGGTTCAGATGAGGTGGCTTCTTTCCTGTATGACCACATCACAACCAATGTCAGCGAAGAGGTTACTCACCTTGAACTATTCTGCGATTCCTGCGCAGGACAGAATAAGAACTTTACCCTGATTCGGTTTTTAGATTATATGGTGCACCATAGAAAAAGGTTTACCTCAGTGACAGTGACATTCCCTGAGCCCGGACATTCGTATATGGAGTGTGACAGGGACATGGGTCCAGTAAATACAAAGTCTAGTGCTAGTGTTCCAGAAGACTGGATAAAAATATTTAGTGAAGCACGAAAACATCCTACACCCTTTAACGTGACTGATGTTAAACAGGATCTGGTCAAAAACTTCTCCGGCTTTCTGAGGCCATTGTATAAGAAAGGCTGCCCGTTCCCCACGCGCCCCATTCGGGAAATGGTTTTTAACAAGGATGAAGGTCCAGGGACCGTTTGTCACAGAGACTCATGGAACGGTATTTTCTTGAAAACAAACATCATTGTTCCAACGAGAAAAAACAATTTTTCAGTATGCACAGCAGTGCCAGTAGCTTTGTATGAAGACATACTGGCTATATCAGCTGCAAAGTACAAAGACCTCCAAGTCCTCAAAAAAGTTACCACCAATGAGGCATTCTATGATGCTCTGCCGTATGACGAAAAAGTCGAAGATGATGGTCAAGACCAGTGAATGTTTATGCATTTGTTTTTTTATTTTATTTGTTCAATTTGCCTTTTTCATTCTATAAACAGTTTAAAAATTCAATGGTTTTATATAGTTATTTCTTATGTGTTACAATGGAAAAACAGGCAAAGTCCTAATCAACGGAAAAAACAGCAGAGTCCAATCTGAACACATTTTGAAAAAACAAAATTTTTCATGAGCTAACATGATTTTCAGGATATTTATTTGTTAAAATTTGATACTTAAATGGATGACCTTCCCTTAAACATTAAAAGAATTGACAGTTTCTCACATAATTTGTAATAAAAAGGTTTCAAACCTTTAATTTAGGTTTTCTCAACATGTGGAAAATGTGACTCTGCTGTTTTTTCCATTGTGCTCTTCTAATTAAAATTCTTAAAAGATATTATAACATAAAATATTTAAAATAAAAAGAAAGGAAAAACAAAAACAAACAAGGACACAGTATATGGGAAAAAGGAGGACGTATCTAAAGAACTTTAAAAAGGGCAGGGCAAGTTTGCTTTAGGTCCACATTGGAATTATGAACTCAGGAACATAAAATACGTAATCATTCCTTACTCAAGCTACAAACAACTACTCGACTGTTACCGTTCATATCGGCTCTGTGACTCCCTATGTTAGATTGTAATCAAAATCCCTACATGTCCCAGCGCTGTGATATTTGATACTTAAATTATTAATGCAGTAGCGACACATGGGCCGCACTGAACTTTGGAAGCTTCGGTGGTACTATGTAGATGTTAACGCCCAATATTTGTTTTACTGCTTGTATTTGAGTTCAGTCTTTTATCATCAACTGAAACATGTGATAGAGAATAAAAGTACGCTATAGATCTATTTTATTTCATACTAGCAGACCCGTCTCGCGTTGCAACGATCTCAGTAAAGAGGAATACATATATGGATAAAAAAGAAATTGCTTTAAGGGTCACCGGGCCCATCAGTTTAACTAACATATGACGTTCGAAAATATATTCATTTTCATTACAAATATATAAATATATTTATCTATATTGCTTAATATCGTGTAAACCTGAATAGGGTTTATGCTAAAAGTTTAGTAAAACACATTTAGGGCCCCCAGCCCCGAGGAAATGGACAATAGGAGTTCAGTGCCATATAGTAATTTAATATGGGCTCTTAAGTTTGTATATACCAAGTTTGGTCAAAATTCGGTTATTTTCTCATTATCTAACAATTAAACTAATTTTTATTCAGCTAATATAAAAAAAATACAGTAAGGGGCCCCGGGACAATTCGGTTCAAGATGTACATTTTGAAAGCCTGTTCATTTAAATTCAGTTTCATCATGGATATATTTTCGCAAAATCGTTAAAAACTGAGTGGGAAATAATATCTTAGAGTATACCAAAAAAAAAGACGTTTGGGGCCCATTCGATGTAAGATGTAAATTTAAAAATGCTGTTCATTTTAATTCAGTTTCATCATGGATATATTTCTCAAGAACGTTAAAAATAGAATGGCAAAAAATATCTCAAACATATACGAAAAAAGGACACTTGGGACTCCCAGCACTGAACAGTTGGACATTAGAAGTGCAGTGCCCTTTGTTATTTTATTATGTGCTAACAAGTTTTTATATACAAAGTTTGGTTAAGATCTATTAATTTACTCAGTATTTATCAAATAAACTAATTTTATATAGCTCATATAAGCAAAAAACGACATTAAGGGCCCCAGGGCCCAATTAGTACAAGATGTCAAGTTCAAAACACCTGTTTATTTCAATCAATTTCATAGCGGATATATTTCTCTATATTTATCTAGATCTTTAATACTTGAATGGAGAATAAAATCTTAAACGTTTATGAAAAAAGACATTTTAGGCCCCCAGCCCCGAAGAAATGGACATTAGGAAATTAGTGCCCTATAGTATTTCAATATTGGCTACCAAGTTGTTATATACAAAGTTTGGTTAAGATCCATCAATTTACCTAATAGCTAACGCTTAAAGTAATTTTTATATAGCTCATATAATAAAAAAAATCATATTTTGGGCCCCCGGATGGCAATCGGATGAATGGTTTAGTCAGCTATAAAGGACATACATACATACATATATGCATACATACATACATACATACACACATACATACATACATACATACATACATACATACATACATACATACATACATACATACATACATACACACATACGTACTTTGATTTATATATATATATATATACTAGAAATATGGTGGCTGGGACATGTCCGCAGGATGTACTCGGAGCGCATTCCAAGAGCCCTGCTTTACGGTGAGCTGGCAACTGGTATGCGGAACAGAGGACGCCCCTGCTTGCGCTTCAAGGATGTCTGCAAGAAAGACATGAGTCTGGCGCAGATAGACCATAAAACGTGGGAAACCATTGCTGAGGAGCGCAGCTCCTGGCGGGCTAAAGTACGCGAGGGCATCCAAGTCGCGGAAGCTTCCCTTACAGTCAAGATTGAGGAGAAAAGGGCCAGGAGAAAGGGGAAGGGGGGTAGAGGAGCAGGAGGAAACGCCATCATCCCATGAGGATGGACGGATGCCATAGATAGAGACTAGAAATATACCCGCTCTTAGTAGCGGGAATGTGCTGACCCCTTTTCCCAGTATTAGTTGCTGGTTATTACAACTTTTATTTGCCCAGTTATAGTTCAGATTCATCTATTAGTTAAAATCTGATTGGAAATCTTTCCATTTTAAGGACAAAAAAAACAATATATTTAAGAAAAGAGAGAGAGAGAAAAAAAACACAACAGACACAATTATTTATTGTTTACCATGTTGCCGTATGTGTTGTTTTCACTTAATGCAGTGCCTTTTAACATTACCTTACTATTTAAAAGATATGATTTATGATTAATGAATCTTGACGACCATAATAACTTAATTTATTATTTCATTCAAACTTGTACAAAATAAACATAACTGATAGGTTTTCCGAAAGAGCTCTACCACCCTCGTCACTCAAAAAGTTCATGTATAATTACGACACTGCATAGTAACACAATTATAAATAATACAATATTTGTAACCGCGTCTATGAGATAAAGAACATATGGCGCTATCCCTTAAAAGTCAAAGGCTACACAACTCATAGCGCCAATAAACAAAATTATAAATGTACTTTCTAAAATACTTTTTTTTAAAAATAGTCGTATTAAAATTTAAAATGATATTAAGAAATGTGCACATCATATTTAGACAATAAAAGATTATAGAAAGCTGGCCACATAAAATAAAGTCTTGTTATAACGTAAATGTACTGGTCCACAATAACTCTTCCTTTTGACGTATTCATAGTTGTTGTAACAGGGAAATAATATCTAACAAATCCGACGTCTCTAAATTATACGATTTATATTTACGGTTTTTATGCAATGTGTATAATTTCATAAAACGAAAAGCTTTTTTTTTGTTCCCTATTTCTGATAAGGCATCATATTTTGTAAATTATATTCAATACACACACACCAGATTTTGTTTCTGAAAGAAAATTATATATCCACATTAAAAAAAAAGATATCACCGTCTGTTAATAAGCACATCTGAAAAATGATTAAAAAGCAACTTTAGAAATGGCCTATGTTATTCCGACTACAAAGAAATGAACATAACATGTTCAATTCGCAATTCATATTAATTAAGCGTTTTCAGGATCACTTTATTAAATTTAGTCAACTTCTGTTAATACGTTCGGTAGCGAAAGTTTATAATGTATAGTGTATATATATATACTAGGGGCAAGTACCCGGCTTTCCCGGGTTTAACAACAACAGCAACAAAAACAACAACAAAAACAACAACAAAAACAAACAACAACAACAACAACAAAACAACAACTACAACAAATCAACAACAACATGAAGGACATTGTCGTCGCAGGGCAAGGGATGTGGACAACAACAACAGCAAAAACAACACGAAAACAACAACAGCAACAACAACTACAACAACAACAGCAACAAGAACAAAGCAACAACAACAAAACAACAACTACAACAACAAAAAGCAACAACAACAAAACAATTATTTTATGGCGATAGTCGCCTTCTTGTTAATCTCGAGACCAAAATGTTTATTATTTTGCGTCATTATTTTACGTCTTAATTTTCAATAATTTTTAGTTTATATAGCTCATATAAGGAAAAACTACATTTTGGGCCCCCGGCCCCCAGTATCTTATATATATGGAACGAAACCTGTTTTAATAACCTTTCCGGTATAATTTTGTGTACGTGTACCAAATTTCACGTTATTTGGTTGTCTGGATCTTGAGTTATTAGGGAACAGACAGACAGACAGACAGACAGACAACAAATGCGTCTTATATGTATAGAGATGTATTGATTAGGTAACTTTTTTAAAGTGTAAGTTTATTGACATATAGCGCCAATAAATTAAATTATAAATGTTATATCTCTATCTCTATATATATAAGCCGCAACACCAGATTTTGTTTCTAAAGATTAAGAAATTATCTTCCACATTTAAAAAATAAAAAAACAAAAACAAATAAAATGTCAGTTAAAAAACGAATGTGAAATTTAAGATGCGTACACGAAAATGTGCGAACAGTAATCAGGCGATAAAAGATTTTAGAACGCGCACCACTAAAAAATGAAGCCTTGAAAAAAATACTGACACAATTATTACTACATAAATATGAATTTATTAAATGACGAGTTATGGAACAGAAAATAATTAAAACAAATTCGCAATTAAATTTAAACGTGTAAACAATTAAATCTAATGCATCGTGTGGCAGTTGTAATTAAATATGTTTACGTGTCTATAATATATAGAAAGTACCAGTACAGATAATGACAATTCTTTGTACTGCACAGCTCAAATTAAGAAACGTACACGAAAATGTGCGCACGTAATTAGACAATATAATATTTTTTGAATGCGCTCCTCTGAAAATAAAGTATTGGGGAAAAAAAACTTCACCAAAAGTGACTTGCTTTGAACGGAATTTGAACGTCCGCGTAAAGTTGTTCAAGATAGAAATGATGTTAAATTGTTCATTCTTTCTCTCTGCATTTTCTGATTATTTAATTTACGGCATTCGGGCAAAAGGAACTATTACAAAAACTATCTTAAAACCATCTCCAAGGTAAAAGGAACCGTCCTGCCAAATTTGGTCCCCGTCCGTCGTTTGGTTTTTCCGTGGCTGTGTAACAGAAAGTCTAAAAGTGAAACATACAAACATACAAACATTCATTAGACAAAGATACAAACACCAACTGAGCTTTATATATTACTAGAAAAATACCCGCACTTTGTAGCGGGAGTGTGGTCACCCTTTATCCAAGTATCAGTTGCTGGTTATTACAATTTTTATTTTCCAAGTTAAATTTCAGATTTATCTATTTAGTTAAAATCTTATGAGGAATAGAGATATGCCATTATACCGCGTGAGTTGTTTTCCCTTAATGCAGTGCCTTTTAACATAACCTTACTATTTAAAAGATATGATTTATTAAATAACGATTCTTGCCGACCATGATAACTAAATTTACAATTTCATTCCCACTTGCACAAAATTAACATAACTTATAGGTTTTCCGAAAGAGCTCTACCACTCTCGTCACTCAAAAATGTAATATATAATTACGAAACAGCATCGTAGCACAATTGTAAGTTATATAATATTTGTAACCATATCTATGTGATAAAGAACATGTGGCACTATCCCTTTAAAAGGCAAAAGCTAAGTGACTCATAGCGCAAATAAACAAAATTATAAATGTACTTTCTAAAGTACTTTTAAAAAAAAAGGTCGTATTAAAATGATATAAAAAAAATGTGCACACCATATTTAGACGATATAGAAAGCTGGCCGCATAATATAAAGTATTATAAAGTAAATGTACTGGACCAAAATAACTCCTCCTTTTGACGTATTCATAATTGTTTTAACAGGGAAATAATATTTAACATTTTTTTTATGTCTGTATATTTTACGATTTATATTTACGGGTTATAAGCAATGTGTATAATTTCAAAAAGGAATCTTTTTTTTTGTTTCCTATTCCGGATAAGGCATCATATTTTATAAATTATATTCAATACACACACACCAGATTTTGTTTCTGAAAGAAAATTATATATCCACATTAAAAAAAAAGATATCACCGTCTGTTAATAAGCACATCTGAAAAATGATTAAAAAGCAACTTTAGAAATGGCCTATGTTATTCCGACTACAAAGAAATGAACATAACATGTTCAATTCGCAATTCATATTAATTAAGCGTTTTCAGGATCACTTTATTAAATTTAGTCAACTTCTGTTAATACGTTCGGTAGCGAAAGTTTATAATGTATAGTGTATATATATATACTAGGGGCAAGTACCCGGCTTTCCCGGGTTTAACAACAACAACAACAAAAACAACAACAAAAACAAACAACAACAACAACAACAAAACAACAACTACAACAAATCAACAACAACATGAAGGACATTGTCGTCGCAGGGCAAGGGATGTGGACAACAACAACAGCAAAAACAACACGAAAACAACAACAGCAACAACAACTACAACAACAACAGCAACAAGAACAAAGCAACAACAACAAAACAACAACTACAACAACAAAAAGCAACAACAACAAAACAATTATTTTATGGCGATAGTCGCCTTCTTGTTAATCTCGAGACCAAAATGTTTATTATTTTGCGTCATTATTTTACGTCTTAATTTTCAATAATTTTTAGTTTATATAGCTCATATAAGGAAAAACTACATTTTGGGCCCCCGGCCCCCAGTATCTTATATATATGGAACGAAACCTGTTTAATAACCTTTCCGGTATAATTTTGTGTACGTGTACCAAATTTCACGTTATTTGGTTGTCTGGATCTTGAGTTATTAGGGAACAGACAGACAGACAGACAGACAACAAATGCGTCTTATATGTATAGAGATGTATAGATTAGGTAACTTTTTTAAAGTGTAAGTTTATTGACATATAGCGCCAATAAATTAAATTATAAATGTTATATCTCTATCTCTATATATATAAGCCGCAACACCAGATTTTGTTTCTAAAGATTAAGAAATTATCTTCCACATTTAAAAAATAAAAAAACAAAAACAAATAAAATGTCAGTTAAAAAACGAATGTGAAATTTAAGATGCGTACACGAAAATGTGCGAACAGTAATCAGGCGATAAAAGATTTTAGAACGCGCACCACTAAAAAATGAAGCCTTGAAAAAAATACTGACACAATTATTACTACATAAATATGAATTTATTAAATGTCGAGTTATGGAACAGAAAATAATTAAAACAAATTCGCAATTAAATTTAAACGTGTAAACAATTAAACCTAATGCATCGTGTGGCAGTTGTAATTAAATATGTTTACGTGTCTATAATATATAGAAAGTACCAGTACAGATAATGACAATTCTTTGTACTGCACAGCTCAAATTAAGAAACGTACACGAAAATGTGCGCACGTAATTAGACAATATAATATTTTTTGAATGCGCTCCTCTGAAAATAAAGTATTGGGGAAAAAAAACTTCACCAAAAGTGACTTGCTTTGAACGGAATTTGAACGTCCGCGTAAAGTTGTTCAAGATAGAAATGATGTTAAATTGTTCATTCTTTCTCTCTGCATTTTCTGATTATTTAATTTACGGCATTCGGGCAAAAGGAACTATTACAAAAACTATCTTAAAACCATCTCCAAGGTAAAAGGAACCGTCCTGCCAAATTTGGTCCCCGTCCGTCGTTTGGTTTTTCCGTGGCTGTGTAACAGAAAGTCTAAAAGTGAAACATACAAACATACAAACATTCATTAGACAAAGATACAAACACCAACTGAGCTTTATATATTACTAGAAAAATACCCGCACTTTGTAGCGGGAGTGTGCTGACCCTTTATCCAAGTATCAGTTGCTGGTTATTACAATTTTTATTTTCCAAGTTAAATTTCAGATTCATCTATTTAGTTAAAATCTTATGAGAAACAGAGATATGCCATTTTACCGCGTGAGTTGTTTTCCCTTAATGCAGTGCCTTTTAACATAACCTTACTATTTAAAAGATATGATTTATTAAATAATGATTCTTGCCGACCATAATAACTAAATTTACAATTTCATTCCCACTTGTACAAAATTAACATAACTTATAGGTTTTCCGAAAGAGCTCTACCACTCTCGTCACTCAAAAATGTAATATATAATTACGAAACTGCATCGTAGCACAATTGTAAGTTATATAATATTTGTAACCATATCTATGTGATAAAGAACATGTGGCACTATCCCTTTAAAAGGCAAAAGCTAAGTGACTCATAGCGCAAATAAACAAAATTATAAATGTACTTTCTAAAATACTTTTAAAAAAAAACGGTCGTATTAAAATGATATAAAAAAAATGTGCACACCATATTTAGACGATATAGAAAGCTGGCCGCATAAAATAAAGTCTGTTATAAAGTAAATGTACTGGACCAAAATAACTCCTCCTTTTGACGTATTCATAATTGTTTTAACAGGGAAATAATATTTAACATTTTTTTATGTCTCTATATTTTACGATTTATATTTACGGGTTTATAAGCAATGTGTATAATTTCAAAAAGGAATCTTTTTTTTTGTTCCTATTTCGGATAAGGCATCATATTTTGTAAATTATATTCAATGCACACACACACACACCAGATTGTATATCTGAAAAATAAAATAAAAATGAAAAAAAAAGATTCAACCGTCTGTTAATAAGCGCATCTTAAAAATGATTAAAAGGCAATTTTAGAAATGGCCTATGCTATTCAAAGGAATGAACATAAAAACATATTCAATTCGCAATTCATATTAATTAAGCGTTTTCAGGATCACTTCATTAAATTTAGTCAACTTTTGTTAATACGTTCGGTAGCGAAAGTTTATAATGTATAGTGTATATAAAGCTTAAGTAAACAGTTTTAAAGTGTAAGTTTATTTGACATAGGCCATCACTTTCAACATAAAATAAACTCGCTACATCTATGGTTTTTAATTAAATGTCGAGTTATGAATTAAATTTTTAAAAATCCCAATTTTATTCATTGCATGTAAAATGTATCGTGAAAATAATTGAAATAAAATAATTTAAACGCATATGTAATATATAAAGCTCAGTTGATATTTTTATGTTTTTTTTGTTTGTATCCATTAAAAAAAGGCCACTGCTTTGTTGACATTTTTCCAAAAGATCTCTGCCACTGTCGTCACTAAAAAAGCTTTTATATATTTATGACACTGCATCGTAACACAATTGTAATTAATACAATATTTGCAACAGCGTCTATGAGATAAAGATAATAAAGATAAATAAAGAAATTAGGCTATATTCCTAATTTTAAAAAACAAACAAAACAAATCAATTTTATGTTAAAAACGCACGTGAAACCATGACAATAATCGATTTTAAAAATGGCCTATGTTAATCCATCATCAAAGGAATGAACATAAAACATATTCAATTCGCAATACAAAATAATTAAGCGTTTTCAGGATCACTTTATTTAATTTAATCTACTTATGTTAATAGGTCCGGTAGCCTAAGTTTAAATGGTATAAGTGTATAGGTTATGTAAAAGACAATAGCTTATGTAAAAGACAAACAAAATATAAATGTTATATTAATAGGACACAGCTAAATTTAAGATGCGTACACGAAAATGTGCGCACAGTAATCAGGCGATAAAAGATTTTAAAACGCGCACCGCTAAAAATGAAGCCTTGAAAAAAATACTGACACAATTATTACATAAATAGTTTTTTTTATTAAATGTCGAGTTATGGAACAGAAAATAATTAAAACAAATTCGCAATTAAATTTAAACGTGTAAACAATTAAATCTAATGCATCGTGTGGCAGTTGTAATTAAATATGTTTACGTGTCTATCTAATATATAGAAAGTAACAGTAAAGAAAATGACAATTCTTTGTACTACACAGCTCAAATTATGAAGCGTACACGAAAATGTGCGCACCGTAATTAGACATTATAATATTTTTTGAATGCGCACGCTGAAAATAAAGTATTGGGGAAAAAAAACGTCACCAAAAGTAACTCGCTTTGAACGGCATTTGAACGTCCGCGTAAATTTGTTCAATACAGAAATGAGGTTAAATTTTTATTCTTTGTCTCTGCATTTTCTGATTATTTAATTTACGGCATTCGGGCAAAAGGGACAATTACAAAAACTAACTTAAAACCACCTTCAGGGTAAAAGGAACCGTCCTGCCAAATTTGGTCCCCGTCCGTCATTTGGTTTTTCCGTGATTGTCTAACAGAAAGTCGAAAAGTGAAACATACAAACATACAAACATACAAACATTTGAGCTTTATATATTAGAATAGATATATAGATTTCATAAAAATTAAAACAAATTGTATGGCTTCTAGTTAGTGAAACAATTAGGTATTGGTAGCCAAATGTAGCAATCCCGTCTCTAGTCAGTGAAACAACTAGGTATTGGTAGCCATATGTAGCAATCTCCTCTCTTGTCAGTGAAACAATTAGGTATTGGTAGCCAGATGTAGCAATCCCGTCTCTAGTCAGTGAAACAACTAGGTATTGGTAGCCATATGTAGCAATCCCGTCTCTAGTCAGTGAAACAACTAGGTATTGGTAGCCAGATGTAGCAATCCCGTCTCTTGTCAGTGAAACAATTAGGTATTGGTAGCCAGATGTAGCAACCCGTCTCTTGTCAGTGAAACAACTAGGTATTGGTAGCCAGATGTAGCAATCCCGTCTCTAGTCAGTGAAACAACTAGGTATTGGTAGCCAGATGTAGCAATCTCCTCTCTTGTCAGTGAAACAATTAGGTATTGGTAGCCAGTAGCCAGATGTAGCAATCCCGTCTCTAGTCAGTGAAACAATTAGGTATTGGTAGCCAGATGTAGCAACCCGTCTCTAGTCAGTGAAACAACTAGGTATTGGTAGCCAGATGTAGCAACCCGTCTCTTGTCAGTGAAACAACTAGGTATTTGTAGCCAGATGTAGCAATCCCGTCTCTAGTCAGTGAAACAATTAGGTATTGGTAGCCATATGTAGCAATCCCGTCTCTAGTCATTGAAACAACTAGGTATTGGTAGCCAGATGTAGCAATCCCGTCTCTTGTCAGTGAAAGAATTAGGTATTGGTAGCCATATGTAGCAATCCCGTCTCTAGTCAGTGAAACAATTAGGTATTGGTAGCCAGATGTAGCAATCCCTTCTCTAGTCAGTGAAAGAATTATGTATTGGTAGCCATATGTAGCAATCCCGTCTCTTGTCTGTGAAACAATTAGGTATTGGTAGCCCTATGTAGCAATCCCGTCTCTTGTCAGTGAAACAATTAGGTATTGGTAGCCATATGTAGCAATCCCGTCTCTAGTCATTGAAACAATTAGGTATTGGTAGCCAGATGTAGCAATCCCCTCTCATGTCAGTGAAACAATTAGGTATTGGTAGCGAGATGTAGGAATCCCGTCTCTAGTCATTGAAACAATTAGGTATTGGTAGCCATATGTAGCAATCCCGTCTCTTGTCAGTGAAACAACTAGGTATTGGTAGCCAGATGTAGCAATCCCGTCTCTAGTCAGTGAAACAATTAGGTATTGGTAGCCAGATGTAGCAATCCCGTCTCTAGTCAGTGAAACAACTAGGTATTGGTAGCCAGATGTAGCAATCCCGTCTCTAGTCATTGAAACAATTAGGTATTGGTAGCCAGATGTAGCAATCCCGTCTCTAGTCAGTGAAACAACTAGGTATTGGTAGCCAGATGTAGCAATCCCGTCTCTAGTCATTGAAACAATTAGGTATTGGTAGCCAGATGTAGCAATTCCATCTCATGTCTGTGAAACAATTAGGTATTGGTAGCCAGATGTAGCAATTCCATCTCATGTCTGTGAAACAATTAGGTATTGGTAGCCAGTAGCCAAATGTAGCAATCCCCTCTCTTGTCAGTGAAACAATTAGGTATTGGTAGCCAGATGTAGCAATCCCCTCTCTTGTCAGTGAAAGAATTAGGTATTGGTAGCCAGTAGCCAAATGTAGCAATCCCATCTCTTGTCAGTGAAACAACTAGGTATTGGTAGCCAGATGTAGCAATCCCGTCTCTAGTCAGTGAAAAAATTAGGTATTGGTAGCCAGATGTAGCAATCCCGTCTCTAGTCAGTGAAACAATTAGATATTGGTAGCGAGTTGTAGCAATCCCGTGTCATTGAAAAGGGTATGAGGGGCGAGGATTATTTCAGAAACTGAGAAATGTTTAGAAGATAATAAAAGAAAGATATATTTACTTTGTATGAAATTGCGTATATCCAGAGACCTGTTCACATTTTGTCTTCATACGGTACGATTACGTACGATTACGTACGATTACGTCACTATTCAAATACGTATTTTGTTGGAGATTGGGGTGGGGGTGGCGAGAGATTAGAGGCGTTGCCACTTTAAGCGACTTCATTTATATCTAGATAAAAGTTCACCGTATATTTTTTATAACTTCAGACGTCATTCGTTCAACAAGTTAAAATTAATACAGCGTCTTTTACGATGAGGAAGTCAACCTCATTTGATTTAAGCCCTCCGCTGACCTGGAGAGGGATGGGCGCCGCCAGCGTCTACCAAGCCCGATAATGTTCTAATGGAAACATTAGAACCCCATACGACCACAAAAAAGAGGTTATGGGACTAAACAGTAAACAAAACTGAATGTGATTTTGAAGAATTGTAATATTATAACTATGCTTATCGTTTGGATTAATTCTCTAGAAAAGTTATTCCCTTACTAACCGGTTGAAGTATAATGACTGAAAATGTTTATAATTAATGGCCGTCCTTTTTTGCTTTTGTCAGAGCTTCTATAGCTGGCATTGTTATGGCGGTAACTATTCTTTTATCTTCTTCAATATCACACTTTTAAACAAACCAATGAAAAATGCAAGTTTAACATTCATCACTGTCAAGAAGGAAAAATATGTTTTTGAGGCCCCTATCCTATTAACTCGTGAAGGATTCCGGATTCAACGCTTCCGGTTCTGTCGTAAACTTTTTCAAAACGCTCGTAAACACGTTTTATGACTTGCTAGATAGCTGAAATTTTCACAGTAGGTTTGGCTTGTGGGTAGGATAAAGCTATCGATCGAATGTACCGTAATTAAATTAATGCATTTTTAGTTTATCTATATATGTAGCGGCCAGCTTTTGTTTACATTTTACGCGTCACGCTGACTTAAAGTTCAACCATGCGTGACCAAAACCTTTTCCGTTTTATAAAGGTTATTTAAGGCAATCTCAGTCTGTAAATGTTTGTCGCGTTTAAGCATGATAAATAATTTTTAGTTATGTCTCATATATAAGGGATTTATAGTCAAAAACTTTGTTTTTACGGGGTTGTCTAATTCAATCCATTATATTAACTTCACCGTCGTCTCTTGGGTTCGCAGGCGGTCGGTCGGTCGGAAAAACAGAAGTCAAAAATGGCACACTTCCCGTGATGCATAGTCGTGTTATGTGTATGACATGTGTAGTGTGTATAGAAAATCATTCCAGATAGAACAAGCGAAATAATAGATTGTCTTATATAGACAATCCATGTGTTGTGAAAATCTTTTTTTCTGCTAAGTGGTTCAGCGCACATATGGAAAGGAGTTAAGAATGTGTAAGTTTATATTTATAGAAAATTCAAATTTTGCTCACAAATTTCGTTTCTAGATGAACTTGGCTAACAGGACATTTAACAGGACTTCATGAATAAAATTAAGTTTTAAAAATCTTTTTTAACGCGTAAAAGTAGAAAATAAAATGAACAAAATTTTTTTTTAAAAAAAGATGAGGCCCAGCTGCATGAGGAATGTAGAATCTCGCATGAAAAAGCAGAAAATAATTTTTGTAGTCATAAACTAAGTATTCACACAGGGGGACTCAGAACTTTTGTGTTAGTTGATCACATTTTATCTCACATTAAATCGCACAATCTATCACAATAAATATCAATAAAACTTAGAGTTATGAGTGTGACTACCTTGTTTGTGACTAACAAAAATTATTTTCTGCTTTTTCCTGCGAGATTCTACATTCCTCACTTCAGCTGGGCCTCATCTTTTTAAAAAAGTTTTTTTTGTTCATTTTATTTTTTATTTGAATACATTTTGACTTGTTTTTTAAAAAGATTTTTAATAACAAAAATTTCGACCCTGGAATATAAAGAACAGTCCTTATATGATTACGCGTTAACAGTAGCTGACAGCGTTCAGCAAAGACGATCCGTTTGTATGGAAAACATTATATCAGAAAAACATATCTAAATGTCTAATATAAGTTATAGAGGTTTTGAAAATAAGTACACAGTCATAAATAAATGAAAATAGAATAAGCACTCATCATGCATCCGTCTATTTCAATGTTATGATATGTCTGATACAAATGAAAGATATTGTTCATCAATCTAAAATTTCACATGCGACTTTGGAACTCTATCGTTCACGATTGTGTCAAAACATTTATGGGAAAACTCATTGACATACAAATATAGAAGGAATAACTTAATACAACAATTCTTTGAAATGAAGATTACATTGCAATACGTTTTGTCTGGGTGGGGAATTATGAACTCTATATTTAACACGATATGCACATTAAAACGAAGTTTATTATTTAGATATTATTGCTTTGATTTTTTAATACTCTCTACCTTTTATGCTGAATCAGTTCCAGGTTTGTGAATTTTCATTTTTGGTTTTTGTCAATAGAATATTATATTCTGGACTTGTTAGAAAAATGTCAAACAATTGGAGAGTATTGTTTAAAAACTTGATGACATAATTGTCTAGTCAAAATTGTCAGAATGCATGTTTCAAAATGATATTATCATTATGGAGATATGCATTCACTGGCATACGTCATGGTGCAGACACATGCACAGTCATGACGAAATGATGACGTCATGGTGCAGAAACATGTACAGTCATGACGAAATGATGACGTCATGGTGCAGACACATGCACAGTCATGACGAAATGATGACGTCATGGTGCAGACACATGTACAGTCATGACGAAATGATGACGTCATTGTCTCCTCACAGTCACTAATCAAGTTATAGATTCAATAAGCAGACACACATAGACGCACACACATAGACGCACACACATAGACGCACACACATAGACGCACACACATAGAAGCACACACATAGACGCACACACATAGAAGCACACACATAAACGCATATAGACGGACACATAAAAACGGACACAGTGTTACTATCGATGGCTCAGATCTATGACATCGACCAGAGAATGAGCAGCTTAACAACAACAACAACAACAACAAAACAACAACAACAGACCATGTTTGTAACTTGAGATCTAGTCAAAGCCATTCTCTACCCTCTTTCCTCTGTCACCTAGGAGATTGTAGAGCATTAACATTCCCTTTCATGATAAACATGCTTAAATAATATGTTTCTTTTTCAGACTTACTCTTAAATCGATTCACGAAAAGACGAGACTAAAAAACAAAATCAAACAATATCAATAGTTCCTAATAGACGACGGTTCAGCACGGGTATAATGCTAGTATTTCATAACTAGTTTTAACTTAATACGAACCACAACATAAGTCACTAGATGAGGATGTGCTCAGGCTAAATTTTCAACAAATCTGGTTGAAGTTTAATCTTTTTTTTTACCCTTTGAATTTTCATGCTTACCAATCTCTGATCTCTAGCTGACCAATCCCTGATCTCTAGCAGTTCTTTCAAACATTAGTTTCCAAAATGACCACAGAATGTGTCGGAGAATACTGATTCTCTCAAATCAAATTTCGACACCAGACAGAATTTGGTGACAATCAGATTACATGGAATCGGAGTAATGAAGATTTATTTGATTTAAAACTCGGTTCAATCATTAACAAATTTGTATCTGACATATTTCAATCATTAACAAATCTGTATCTGACATATTTCAATCATTAACAAATCTGTATCTGACATATTTCAATCATTAACAAATCTGTATCTGACATATTTCAATCATTAACAAATCTGTATCTGACATATTTCAATCATTAACAAATCTGTATCTGACATATTTCAATCATTAACAAATCTGTATCTGACATATTTCAATCATTAACAAATCTGTATCTGACATATTTCAATCATTAACAAATCTGTATCTGACATATTTCAATCATTAACAAATCTGTATCTGACATATTTCAATCATTAACAAATCTGTATCTGACATATTTCAATCATTAACAAATCTGTATCTGACATATTTCAATCATTAACAAATCTGTATCTGACATATTTCTGCGTGATATTCTTCTTTCTACTTTCATTTATTTCTATTATACGTGTCTGAGTAAATTTTTAAAAAGATCAATGTGTACCTACTTGGTAAAATTTGATGTCAGGCAGATTTCCAAATGATATATTTTATTGTCAGTAACATGAGTTTCTGCACTGACAACCTGAACAAAGCAGTCCCCAAGTTCCAAATGATATATTTTATTGTCAGTAACATGAGTTTGTGCACTGATAACCTGAACAAAACAGTCCCCAAGTTCAAAATGATATATTTTATTGTCAGTAACATGAGTTTATGCACTGACAACCTGAACAAAGCAGTCCCCAAGTTCAAAAAACCTGAACAAAGCAGTCTCCAAGTTCAAACAACCTGAACAAAGCAGTCCCCAAGTTCAAACAACCTGAACAAAGCAGTCCCCAAATTCAAACAACCTGAACAAAGCAGTCCCCAAGTTCAAACAACCTGAACAAAGCAGTCCCCAAGTTCAAACAACCTGAACAAAGCAGTCCCCAAGTTCCAAATGATATATTTTATTATCAGTAACATGAGTTTGTGCACTGACAACCTGAACAAAGCAGTCCCCAAGTTCAAACAACCTGAACAAAGCAGTCCCCAAGTTCAAATTTTTGTCACTGTTGGTTCTCATATTGCAGTTATGGAGTGAAGCAACAGATATTAAAGCTTACAAATCTCAGCAATTTATGCAATGGAAAATTTCCTTTTGAAAAACACAATATACACTGAATAATTCAAACTTGCCAACTTTAGCTTCAGAATATGGGTTTCAGTAACAGTGATATTAGCCGGCTGGTCATTAAAGATGGATAACTCCGGAGAGCAGAGCAACCTAACAACCGAATATCCTCCCTTGCCATGAAATATTAATACTGACAAAATATGTAATGGTAACATTTCATAGAAAAAAATTCACATATTTTTTTTAAAATAAAGGAGCACAAAACTGAGGCCAATGATAGAAAGAAACTTCTGGATTTATTCTCCCAACACGTTTTATGTGACAAAAGATGATAAAATATCAACTCAAAATATACATATTTGTTTTAATAACCCATAATGTTAAAAGAAGATTAAATATATGGTAGGAGTGATACTTATTTGAAGTATAAGCAAATATTATGCTATTGTAAGCAATGCATCAAGATACAAATATTGTCCAACATTAAAGGACAATTTTGGATCTTTTCAATAGGTGAAAATAAGCAGCACCTGGCGCAAAGACACAAAAATAAGCTACATTTTAGAGCTTAATTTTGGTCAATTTCTATAAAAATAGCTGCAGTGAACTAATAAGGACAATATTGTCTTTTTCACACTGAAGGTCATCTCGTCGTATTTTCTGGTCCAATTCTCCCTGGGGTACTTGTAACGTCACCAAACGTCATGTCCGTCAGGGGTAGTAACTTTGGTAGAGGTGAGAAGGAGGCGATAAAGACGATGGTAGGACATCAACAGGTTGCCATGACGACTGAGAGTGAGTTTTATGACTTGAAACTGACTGATCTCTTCGCAAGTAACTTAACTCTATGTTCCAGGATCATATTCTTTCATGAATAATGTATTTTTCTTTAAAATTGAAACAATAAATTTACTTCTATTATTATCATTATTTTATATTTTTTTATAATAATAGAACCGATTGATTCACCAATTACAGATTTTCTTTCTACCCAAGACAACAGTTCAATTTTCAAGCGTAAGTTCGTCTTTATGCATCTGATTTTGTTTTTCACGTTGTCAGTTCTTTATCCTTTACTGCTGTCGCACGATAATGGCAACAGGCGAAAACAGGTGGCAACAGGCGGTAACAGGCGGCAACAAGCAGCAACAGGCGGTAACAGGCGGCAACTGGCGGAAACAGGCGGTTACAAGCGGCAACAGGCGGCAACAGGTGGTAACAGACGGCAACTGCGTCTGTTTCAACAGTAAAGTGGTGGATGGGAAATATCGTTTTTTACCTTTAACCGGGATTTAAAAATAATCTTGGCAAAAAAAAAGAAAAAAAAAGAAGAAATTCAAGTATTTGAACATTAACAATCATCTTTTTAAAAAAGTCTCACCAAAAAGTCTCATAAAAAGTCTCAGCGAAAAGACTGCAATAAAAGTACATACGTAATTTAATCTACATATTAAGTACACAAGTAATTTAATTTACATATAAGCTTTTTGAAAGACACTTTTGTACTCACCAGGACGAGTAAGAAGGAATATTTCCTTGCTACATGGTATAATAGAACTTATTTTGGTAGGTGGAAAACTACTGATGTAAACATAGTGTAAGTTAAAAGTAGCTTACTTGTTCAAACATAGTGTAAGTTAAAAGTAGCCTACTTGTTAAACATAGTGTAAGCTAAAAGAAGCTTACTTGTTCAAACATATGGTAAGCTAAAAGTAGCTTACTTGTTCAAACATAGTGTAAGTTAAAAGTAGCTTACTTGTTCAAACATAGTGTAAGCTAAAAGTAGCTTACTTGTTCAAACATAGTTTAAGTTAAAAGTAGGTCACTTGTTCAAACATAGTGTAAGTTAAAGTAGGTCACTTGTTCAAACATAGTGTAAGTTAAAAGTAGCTTACTTGTTCAAACACAGTGTAAGTTAAAAGTAGCTTACTTGTTAAACATAGTGTAAGCTAAAAGTAGCTTACTTGTTCAAACTTAGTGTAAGTTAAAAGTAGGTCACTTGTTCAAACATAGTTTAAGTTAAAAGTAGGTCATTTGTTCAAACATAATTTAAGTTAAAAGTAGGTCACTTGTTCAAACATAGTGTAAGTTAAAAGTAGCTTACTTGTTCAAACACAGTGTAAGTTAAAAGTAGGTCACTTGTTCAAACATAGTTTAAGTTAAAAGTAGGTCATTTGTTCAAACATAATTTAAGTTAAAAGTAGGTCACTTGTTCAAACATAGTGTAAGTTAAAAGTAGCTTACTTGTTCAAACACAGTGTAAGTTAAAAGTAGCTTACTTGTTCAAACATAGTGTAAGCTAAAAGTAGGTCACTTGTTCAAACATAGTGTAAGTTAAAAGTAGATCACTTGTTCAAACATAGTGTTAGTTAAAAGTAGGTCACTTGTTCAAACATAGTGTAAGTTAAAAGTAGCTTACTTGTTCAAACATAGTGTAATTTAAAAGTAGCTTACTTGTTCAAACATAGTGTAAGTTAAAAGTAGCTTACTTGTTCAAACATAGTGTAAGTTAAAAGTAGCTTACTTGTTAAACATAGTGTAAGTTAAAAGTAGCTTACTTGTTCAAACATAGTGTAAGTTAAAAGTAGGTCACTTGTTCAAACATAGTGTAAGTTAAAAGTAGGTCACTTGGTCAAACATAGTGTAAGTTAAGAGTAGGTCACTTGTTCAAACATAGTGTAAGTTAAAAGTAGATCACTTGTTCAAACAGTGTAAGTTAAAAGTAGGTCACTTGTTCAAGTGAAAAAAACACATTGATAAATCAGTAATGATCAACATTGAATCTTATTTGATCATCAGATATACAAAAGTTTGCAAAGCTTCAAACTCAATCAGAACATACGGGAAAATGTTAAAATATTGATTACAAAAATTAAACTCAGACTAAACGTGTAAAAATGCATTGCAACAAGAAATTCTCTCCAGATTTCTTTAAAAAACATATTGACCAAATGACACACCAAACTGCTAAGGCACATGGCTCATGTGATGAGAATGGTCCTAGTCACACCAAGCTGCCACAACACAAGGCATATGCGATGTGAATGGTCCTAGTCACATCAAGGTGTCAAGACAAAAGGCGAATGTGATGTGAATGGTCCTAGACACACCAAGGTGTCAAGACACAAGGCGAATGTGATGTGAATGGTCCTAGACACACCAAGCTGTCAAGGCAGATGGTTCATGTGATGAGAATGGTCCTAGTCACACCAAGCTACCACACCACAAGGCGAATATGATGTGAATGGTCCTAGACACACCAAGCTGCCAAGGCATAATGTTCATGTGAAGAGAATGGTCCTAGTCACACCAAGTTGCCACAACACAAAGAACATGGCACATATTGACCAAATGACACACAACGCTGTCAAAGGACATGGCACATATTGACCAAATGACACACCAAGCTGTCAAAGAACATGGCACATATTGACTAAATGACACACCAAGCTGCCAAGGCACATGTCACATATTGATCAAATGACATACCAAGCTGTCACGACACATGACACATATTGACCAAATGAAATACCAAGCTATCAAGGCACAGGGTAAAAAAAGTTCATATGACACACCAAGCCGACAAGGCACATAGCACATATTAAACAAATGACACACAAAGCTGCCAAGGCACATGGCACATATTGACCAAATGACACACCAAGTTAACATGGTACATGGTACATATTGAAAAAATGACACACCTAGCTGAGATGGCACATTGTACATATTGACCAAATGACACACCAAGCCAACATGGCACATGGTACATATTGATCAAATGACTCACCAAGCTGACATGGCACATATTGACTAAATGACACACCAAGCTGCCAAGGCACATGGCACATATTGATCAAATGACATACCAAGCTGTCAAGACACATGACACATATTGACCAAATGTCATACCAAGCTATCAAGGCACAGGTTACATATTGATCAAATGACACACCAAGCTGACATGGAACATGGTACATATTGACCAAATGACACACCAAGCTGCTAAGCCACATTGAACATATTGACCAAATGACACACCAAGCTGTAAAGGCACATAGCACATATTAAACAAATGACACACAAA